>VXBJ01003726.1:401418-464938 GCA_013400055.1 Nycticryphes semicollaris
AAAACAAAAACAAACAAACAAAAAAAAACCAAAAAAACCCAAAAACACAACGCTTCAGTTTGGACCTTCACTTCAGAAGGTCCAAACAGCACTAAACTGTTCACTCTTGCTCTTCCTGGAAACTACTGCAAAATTTTTATGATCTTTTATGGAAATGTTTTCTAACTTGTGTAGCTGCCGCATCTCTTGTTTCAGCCGCACTCCAGCCAGCTTTCTTAAAGACCACTGTAAAAAGACTTAAAGCCTAAAAATCCCATTAATGGACTAGGTGCATTGTACCCATGTTTAAATAATCCACACAGATCAATCATTACGTTCACTAGAGAAGAAAAAAAAATGCTTAATTTCAATTTTTTCCATGGGAATACGTACGTAAACCTCATTTGGGAGTGGTGGGCACTGACTGATTTTTAGCACAAGAAGCGAGAAGAGCTAAAGAACTCATCTCACTCAGAGTTTTTAGAGATGAGTGTGTGTGCCTACAAAATGGGCTGACAGCATCTATAATTGACTTCAAAAGAACATCTTAAAAAAAAAAAACAGAAACATAACCGGTCAGAAATGTAAAGCCTCTGGGGAGATGATACTTCGTTAGGAAGAACTGCTGGAAATATCCCCTCTTCTATCCAAATTAGCCATTGATTGGGTCATTGGGATCAAAGAAATTCCATATGGGGATGAAAGCAGAAATGTTTTCACTCTGTTAATTTCATTTTAAATCTTTGCCTCCAGAGCTACACAGTTCCATACCTCTATCTATCACTCAAATCTCAACACACTGACACTTCATACAAAATACAGAAGACAAAATGTTCCGAAATTTTTCCAGCCATCTTTCCATGTACTTTGTTAAATCACCCTGAAGCTGGAGCAGAGTCCCATCATAGCACCTTCCAGATGATTTGCATTCTGCAGAGTCCTCCTTGCATTTCTTACACAGAAACACAGGTATTTTGGTTCTCGAGCAAGACTTAGAATACTTGCAAATATGTCTCTTGCTTTGCTAAGAGCAATCCAAGCCAGATCTATTCCTAACCTTCCTTAAATCCAACGTCCTCACCTGAAAAGCCAGTCTGTACCCTCAGACCTAGTGACTGCTTCTGTCTTGTTTCCTTCTATCCTTTCTACCTTGTCTTCAGATTTTCATGCTGTAACTCCAGAAAGCTAAAGCACAAAGTGCTACCTGGTCACTTAATCTTGTCCTGTTTCTTGAAGCAAAACCGGAGTAAGAGACAGTGGTTTGTCTGTGGAGAAATCCACCACCACCAGCGCTCTCTAGCACCGGCACTTGATTCCATGGCTTGCCCCAAGTATTTCTGCCTCTTGGGATTATACAAGACACATAAAAAGGTCACCCTATTGTCTCATTCTCTGAGCATTATTCTACACATTAGTGTACGCGTTTCCCCCCCCCAGAAACATAACCAAAAGTTACTCAGTTTCAATAAAAATACAGGCTCCAAAACCATATTTGTGCACTTCTCTGTGCATGAATTACTGTGACAAAGCTACATTATGATTCGTTTTATTTCCTATGAAAAATTAACAAAGGTGGACAAACTGTCATTGATACAATTTGTTTGCGTAATTATGATAGTCTTGATCTCCTGATGGACTCTATAATTTGTGTTCCATCTGACCTTTCCCTAATAATACAGGGAAACAATGCTTGCCCAGCGACAGGATGCTCAGCCAACTCTCTCCTCTCCGTTACAGAAGTCTCCCCTTTTCAGATTTCATGATGTCAGGTTTTTTCATTACAGCTTGACCCATTTCATGCAATAAATATAACTCCCATCCAAGCGGAAAAAAGCTCAAACAAGTAACTCATACACATATAAATAAATCCTTGCAATTGATTACATTAGTGGCTTTTTGTATGTTGTAGACACAGATCCATGTACTAAACAGTCTTCACTACTTCAGAAAAAAAATTAAATATTGGGAATAGGACAGAGGAAGTACCAGACCCGAGATAAAGGTGCACATACAGTGCTTTCATAAAGGGCCAGAGGAAATGCTCTGAACATGACAAACACTAGAAGAGATTCTTCCCTTGCTTCTTCTCATTTTTACAGCTTCCAAAAATGAGCAGTTCAGGAACTCGGCTAATTCAAGAGTAGCTTCGGGTAAACTTCTCCAGTAGGCAGCGATACACCCATTTTCCATTATTGTATTTTACCTCATTCAGAAGCTATTTGTACCTTCCCACTTGGATCATCTGTTGAGGTTCCCTGTAATTTTTCTGATTTTTTCCAACAACTCTTAAAAGGAGATATTACTAAAAAAGTGGATAACTGTGCATTTACATAGTAGTGTACTAAGATTTTATGTTCCTATGGAGAAAAACTAAAAATCCTTTCTTCTGCGGCAGTATTTAAGAGCAAGCATTATGAAACAACCTTTAATTAGAAAATGGTTTGCTCTGTTTTTCCTCAGGACACCAATTGAATTCAATAAAAACAAGCTGACACAAATATTCTTTGTGTAACATCAGTGCTTGACTGCATTCCGAAGCACGGAGACAGCCGGGGCAGTTTGGAAGCTAAATTCTAGAGTGACTGACCGAAGGGGTTTGAAGGGGTTGAGAAGATTTCCAAGGGAAGTTCAATTTATACCAGAAAAGGGGATAATTGACAGTTACAAAAGCCTACGCAAAAAATAGCTGTACTTTCTTTCGTCAAGATAAAAACAGATTTGAAATCTTTTCACTTGCAAGTTAAATTGGATTTAGCTCCAGGAGCAACACGATACTCAAAACCATTCCTAGAATATTAACTTATTTGGGGAAGATGGCAAATACAATTCTACTCTAACAACCCTCTGCTTGCCGATGACAGCGGCATTGAGACTGTGATGGTGCTTCCACAGAAAAGGCAAATTCCATCACGGCCTTTGGGTGATGGGACTTGGGAAAAGTTTCTTCCACAATGCAATTTCTATCTTGCTTCTTATTGGAACAAAGAGAAGCCACCACCTCAGTCAGGAATCAGTTCCGTATCACCAACACGCCCTGCAGGACCCTCCCAGCAAAACCTCAAACTAAATTAATTTTAATGCTGCCACAGCCTCCCTCAGAGATGCAGAAGGAAGAGAGGAGAAAATAAGGAGCAAAAGCAAAATTCAAAAAGACCCACCGTCTTGAAACACCAGTTATCACTGGTTTCAAAGTGGCACTAACCAGAGAGTGCCCAGAAGTTTAAAGCAATCTTTGGTATCAAGTGTTACGTGGATCTCCTGACCTGGAAGCTGTCTATTCTCCCTTCTCACATAAAGCCTTGACAAAAAGATGCATAGACAGTTCATAGGTGCAAAAAGGGCCCTCCTTCACACTCATTGAGCCATAATTGGCTTCATGATTCATATAACTTTTGTTAGTATTGGGAACTGGGTTTATAATTTTCCACATCAGTGTTACTTCCAAATAATCACCAAAATTCCAAATCAATTTCTAAAATTGCCTTTTAATGGAATAAAGTTAATATTAAACTATTCTAGCAGCTAATATAGGCAGACAGTATATTGTAATGCCAACAATCTAAGAATATATTCCAAAAAGAAGTCGTTAATATGTCCCATAACAATTTTTGTTGGATTCTGAATTTAAATACAGGCAGGTTTCTGAATATGTTCATCCAAATAGCAAATTAAATACTTTTCCTAAACTAGACACTTTCCAAATACAGAAGTGTGCAGAACTCTCCCTGAAACACAGGTTCATCCACCATACACAGCCTAGTTTGCACAGATTAAAAGCTAAATTTCATTTTTATTTTTAGATGCAAGAAAATTCCTGGATGTTTGCCATTTGAAAGCCCAAAGCAGACTTGTTGCTACCCTGATAAAAAGCCCTGTGCATAGGACAGAATTTCATTCTACCTCTATTTAAAAAACTGCTTGGCTCCATTATGTCTGTATGATATATTAAAAGGCCTGAAAAAGAGGAAGAAGAAAAAGTTTGAGGTCTTTCCAATAGCATTTTCCAGCCTCCCTCTCAATAACTCCGATCAGTTTTACCCTACTTGGTATCTTCCGTTCTCAAATGTGACTCAGATACCTCTCCTCCCACACAGACTCTGTATTGGAAAAAAAAAAAAAAAAAAAAGGCTTCTAAACTACTAAAATGCAAAAATACATTTTGCGTATTCTTCAGTTTACATCCTGCAGGGATCTAGAAAATAAGAAGTTTCATTCAAATATGAGGAGGAACTTTTTTGTTGTGAGGGTGGCAGAGCCCTGGCAGAGGCTGCCCAGGGAGGGTGTGGAGTCCCCTTCTCTGGAGACCTTCAAGCCCCACCTGAATGCAGTCCAGGGATGTGCTCTGGGCAACCCTGCTTTAGCAGGGGAGATGGACTGGATGAGCTCTAGAGGTCCCTTCCAAATCTGACAATTCCTTGATTCCATGAAAGGTCAAATGCTTTTGACTGAAGTGACAGTTTTACTGCCTAACAACTGTGAACAGAAAGACGACCTTACCAGGTGGTCACATGAGCACACAAGGTAATTTACTTGTGTTAAAGGAGGACCTAAATTAAAACCCATCAGCATCAGACTGGTTTTTTACATCTACCAGAAGCTTCAGAGAAGGTATTATGTCTCCTCTGGAATACTATACTATGTCTGCACAAACATGATACCAGTGAGAGACGATAAAGGCAAAGCAGAGAAACACTTACTGCAAGCAACAAGGAAAAAGAGGAGGATAAAAATCTCCTTCCTATGCAACAGCAATTCCCACGACAGAATTTACACCTTAAGGTGCTGGAAACCTGAACAGTCCTTAACTCATCTTTTTAAGCTTTCCTCCCCTGGACTAAAAAAGTTCCATGGGTGATGAAGCCCATCAAACCTAAATCCAGATGTGGTGCTGAGGGACACGGGTTAACGGTGGACTCGGCAGCGTTAGGTTAATGGTTGCATTTGATGATCACAATGTCTCTTCCAACCAAAATCATTCCATGATCCTACTCTTTGCAGCAGAAAGGTTTTCAGAGCAAAAGCAAGGTGGAACATATGCTACGGCTAAGCGTTAAGGCTGAGATACACACACTGTAGCAGACAGATCCCAGCCCCTAATCAGACCTGGTAACGCCTGGCACAGACCTAGCAAATAGCTCAATCTTTCTTGGCCTGTTTTCAATTTTTACCATGTTATAATTAACCCAATTTCTGTCAGCAATCCTAAAAAGGGTAGAGCCTCCTTGTTCGGAGTCCTCTTATTTTTCAAAACAAAGCACAATAAATGTTACGGCTTCCCACAGCAGCGTTACAGAGATCTCACAAAAAAGCTCTCCTTATTCTCTTTTGGGCTAAAGCCAGAAATGATTACATGGTTTTATCCTTCTACCTGGAAAGCAGCCCCAGCTCACTGCGTATCGCTTCTGTGAGGCCTGCTCCCGGGCAGAGAAAAGTCTGACTAGCTAATTGATCGATATTGAAGTCCTAAGATCACAATAGGTAGAAATGCCAGATTTGAGGTAGCAGTTTTACTAATTCTGCTAATGAACACCTTGTGCCCCCTGCCAGAGAAACAGAGAACTGCTGCTTGTTCAGAACCCCGCTAGTACAGAAGTTTTTTTAAGTATTATTTACTTATTAGTTTAGGATTAGCATTTTTCAAACACCTTTTTTTTTTTTTTTTCTATTTTAAAAGCAGCTTTTATTCATTTGCAACATACTCTCGCTTAACCTCAATCAGTTGCTGGGAGTATTTTTTTCACTACTTCTACTGCCAAGGTGAGTTCTAGTCAAGAGGGATGCTTGGCGATGAAATGTGAATACAACCCGAGATTTCTAAAACCTTCACCTCTTAAATTAAGCGAGACAACAAAAAATTAAGGAGAAATGTGGAAAAGGTACCAAGCAACTTTAAAGCAGAAGATGCTTTTGTCATTTAAAAAAAAAAAATGATTTTTGTATTTAAAAAAAAAAAAAAAAAAAAAAAAAAAAGCAATTCCATACCATTATCCCATTTCCAATGGAAATCTCAGTCCCAGATCTCTTCACAAACCACGTACAAACAGCAGCTCTACTTAACTCATTACTAACATTAGCTTTTAGTTAACTTGGTCCATACTCCCTCCCTCCCTCTCAGTTCAGCTGTTTCCCCTGGGCCTAACCTGCAACATCAGCTTACTAAAAACCACAACAATTCCATTTGGGAGGGAAAACTCCAATAATTTAATATTTACAATCACTACGAGACACCATCTCCCATCATTTAGCTGTGCTAAGAAAAAAATGAAAGTGTTTTCAGGAAGGGGCATGCAGTGAACTGTACCTCGTTTTCGCCACAGTCAGAAGGTGTATCCTTGTGTATGGCCATCTGATACTTGGCAAATAGTGTGGCTGACTGGTTGAAGGATGATTTGAACTGGGGGTCCTCAAAGGAGACGGGTACTAACCTCACCTTCAGAGCAAGGGAAATACAAGCATGCTATTTTGAGTGCCTATCATCGGGTAATATGCTTCTGAAGGTAAGGCTAGTGAAAGATCTCCTCCTATCCACTTCAAAGCCTCTGAGGTAGGTTTTCTACTTTTAATGTAGCAACATGTCTCCTACAGGGGAAAGGCTGACAACTACCACTCAGCTTAAACTGACCGGTGGTACTTTCATTAAAGAACAAAAATTGTGTAACACTGGAACACTTCAAAGCACCAGCGTAACCAGTCATATTTTTTTTTACCAAGTTATCTAACAAATCAACCACAAATTTTATTTTCATTGTACAGTCTCAAGTACTTTTTAAAAGTAGTCTTTTTAACGGCATATCACTCACTGCCTCGGTTTAGCTGCTACATATTCTTGCTACGTACACTTTTTCTCCCCACCTGGATGCAGCCCTGAGTGATGTGCTCTGGGCAATCCTGCTTTTGCAGGAGAGTTGGACTGGGTGAGCTCTAAAGGTCCCTTCCAACTTGACAATTCCCTGATTCCAAACTCCTGAATGTTTTTCTTTATAGCATTAGAGAGGTCATATGTCTGACAGGTCACACCACCTGGTCGTTACAAGAAGCAGTAACAATGTGTAATTTAGGTGGAGTGCATAGATCACTTCTTGAAGGGCTTAAATCAAAAGCAAAGGTGTTTATAAAACTGCTGTGAACCTTAAAGGAACAATTGGTGTGTGATGGCTTCTTCACTCACATGTTGGCCCTGATCATGCTTGTTCCTCCTTATGGCAGCACTCAAACCAAAGCCAAGGACACTACTTATCAAGCCAAGTGTCCACTGGCTTTACATCTTATGACATTTGTGCTTATAAGGCCCACAACTTCTAGCTCCAAAAGCCTCCTCCCTCTCCATCTCTTACCCAATAGCATCCCCATGTAACTTCGTTACCTTTTCTGTCTGTAATTAAGACCAAAAATTTGTGATTCAAAAAGAATCAGACATCAAAAAGAGTTTGCACTTTCAAGACGTTGATTTTATTTTATCCAGTATTTCACATGCTCCTGAACATACAATGGATATAAAATCCACGTTTGATTCTCCTAGAAACAAGGCACATGAAATGGAGGGGAAACTGAGCTTCGCATAAAATTCATTTGGCCTTCTGACCTGATTTATAGTTGGTTTATCAGGTGGGTCCTTGTGAATAACCATCTGGTAACGTTTATAGACCTGGTAAGACTCCTGCAATGTGGCTTTGAACTGTGAACTTGGTGGAGATGATCTCACCACCCTCACCTTCAGAAGAAGTTAAACACATTCATTATTACATATCATGCAATTAACTATATCTTCATAAAAACATCACAACAGAGAGATATGTTGACTTCCTACACAAGGGCTTTAACAATTTAATTAATGCTAGTCAATAGCTCTCCAATTCTTTAGCTCAATTTAGGCTACTGAAGGCTTTTATATTTACACTGAATAACATACAAGATTTTCAGACTTCAAATTAAGAAAACTAAAATGCCTATAGTAGAACTACACAAATAGTTTTCAGAAAATAGTACCAATGGTATGCAGAGCAACAGTTTAAAGAGATTAAATCTGCTCTTGTAGTTTCACACTACGCTGAAGAACACTTGAAGGACTCATGCATTTGGAAGACTCTGATCGGTGCGCTTTATCTCGAGATAATATCTTAGGTAATATCGAAGATTTTTATTGCAGTAACCCCAAGGGGATTTCTTGACAGTTTTCAAATTGAAAGAGGAAGATTAAACAACATTTCCATATTCAATTATGAGTTAATTGTAATAGGAAGTTATCAGTCTTCCCCACCATTGCCCTTACATGCAAACAACAATAAATATTTTAAGAAATACATCTATAAATTAAAAACTGTTCTTAGTAAAAATGATTGCTTCCTAACAAAAAGAGAATGCTATCATATAAGCATCATTGCATTTCTTTTCAAGCATATTTAAGAACATGTTACTCTAAAAAAACCACATAATTTTCAGTATGGTTCTATTTTCATAAATAGCAGTGGTCCTGATCTATTAAAGAACAAAACAGCACAGAGAGAGCCCCAGCAAGGAGCAAAGGCAATCTGGGAAACACTGCTGGAACCATTCTCCTTTTCATTTCTCCCTTTTGAGCGAAGATGTTCAGACAAAGCCAACACACTTCTGTTACACAACTCACCAGAAAGTCTGGAGGAGTTAGTGAGATGGGTCAATGTCACGGCTTTGTGTCAAGTTACTCAGTGAATCCTTTAATTTTGAATACCATCCTTGATAATCAGTAGCTACAGCAAAATACTGGTACTCAGATAGCTTTCCAGCTATCCAGAAAAAATATCAAGAAAAAAATAGCTTTATGATTAACAAATGTTAGAAAGTCTAAAAGTCTTCCAGATGACTATCTCTATATTACTAATAGATTTAATGGCAACCAGTACATTAAGCAATATTTCCTACCATCACTTTTAGAGCTTCCAAAGACATCAACACGCATCAGTGATGTTTATAAAGACCAGCTATCTTCTTATCTGTTTAATTTTACAAATAGTTACTGCTTTCTTGTCAAGATTCATTAGCATAGAGAACTTAAGTATTTATATACTGCAGAACTAAATATTGAATCTCTCTCATCATTCAACACTCGGTTAATTCAAAGTCTTTCATTTTCAAGTCAGGCTGTATGAAATCAATTTATAAGTTATTTCAGTAACTGTATTGGCCTCTGCTACGACTGGCTGCAAGTGCACGAGTACCCTCTTGTGGTTACATGGAGCTCAGCTGTATTTTTTATATATCTCACACAGTACCCCATACGTTTCAAGATTTAAAATATAATCATTCCATAAAGTCACAGACACTAAACACCTAAGCACTTAAACTCCCTAATTAGATTTTTCCTTAATTTGCCAACAACAACAGTGAACAAGACATTACCTCCAACTTGTGTCGTGCATCATCAGGTAAAGAGACAAAAACAAAGTCTTCAATAGTTTTAGGTTGGTTTGGTTTAGATTTAGAGTTTCGCAAGAGCAAAACTTGGTCTCCTGCTTGAAGCTGAGAGCCTTCAGGTGTGCACATCTGGTTCTGAAGGAGTTTCTGAAGTTTTCTTTCTTTCCGTATGTCCTTTGCTTTTCGACACAGCGGCTTGCTCAGATCAGCCCCTTTCCCTGCAAGGGCAGAGACAAAGAATTAAACACCTCATTTTGCAACAGACAAGAAGCTCTTATATAAACACTGAAAAGAAATAGTTAAAAATCACCATTTATTGCAGACTATGGTCTGAACATTACAGTATTTCACACTTAAAACTACCAGCAGCACCTGATGCCAAGCTCTGTTGCAATGATTTTTTTCCTCTACAGCTGCTTAATGCAGCACTTTAGTATGGAAACACCTTGACCATGATTCCAGCCCAGAGCCAAGGTTATATTTAAAAGTTATAATGAAAAGACTTCCTGTCTGTAAAAACCTATCCATAAATCATTACGCTACATCCCTCTCCCAGAAACAAAGAAAAGTTCCTGTTTAATACATGGCATGATGATGTTCTATAGCCAGACAGCTACAGGATCAGCTTCAAATAGTGAAAGGAAAACAATACCAGAACTACAAGCCTCACAGGAAAAATCCATAGCAAAATATTCTACCACACTAGAAACCCAGGTGGCTACACGAGATTCCCATAGAAGACATGCACAAAACAAAAGAGTATTTCTTTTTTGTCATCTGGAATCCGTATGCAGTGTATAGAAATACCATCAATGCCACTAATGACACCTAAAAGAAGAGTAAAAGGCCACATAAACTTACATCTTTGCTTTAAATTATATTCAGATTGCCTGTCTTTACTAACCAATTCACTTTTATCAATTTACCTCTATCTTTACCAAATCAATCCTTTCTAACACTGATTTGTGAAATGTCTATTTACTTAAAAGAGAAGTCAAACCTAGAAAGCAAAAGGATCAGGATGCAATACACTACATGATACTACAAGAACTCAGTTTTAAAGCAACACAAATCCAAAGATGCACAAGTTGAAATTCAAGAGGTCCCAATTCCTCACAAAGGGGACAGATTAATTTTGTACTTAGGACACTAATGTAAGATTAAAAGTCAAGATATGAGAATGCCAGGACTAGAAAAATTAATAAAGAATCTTCTTGAATTACAAAAAAGACAGCTGGTCTCCATGCTACACACTACATGCACTGAAAGAATGGTTACCAAAGAAATCATCTACTTACGAGAAGCAATTTCATTAGTATAATTTAATAGACACTGATTGCAAATCCAAAAATTCAAATTACTAAAAGTTACAAAAAGCAAGAAATATTTTCCTAATACCATTAGTTCTGCCTAAAATGTGTACATCCTTGTTGGCTGTTCCATGTAGCACACAAGTACCTGACCACCAAACCACCCTCCTGAAGCTGGGGCAGAGCTGTACGAACCTGCTGCACCGCTGGAAACAGGCTGTAAAAAAAATAATATCAATTTTTAAGGAAGACCTGTCTCAGCTTAGCAGTTGTTGTTGCAAATCCCATGCAGAAGGAAAGCGGCACTCAAAACTGTATCAGCAGCCAGCTACTGTAATACTAAGTAACTCTTAATTCTGCATTTTTTTTTTTTATTACTTTCTAGGGCAGTGGTAGATGAATTGGAGGCCAAAAAAGAGCCATAATATTAAAAATGTTGAAAAGAGAGGAAGAGTGGAAAAAAACTCCTCCCATATGGAGAAATGCAGTCATATATCTTGCACAGAACCAAAGATGTAACAAATATTATGACAAATTGCTGAGGAAGTCTTTTAAACCATTAGCTTTCTCCCAAAATCCATGTATTTGAAAAGACACACTGGCAACTTTTGAAAGACCTTTTCAAATGGGAAAGTACCTTGAAGGGTGAGGTACTTTCATGCGAAGCATTAGGAAGAAGATGCATTTCCAACTCTTAATATTTATAAAAAGTAAAGAGGAATCCAAACCCAGATTTAACTACGGCTTATCCCACTTTACTCACTTGAAGGCCTAGAAATTACATGGAAATTGTTTTTTTTCCAGAACTCCCGTGAAAATATAGTTTGAGCTTTCTTTTCTCCTCCTCACCATTAAGTTATTAGACAGAACTGGCCTCTTTCTTGTCCTCTACCTGCTTCAAACCTTCCCATGGACAATGAGAACAGAGCTAGCCTTCTGCAAACTGGAAATAGCGAGAGAACCGATACTTTAGAAGCTTACTGATGGGTTTGAAATCACTTCACCTGCAGAGAGACGCAGCCCTCAGAGTCGCTGCCTGTGTCTTTCTTTACCAACAGACACAGCATAGAAATATTGGGATAAACTTAAGTATCAGCAAGGCTGTAAACTATTCTTTTCAATGTGCATACTATACAGAATTTACAGTTTGTAAGTGCCCTCCTGGGACAAGTCAGCAGTGAGCTCTTTGTGACTAACCCAGAAAAGTCCCAGCCTGGCCATGCCATGCAGAACCCATGACAGGTGAAATGTTGACAGCGCCTCAGGGACTTCGCGAAACAGCTCAAACCATCGGGGTATTCTTCAGACACCCTATAATTGCACCAGGAGATGTTATCATCAAGTGTTCTTACCTCTCAGCTGAGGCTTTTGAGTATTTGCTTCATCCATACAGCTAAAATTATTCACCAAAAAAGGACAAATATCATAAGGAAATTACAGATACTGTGTGACCTGTCCACGGCCAAACAAGTCAGAGGAAGAGTTTATTTAAGATACTTGCAATACATATGAAGAATGAGTACTTCATCAGTATCAGGATCTGTTTCATGTCTCTTATCTTCTATAAGCTGTAAGTTAGCAAGGAAAACTTCTTAAAACAATGAATGTGCGTACAGACATAAGCAAACTTTCTTTTCTATCTGAAACTGTGCAGAAACAGCCCATTATTCCTATAGGACAATGACTTGTTTTGTTTATAAAGGAATAAAACTGCAGTTAAACAATCTTATTACCAAGTAAGTCTACGTTTTCCAAGATGAAAACTAAACATCTTTCTATCTGGAAAATTTTAAACTAAATTTGAACTGTGACACCACCTTCCCTAAAAAAAAGAAAATAATAATTATAGATTCATTAAATAAGCTTCCTGATGAATTTATTATTCACTTTTATACTTTGTTTAAAACCTTCAGAAAGAAAGAAGCACACTAATGAATAATTTCCCTTTCTAACAGTAAACTGTCTTTTTCTGAAACACAGTGCAATGTTTCAAGTTTTCTTTATCTGCATTTCCAGTGTTTAAAGTTTTACCTGAAGTTATTCTTAACATAACTGAAGATCACGCCTCACTTTTTCAAAACAAAGGCAGTTTTACACTCATAATCTACCAGAGACTGCCCCCTGCTGTCAACGGCCACTCGGCTTGCTTTCAAAATGTTCACATAACCCAAAGTTTTTCATTAATTATTTTAAAAATAGGAGGGTTGTGAAAGTCTGTGGAGCACATAAAAGTTATACAAAATATATATGATGGCTATAGAAGTTTTGACTGCATTTTATAAAAATCAAACCATAAAATACAGTCTTAAAAATTCTGGACAAGCTTTCCAGGACCACATAACACCACAGCTTCCATGCAGCCCCACTGGTTTTCTCATCAAGCATTTCTGAAAACTTTCCTTTCTGTTTAGTGGCAAAACTCCTTGTCAAGCTGGTGAAAACCTGAACCAATTGGAGTGCTCATTAAGGACAAAAGAAAATTATTTTACTTGAAATTAGCCAACCTATAGAATGAGACAAAAATCTTTGTAGAGAAAAAAGTACTTTGAAGTTCTCTAAATACTGGCACAATATGCAAGAGGTGAGTGAAATTACGAATTAGCAGAACATCCCAACACATGCAGAGACTCTAAAGCATCCAGTCTCCACTAGGATTTTAACTAACTTTGGCTTGGCTAACTTGGTCATAGATTGGCTAACTGCACTTCAGAAAATACCCTTCATTGTTATGAACAGGCCACTGTACATGCTCTGCAAAACTGGAAACGTGATCTGCAAGGCAAGGCTACCTCATCTGCAGCTCCTGGACCACAAAGAGCCTGTAAGCAATTCTACCTTCTTTTCCAGTGCAGGCTGTTGGTCAAACAGGTTATTCTGCCACTAATCCATCCATCCCTTACTATCTTTCTTTCAGAAATCACTCGCATCCCTCAAGAAGGTAGTCAGCACAAGATTCCATAACAGCTGTCACACAAGAAAGATTACAGTCCCGTGACTGATAATGAGATTGCCCCTTTTTTAGGATAGAGATTTCACATTCTAATTCAGCCCAAAGGCAGCATTTTGGAAAACTTCACAATAGTCATACAAAAGCTTGACTGAGGGATAACTTCCATATTGAAAGAAGTGTCCATGCTATTAAAATAAGTATTAGACAAAATATTATTATAATAAAAATACCACCAATATTCCATGTACTTTTACCAAAAAAAAAAAAAAATAGAAATTAGTAAGCATTTACCTTCAGTTTTTGGCATGAGAGTTGCAGTATTGTATAAATGAGGGAGATTGCCTTACTTCTACGTACTTACTGCACTTGCTTACAGAAATGTAATACTAAGTTCACAACAAGAAAAAAAAATGAAAAATTACTACTTAATTTCACATCCTGTAGCAACACTGCTTTTTTTAATCTAAAGTTCGCCAAATGTAAAACAAGGAAAGCCCCCAAACAGGTAAAAATAAATATCACCTAGAAAACGTTTCTCTTTATAAAGGACCAGAAGTGTCTATACTTTCTTTTTAAAAGAAAAGACTCAGCAGAAAGCCATATAATTTCCCTTACGCATACAAAATAAAAACACAGTAACACACTGAACGCATTTCCAACGCCAACTAGGTCTGTGGCAAATAGTCTATGAAAGTATAAGAAACATAGCCTTAAACAAGTTATTCACATGGTTGCATTCACGGAGTGTAACCACCACAATTTGTATTACAAGATGACCAGCCAAAATGAAGAAATGTAGAAACACCACCTCAGGTGTTTTTGTTGGGTCTGAAACTGGTTTCCCACTGCTGCACAGGAGCCAAGGTTAAGCCTTAGCCTAACCCCTGTGGCACCAGCCAGAGCTGTATCTGGCTCTTTGCCTTCCATGACCTCAAGGGATGTAAAGCCCAAGTCGGCATGTCCCAGAGAACAAAGGGAAAGTTGGACACACATCTTATTCTGCACACAAAAGTAATCCCCAACTGGAAACCGGTCCCAATGTCTGATAAGATTTGGCCACCTTGACCTATCTGGCAGCAACATAAGTATCTTACAGAAAACTATCAGCAGTAGATATGTATTTTCAGTAACTAAATTTAAAAAAAAAAATGGAATAAAATAAAAAATTGATGCAACTTTCAGGAAAAACTAAGAAAACAAGTAAAAGACACCATCTCTCAGTTTATATGCTACAATTCCATAAATCAGCAAGAGTGTAAGGAATAACAAGAAACAATGATTGTGTTTCTAGGCAAGATAAAAAATGTCTTCAACACCACATGAAATCCTGATAGCATATTCCAATTACTACCAGAAATTTGAGTACCTGGCTTGGGCGGTGCATGAATGGTTTTAGCTGAATGTGATGGTTCTCCGGGGACTGGTGTGTCTTTATCTGCACACATCTGAGGAGAACCTGATTCCACCTTCTGCTCCTTCACCTCTTCTTTTGTTTCTCCTGTGTCCTTATCTTCATTTTCCACCCTCTCTGTGTGATCCAGGCTCAAGGGTGTCAGTTCGGACTGACTGACGTGAGATTCACTTTTGCAGGCAAAATCACATGTGACCATATCTTCTGTGTGGGAATCCATAGGCTCTCCTGTGAATAATTAAGAACTGCATGAATTAATTTCTCTCTGTATAACCACAGCTCAGAGCTTGCACAATTAACACTAATATTAAATTCTTTCCAATTTTACAACTGTTTTCCAACAGATAAAGTGACTTTTAGCAATAGTCTGAAAATGGAAAACTTCCTTTGTGACCCCAAATTGCACCAACTCGTTTATGAAAATAGTTTTATTTTCTCCACTAAAATGGGGCAGTCAACTAATCTCAAGCCATAACTTCAAACAAAACAGAAAAAAAACCCCAAAGACACAAAAATACCAAAGCACATGCACACAAGCCAAATTATAATGATTCAGAATCAACACAAACTCCAGCACAATTGAGAACAGCTGGCTTTGGGTTTGGATAAATGAGGTGTGACTGTTCAACCACCTGGAAGAAAACCCCTCTTTTTCTCCCTGCTCCTCCTTTCCTCTGTCCCCACTTAGTCCTCTCCAGATTATTATCACCTCTGTGATAGAGGGACAAACGGGGTCTAATTCTCTACCACCCCCAGCTAGAAAGTGAGCATACGCCCAGAGATAAAAAAGAAGATAAGCTGGTCTATGAAAAAAGCAAGGAAACATTTTTTCAACAAGTTATCTGCACAGCTTGGACTCTGGGCTCTTGATTCAAAGCACACTGTAAAGACACAACTGACCCAGGCCTTAATCAAGAGGTATGTATACAAAAATCTAAAAGTATTAGCCATTTGATCACTCCAGCAGGTACATTCATATTTCAGTATCAGTTTTCAAACAGTAAGAATTTCCTACCTTCGCTCACCACTTTCGAAACATCTCCTTTGGAAATAAATTTCAACATTTTCTTCAGAACCTTCTTGTGGGACTTGGAGGTCTGAAAATGCAAAGCTTGGCACCTCAAAAAGAAAAAATTACAATAATTTCTATTGCAAAACGTTATTTCAGAAAAAAAAACATTAGGAACCACTTTAAGAAATTACGTTCTTTACATAATAATTTCCTAATTATTTTGCAAGTTTCCCTACATAATGCAGTCAAATATTTTAGCAACACTTTGGGGTTAATGCAATTATGTTGCCTTGTACTGCATATTATCATTCTTTATGGCACATTTTGTGCGTGTATCACTATAATCGCTAGAATATGCCAAGGTGAGCCTAAGCAGTGCCTAAAAAACCCCTTTCCTAGGAGGCTAACACACTACAATTCTTAACTTATCCATCTGATAGTTTAATTTTTTGTTACTAACTGCTAATGCCAGAAAAGCCCATCTAGAATTATTTATAGTTATTCAACTGACAGCCTCTCTTAATTAGCCTACTAAAGCAATGGTTGTGGCACACAGACCTCCTGGGTCACCTGCAACCCGCAAGCAAGAGACCAGAATGTATTTAACAGTATATATTTAGTATTCAAAGTATCATTAAAAGCAGACAAACTTTTCACATAGTCTGTATTTAAAGCAGAAACACAAACGGCCAAACATATCTGAAGCGGTCAAATGACAGACAGTAGCACATCTTGTGCTTCTTACCTTATTGTGTATTGAGGGCAACACGTTTGATTCATGATAGGTTTGTAGACATACTTTCCACTTCTAAAAATAATAACAAATATGTATTGATTTTTTGTTGCTCATACAACAAAACAAATGGAAGAGTGAACTTTCTAGTTAAAATAATATAAAAATATTAGATGAAAAGTAACAGAAGTTGAGAAGTAAGTTCTTCAGCTGATGCTACTATACTAAAACACTGTCCTTCTAAAATAACCAAATATTTTCCTGCTCAACAGGGTCATGTTACAAAAAGTCACAAACCATAAGACAAATAATTCTGTTTCAATTCCTTACAGAAACTACTTAACTGTTTCTACAGACCTAAATTTTAAATCAGGATTCTAAGCCGAATCTAAACTGACAACATGGCTCCATATTTTCTTTTTAAACTTACCTTCGCCACCCTCTGTCTATGAGATCCTGGTAATCTTGAACTGTCATCGAATGTGCCCACATCCCTGAAATAAATAATACAGTAGCACACTTGACTGACCACAGTTAGGCGTTAAAATGCAACAAGTTCTACAGAAATATTACTGTACATCTGAGCAGCTGATGGTGACTTTCAAATCAGTGTCTTTCATGGATTTGGCATATTGATAAATCTTTTAATGTACATGTTGTAAGTCAGTAATTTAAGCGTAAAAGAGATAAAACCAACGTAAGTCTTGGGATGCAATTAACTATATTGCTCTGACTGCAGAAGTTAAGAAGTTTACCTCGCCACCTGCCACCTTAGCCAAAGATACACCAACAAAATAACACAAAATCGTGTCCCGATTTTGTTAAGCTGAGTCAGAACACTAGGTCAGAAGCACATTTTGGAGAGGGGCTGAAGCTGGCACAGACCATTCCCAGGGACCTCTCAGGGAGCAACCGCCCTGGCAGCTGCCCAGCTGAGCCAAGCTTGGGGACTGTCACCTCTTAACAGTGGAAAAGAATATAAATATAGCTCATTTCCTGCTGAGCAGACCTGAAGAACTGTCTGGCAGAAAGGCAGAGCTGAGACCCTTGCCGGGCACAGAGACTCTGATCTACCACCACAGGAGGCCCTTGGAGGGTCCAGCGGCGCAACTGCACCTGAGAAATTAAGCCAGACCAGGAGAACACTTCCAGCAAGATCCTAACTGCACCCTCAGTCGGGGTGTATATGTCATGACAGTAATAATTAAAACATTCCGTCCTACACAAAACTTCCCCGTTACTTCTGATGTGTTCCCCACAGACCAGACACTTTTTCACCCCGAGGGTGGTGAGAGCCTGGCCCAGGTTGCCCAGAGAAGCTGTGGCTGCCCCATCCCTGGAGGGGTTCAAGGCCAGGCTGGATAGGGCTTTGGGCAACCTGGTCTGGTGGGAGGTGTCCCTGCTCAGGGCAGGGGGGTTGGAACTGGATGGTCTTTAAGGTTCCTTCTAACCCAAACTATTCCACGATTATACGGAGAAGCACCCTTGGGCGCTGAGCCCATGGCCTCCAGTCCCACACCGACCCCTACCCTCAGGCCTCCCCCGGCCCGGCCGGCACCAACCAAGAGCGGCTTCGCACTCCCCGGCCGGCCCCTTCTCCGGCAGCACCGGCCCGGCCCGGCCCGCTCCCCTCACAACCCGCCCTGCCCCCGGGGCCGCACCGTGGGAAAGGTTGCCGCTCTCGTTCTTGCAGTAGCCACAACGGTAGCCATCCTCTCCGCCGAAGTACTCGACGATGCTGGCAGAGCTGCCAGCCACCGCCATCTCCCCCGCTGCCCCTCTCGCCCTGCCCCAATGCCCGCCTCAGTACAGCACCCTCCCCGCCGTCCCACACGGCGCACCGGGACGCCCGGAAACACCCGCCGCCACCGCCATCTTTACTACGGGCAGAGCACCGGCAGCGCCCACCGGAAACGCCGGCCACGCCATCTTTACCGCGGGCAGCCCCGAGGGCTTCCCCGCAAGCCCCGACAAGGACCTCCATCTTTAGTGAGGGCGGCCCCGTTCCCACCACAGGAGCCCGGGTGGCTCCGTCCCGTCCCATCACCTCCTCCTGCTTACCGGCGGAGACCTTCCCCCACTCCGAGCCGCAGTAGCCGCAACGGTAGCCCTCCTTCCAGCCCTTGTACTCCACCACGGCAGCAGCCATGGCGCCCGCTGGCCCCCGCGGCCCCGCCCGAAGCCGGGAGCTGGGAGGGGAGGTTGCCGCCCTCAGCGGTGCGGGCTGGGCCTGGGCTCCCCCCACACGCTGGATCTCAACTAGCACGTAGCGCTGGGCCTTGTAGATGATCAAAGCTTGTTTCCTCGTACCCTCATGGCCTGACCTCGTCTTATGACCCCCCAGACGGCCTCTGGGGGTAGCACCAGAAACCTGCCTCCTGAGGAAAGGAAAGATGAAATCCTAGAAACTCCAGAGATGGTGCTCCTCAGAAAAGCATGTCCTGGAGCTGGAGCTAGGAGCTTTTATTTATTCTGAAGAAAATACTGCCATGGCCTAGGTGGAGCTGTCCTGCCGAAGTTCTAAAACCAAATACACGTGACGGACTTAGGAAAAAAGAAGAGGAAGGAGGAATTTATCTGTAATTGAGACCAAATTTCCAAAGTCCAACCTCAACTTCCAGAAGAGTAAGAACAGAAAGACGGTATCAAACTTGTCCTGTGGCACCCACATTCATCTAGACAACATTAGCACAGCAGAGGTAGTTAATTGTGTAAATGCCACTTGTGGACTGTTATTGCTGAGAGACAATGGAGGAGAGAAGGGGGAGAGCGCTTCCTTTCCCTTAAGTTTACGTGTCAATAGTAAGTAAGTAGTAAGCAGCCATAATAAATAGTTAGTACATGGTAACCCACTTGACAAGTATAAACAAGGCAGCTGATATAAATTGTTGAGATGTTCCAATAAAAATAAATTTAATTTTACAATATATACATATAAAAATCTTTTATGAAGGAAACATTTTAAAATATTTTCTTTAAGGCACCTAGGGGGAAAGAAAAAAAAAAAGAAGACAATAAGACAATATGCATTAAGATTTGGAACTTGCCAAACAACTGTGACAAGAAAATGATTGAATCCTATCTTTTAAAGGATTTTAGAGGGAACCAGACTGTCTTCCCTTCCCTTGCTTCCCTAAGTCCTTCCTCAGACTACTTTAACTCATAAGCTGTCAGCAGGTTAAAAAAAAAAGTACAAAAATTAAGCTATGATTTTTCACAGCATTGCACTCCGAGTATAAGATTCAAAAAAATAAGTATATAATTTAACTGACCATCAAATGTAAAAATTAAGGTTTTTTTTTTTTTTTTAGTTAATTATTGCAAAGAAGACTAGATGGCATTGTGTTCCTTGAAATTATCAAAACATAGAAATATTCTAGATGTTATACAGGTCACAGGCAACTTCCCCTGCAGTTCTTCCGCATGTATAAGGAACTCATACACCATATCCTTAATTAGTTTAATTTTTTTTTAAAAAGAACTTACTTGAATTAAGCTATATCCATTTCATCTTCATTTCTATAAGGAGGACTAATCATGGGTTCAGTTATTTCATATGTTTCTACGATCTCCTGGTTAGAGATGACAAGAGAACGTAAGTTACAAGAGCTGAACTATTGCAATTTAATTGCAAGTTGTTATTACCAAGTAATAAAGTTTCTCACACTAAAGCACGATTTCAAATTATTTCAAAGTTTCTTCTGCACATTGTGAGTGAAGGAGAAAGCAAAGTGTTACATGTGCTAAAACTCCCTTGTGTCTAAGATTTATTACAAACAGCAAATAGTGAGGAAATTGCATGGAGAATTTCCCCTCTAGAAGCAAGTATCATATATAAGGGAGTAACAGAACTCCATACTTCTACAGTCTTCATATAGACTAATAAAGGCAAGTCCCTGCACAACTTAAAAGCACTTAAACTGACCAGGCTTCAAGGACCAAAGATGAACTTGCTATCCCAATTCTCAGTTTTCTTGCAGTTAAAAGCATTAGTTACATTTGTGATTGTTCTGGAATCCATAAAATTAAATGTAGTGCAAATATATATAGGAACCGCCACGCTCCTCAGAATACATAACCGCACTGGTCTGGAATGCATTCTTATACTTAGGAAAAAAAAAAATTAATCAGAAGTATCAAGTGCTCTCTGTTATACCTTCCATTCTTGATGGTTCAGAGATATGACAACCTGGTTCCGTGCTCCAGCACTATGATGATCCTCCTTTCCCTCATTGTCTTTTGAAGGCTCTGTTCAAAATACAGTTTTTTCATCGTCTTTACACTTGGAAAGTCACTTTCCTCCAGGAACACAAAAAGCTTCACAAAAAGCAAATCAATTTACACATACTCCACTAAGCTAGTCACTATCAACATCCCATACCGTATGTTTCTTCAGAAGTTTCTGTAGTTTTAACTACTAAAATTTTAGAAAACAACATTTCTCAGAGTCCCAGAAGGACCTAAGTATTTCATCCTTTATGAAATCCCACCAAAGTTTTAATCCACTGATATCCTTGTGGGAATGAAAGCCAGAGACCCCACACTCAGGATGGCATTTCCTTTTCAACTCTTGAAGCTGCAACACGTCCCAACTCAGAGAGAGACAACAGAGACTTCTTGTACACAAAAACACATTTTCTCAGCAAAGCATAACAATGGTCCTATACTTATTAGAAAAAATACCCCTTAAAAGTAATAGCTTTTTACTTCTATTCACAGAATTAATTTCTATGAATCAGCATAATGGCCTTTTCCCGTATTTTGATATTTAAAGAGACTCAATCCTTCCAGTTACTCCTAACTGTCTTCATGCCTTCAGTTACATTCACTGCATATCCCCAAATTTCTACTCTTGCAGCTAAAAATATACCTAAAATGTTGGGGTTTGTTAGAACATTGAAAAGTAGCTGCATCTTATGTGTTTGCAATCATAGTATTTTAAAACTAGATTTTACCTATTATTGGCAGTTTATCATCATCCAGCTTTAATCTTGCTAAACCATCCTAAAACACAGTAGGATTTAAAATTTCAGAAATTAGAATTAGGATAATGTACTGAGATTTCATATTTTTAATTAATACATTACATCATCATAAACAGGTACAAAAAGAATCTTAATTGGCATACTAAATAGGAAACATTATCTAAATACAGCCCTTATGAACAAAGAATGCGGCTGATCAGGACAGGCAGTTACTGTTGAACTATAAAAAAGTTGAATTGTTGAAAAACATTATTATTCATGAAGTATGCTTTAGTTAGCCCTTCATAATCATATCAGTATTCACTGTAAACCTGAATTTAGTCAAAATATATTTGGAAGTTTTTCCCCTTTTACCAAATCCATTTTATTCCTTAGACAAAGTATAGTTTGAAGTGCAAATCTACAGATTCAAAGAGAACATGAAACAGTGCACTGACATATTTCCCCACATCCTCAATAACTCTTCCACACTCTGTGACTACTCCTCCGTGATCTAAAATAACGTCAGCTAGAATCCCTTTTCAAAAAATGCCTTGACAGCAAAAACTTCCCTATTGTTTTGTTGGTTAATTGTCTGGAAAAAATCTAGTAAAAAAAGTCTGTCAACTCCGTTTTCTTCTTTATTCAATTACCAAAATATCAGACTGTTTGCAGAAAACAAATTAGGATTCCCTGTATTTAAATCTTTATCTGTCAATATTAATGCCATAAAATCAACGAATCAGTGTTTCTAAGTAATTCCAATATCTAAAATAGGATCTCAAGAACATGCTACATCTTACCCTTATAATGAAGGAGACATGAAAAATGTTTTCCACAGTGCGCGCAAAAGAGTTTGGATCAATCACAAGATCAAAGAAGGAAATAGGTGTATGAGCTAGAGATGCAAAAATAGGTTTGTTAAAAAAATAACAAACAAAACCAAACATGTGGTATATACACAGCTAATATTGTAAACGCAAACTTAAGAAAGTCAGCACTCCTTTAAAAAGCTGATTGTCACTTCAGTGACAATGCTGAATTCACAGTTGCCTGCAGAAAGAAATAGTTTCTAGAGAGTATTATTTTCATCCCATCTTTTCACACATACAGTGACTATTTGCTTGTCTTTTAAAAACGGCATGTTCTATTAAGAGGAAGAGGGTAGGAGTTAAATATACTTCGTAATCAAAAAGAAACTGATTAGTGTTCAAAAAGAATCCCACAGTCAATATATAGCCTTCAACACAAAGATTTCTACTTGCAAATGCCACCTATTTTTTTTCCTGCTGTTTAACCACTCTTAACTGTAAAAGATTAAGAGTATTCATTTTCTCAAATTAAAGCTTTAAAAGCTTCATTGAATCGTACTTACGATCATTTTTAAAATGAGTTTGCAATAATCCCAAAATCCTCTCTACTTCTTTTTCTGTAGCTTCCTGATGAGACTCCTCCATTTTTTTTAACTGGAAAAAAAGAAACACAGTTTCACCTCAAATAACCACTGTTTTAAGACAAGAATATGAGAAGGGCCTTTTAGGAACACATAACATAAAAGAACTTTTCTGTCTATGCCACACACGCACAGTTATAGACACACTTACGCCAACACAACTTACAAAGTGCTTTGGAAATTAATTCCCATTCTACAATATCAAACTGGAAGGCCACAGCTTGTATGTTTTGAGCCTATCTGCAGATCTACTCTCACTTTTCAATATTTCTGTGGAACCAGGTTACTCCTAGTAATACATAGTCTGTGAGTTTACTGAAGAAGTTTATTTGTAAGTGTAGAAGGGCTGTTCATTAACATTAACATTTTTAAGGGTTGGGCGTTTTGTTTTTTTTTTTCTCCCAGAAAAGACACTTACGTTTATATCTAAGAAATATCATGGCACAAAATTTGACACAAAGGGCACAATTATTGTGATTTTACAGATTTATTCATTATCTGTAAAGCAGGGTACTACAAATCACCTTCAAGTATGGTCAGCATCAGAGTACTGAATTCACTCTTACAGTCCAGTGTTCAGTAACCCGTTTGCTGTTTCTGGTAACCACCCCTTGCACTTTCAGCACCTTGCAATAAAGCTGCTACAGAAACTTTCACACATCACTATTTACCAAACACAAAGGTGTGCTGACCCTCAGTGTGTTCACCTAAACAAACCACAAAGAGCAGTCACTTCTGGAAGCATCTCTCTCAAACCCTCCAGCCTCTCTTCTTCCAAGTACAATCTGTATCAGAATAATTACTACCACTATTTGGGCTATTAGGAAGTAGGCTGTATCTGAAGTTACATACTCAACATTTTGCCTCTATGTACTGGTATTATCAGCCAGAGGTTCCTCCCAAAAACATAGTTTATTTCTTCAAACTTTTAAATGTAAGCCTCTCTGTAAGTATTCTCAGACTTTTGCCTTTCTGCTGGAGTAAGACAATTGGGAAACAAAGCAGGGAACGTAGCGGTTTAGGGAGCCAATTAGTTGTTAACCACCTTTCCGTGCAAATGACACACAGTTAGACACTTTTTAAATAAAAGTTGAAAACACATTAATGTAAAGTTTCTTTTTTGTTTCCTTTCAAAAGTAACAAGCATCAGAGCAAATAATTTTAAATAGAACAATGATTCTGTAAATCCTATTTCTGAACTTCAAATCAGTCTGTAAATCCTGTTTCCTTCCACCCAGTTTAATACTGTAGTCCACACGAACCAAATCAAGAAGCCCAATAATGAAGTCTTTGTCCTTTACTACTACAGTTTGTAACTACAAAACCCTAAACAACACGAACAGAAAGAATTTAAAATTCACTTGTAATAACTGTGCCATAACAAATCATTAATAAAGATAACACTTCATAAACCTGAGCAGGCATTGCCCGTCTTTCTTCTCCTCCCGTAGCTTTTTTCTGCCTTTCAATCCGTTGTCTTGGTACAGGAGGATCAGAATTGAAAGATCCCAACCTAAACGAAATAAAAAGAGCATATGAATGGAAACATGTTTTATATTGTATGCTAAGAAATTTATGTACTGAGCAGTTATTTTCTGATAAAAGTGCAAAGTAATGACTGATACCTAAAAATAAACAGCCATCCCCAGAAGTAGCTCCCGATATATGTTGGCAGCCTGTCCTGGCTGCCTGTCCTGGTTTCAGCTGGGATAAGGTTTTGTGGTCTTTTTTTTGTAGCCGTAGCTGTGCTTCAGATTTCATATGAAAGCAATGTCAGTAATGCATACTGTTCCAGTTATTGCTAGGTGATGTTTATATTTTTCAAGGACTTTTTTCAGCTTCCTGTAGAAGCTGAGAGGAGGCATAGATGAATGATGGAATGGCCAATGGACTATTCTGTACTACAGCCACCAGGCTCAGTGCATACATGGGGTCTGCCGGGGGCAGGAGTGAACTCACAGTCACTCCTTAGGATGGTGCCAGTTCACCAATTCACTGGGTGGTGAGAGTGACTTGTATCTTGTGTATTCTTTTACCATTCTTATTGTTATTTTTCCTTTTCTGTTATTGTTCTGTTGAACTGTCTTTATCTCAACCCACACACTTCTTTCCCCACTTTCCCCTCCTTTTCTCCCTCTTCTCCCAGCCCTTCTGAGGGAAGAGGCAGAACTATGTAGGCAGCTGCGTGGTCCTGGCTGTCAGCTAGGGTTAAGCCTCATACAAGAATTATCAACAAATGCATGAAATTTGATGCAATTACTCCAACTTTTTTTCAACTGAAAACTTGAAATCTACTCTTCTTAAAACTAGTTAAGAAATGAAGCAGACTATATGGTTCATATCGGCCAATATCTCCATTTGAATTTATTACAAACTTTTTTTGCCTGAAAACTCTCTATACAATATTTAACTCTTCTTTATCTATTGCTTAGTTTCTGCAAGTTCAGGTTTGCAGTAAGCTTTTTTTTAAAAAAAAAAAAGCCACAAATTGTTAAAATATAGTCAATCAACAGAACATTCACTACACTAAGAAGAGATCCAAAGTTTCTCATTAAAGAACGTGAGTGTAACGTATGTGCTAGATTTAGGCACTTTCTTGAAGTGCTTACCTCTCTCCATTGACTATAAAAGGAACTTAGGCTCCTAACTTTGGTTGCCTTGAGTCTCCACCAAGTTAGATGCCTAAAGGAGAGAGTGTGAATTGAGACTCAATTCAGGTTAGCTCAGCAGGTACCCAAAAATTCTGCAGCACATACTTTTCCCTACCCTGGGCAAGTCAGAAGTCAGGGACTGACCATGAAAAAAAGAAAAAAAACAACCCACCTCAGGCCTCAAATAAGAACAGATGGAGTCAGAAATAAGCAGTTCTTTTCCTAAACTGAGGACTACACTTCATTATTTAAAATTAACATTTTGCCAATATTGGAAGGCAGACATTATTAATGAAGATGTCAAAAATGCAGTTAAGGAAGAAAAAAAAAGTCTCTTGCAGTCAGTTTTGTCTTAATCTTATAAAATTGATTGGAAAATACACATGATTTAGAGCTTGTAGCTTGAAAGTGCAAATATCAGTTTGAAACATCTCAATTAGCCATCCAACATGAAATAACCTACAATCAAATTATTACATTCAGCAACTTTCTTACAATTACAGTGATAGGTACTGGGGGCTGTAACAAGCATAAAAGCCTAGACAACTGAATAACATTCTCTCAGCTCTAATGCTGATAATGGAATTGAACTAGATCCTGATGTCGTAGGCTGACTTTATGAGAGATTTAAATTGGAGTATTGCCTATAAGGCAGGTGACTAAGGGTCATTTGACAGCCTCTAAAAAGTCCCCTAATGAATGGGCTGCCTATGCATAAGGAGAAATAACGCTGATTCTACATAAGGCCACTTGTTAGTAATCAGGTGATTTCTTCTGAAGGTAGAGCCACAAAGCAAGGTTCCAAAAGGCAACCCATTAACTCAGACAGACAAGAACTGTTGGTCTCTGTATGGTAATACAATCATCAGGTAAGAGATAATAGACCCTGATAGACTGACCTTCCATAACTTTCTGGGAAAAGAAAAAGAAAAGACAAAAGAGAAAAAAAGGTTCCTCTATTCATGATTCTGGCTGCAGCCTCTACAGGGAGAAAAATGTAAGGGAAAAGTCAGTTTTTAAAGGAAAAAGGATGACTTCTACTGGTTTTGGTCCAAAACAAGTAAAGCAAAATTACCTTGCTATCTCTACAAGATACAAGTGATATTATTTTGTAGCCAAACCAAATGAAAATAGAAGAAAAAAAATATTATGACATATTTTGGAGACAAGGAATTCACTGTATCGTAAGAACAGAGACCACACAGCAGTTCTTGTTGACACTCTGTGACCCGAGATAAAACTCTATTCAAGCCCGAGGGATTAAAGATAAGAATCTATTAAGACCATTAGCTTGTGCTGCAGTATATACTATTTCCTTAAACTTACATATAGTGAAAAGAAGGTGCTCTTCTGAAGTACATTTCAGTTTCTTCTCCCAGTTTATGCCAGGCATTACGAGGTAAGTAGCCTCCTGAAGCACTCTCAGAATCACTATCATTTTCCTCTATGCGATTTATCCCCATGAAGGTTAGCTACAAAAGAAGGCAAGCTGCAATGAGAATTCACTTAGAGAAAGATCAGTAGATACATTAATGGTGAAATACTGCACTACGGTGTTTGTCCTACTAGGTTAATATTTAATAGCATTGCATAAGAATCTTGACTTTCCCGAAGATACATGAAAACAGAAAAACATTCACGTACACACTTGTGCTAAGGAAGCATCAGCAAACAATGAAAAAAAAAAAAAAAAAGAAAAAAAAAAATCGCTTACATTCCATGAGAATTTCAATGATGTATGAAGTAGAAAAGAATTACTTAAATTGCACTGTAAAGCTAAGATGTCTTGAAGTTTCTGAACACCACACACTTCCAGGAAGCCTAACTCATCAGCTACCATAAAGCAACTTATTTGGTCCAACCCTGCATCCATCCACCCAGGCTTCCACAGGAATAACATGAATGCAACAATGGAATTTGATGGGGTTTTCTATTTCAGAGCTCTAGATCAAAGACTCAGACTCCTTACTAATTTACTGTAACACAAGAGGAAATTGTCAGGGAGGGAAATCTGCTTCAAAGATATTCTGAACTGACTCTTCCACCCAGTACAAAGAAGCAAACATGTCTTGTCTAAAAAACTTTCAAGCAATCCAAAGTCCCATTTCATATGAGTGACACAGGGTCTTAAACTCCTTTCAAGAAGCATAGAGAGCAGCAGACAGGTTAAGGAAACTACCTAGCTACTGGGAAGCTACAAACCAGAGGGTATAAAGACCAGCTAAAGAGCATGAACTGACCAAGCTGTGATAAAATAGCAGCAATGCAACAATGAAGGGGGATGCCTGCATTTCAGTGTAGGTCTTCCCCTATGCATATTGGAAATGCTTAACGTATGGTTTAAAACAATAACAACACGAACTAGAAAGTTAATCAAAGAAATTCATAGAAAGTGTTAAATTCCATCCGAATTGTCATACACAGCATGACAATCTGAGACTTTTATCCTATGATTCCGTAGCAAATAAGGCAAACCTCTAGCAAAATTGTTGGCAAATTCAGAATCTGGAACTTACCAAGTCTTCTGCAAATGTCAGCGAATCAAATGCTGTCATCTCAGAGTGCAACTCATTGGCCTTCTCCTTTCCTAGATTTGATGCTAAGACAAGAAACTGGGCATCCAACGCAGCCTCTCGTGCACAGGAAACTTACAGAAAAGACTTTATGTTAATAATATGAAATTGTCAATTCAGAATAATATTTAGCATAGACTTTCTTGGGTGTAGAGCTGTGTCGGTAACTTTGTTGTACTGACCTCTAACACACTTACAAAATCCTTGAAATATTTGCGTTTTTAAAAAACAGGGAGAGAAAAAGAGAGGATGACACTGACAAAGGCAAGCACAGAAAAATAACAGATTCTCTTAAAGAATAAAATGCATTTTTCATTGACGTGCTTTCTATCTCTCCAAGTTAAATTAACTCCTCTACACTGTTATCTTTTATATGTACTACTTATTGTTCTAGAGTCAAGATAAAACAAGCAGTATTTCTAAGTGCACATAAACACTAAAGCAATGATATTTTATCATACCAACTTATTCAAACAGTCCCTTCTCAACTAAAGATATATATGTCAAGTTGTACTTTAATACTTCTAATGAAACACTTGGACCGCAACTTCATTCCCTTGCCTTTTTTTGTTTATAAAGCACCACTGCCTCACACTTGGCCAACTGTCAAGCAAACACCTCTGATAAGGACCACAGAATTTGTTTTACCTCCACTGAACAGTTTATTGGCCTCTTCCAAAGCTTCTGTCAGTCTGTTGCTTTTTGAACTCAGCATGTCCTCACGATTTTCTGGGGGGGGGGAAGGGACAAAAATGAAATCCTAAATTACTTAAATAGAGAAGCCTTGAGAAATATGTACATACACCTAAAATCAGAACTGGCTGGTTCACAGCTCATCATCCACACAAAAATACAGAATATAGTTATAATGCATTAATTGAAATATTATGTAGTCTTCATTTTTGTTAATGTTTCTGCATTAACTCAGTTTGAAGTAGTAATTTTCCATTTACTTCAATGGAGTAATATTCATATGGTTGAATTTATGTTAGCAGATCGTAGATTCTTCTTGGTTCCAGTAAAATATCTGTATCTGTGTCAAAGCAGCTACTAGCTACCAAAGTTTTCTATATTTTATTCATCTTACCTGTAAGTTATTAAGGGACTTTCATGAAAGAAACAAACAAAACCCCAAAGATACATGCTTGGTGATTTCCAAAGATCACCATGTCAAACAGAGACTTACGTGTAACGGTACACACATGATTTAAGAGGCTTTTAGATGTTCAGTTCTGAACAACTACTCACAGCACTGCTTTTAATGACGTGCTCTATACTCATTGCACTGATGCACCCACTGTCACTTTTCTGCATAATCACAGATGGGATCATCCATAAACTGTGCTGTATTCTCTTCTAAAGCAACCCCACAAATTTAGCAAGTATGTAGAAAATAACTGACACCACACATTGCTAAATTTGGCAGTGATTACTCAAACACTCATTGTTGTGCTTTCATAAGAAAAACACATTCCAAACATACACAGAAGTACTAACACGCCTATCTAGAGAGATGCTAAAAAAAAAAAAAAAAATAATCCTATAGCACTTTCCAAAAAGCCTAGGAATAACTTTCCAAACTGTATAACAGTTTCATAGTAAAGCTCAAACACCAGGAACACAAAATTAAAGGTTATCAGTATATCTCCAGGTCTGAAGCTAATAGTTCCCCTGCATCGATGAAGTCACACATGTTAAGTGCAGGTAAAACGTAGAACAGTTTGGGTTAGAAGGGACCTTAAAGATCATCTAGTTCCATCCCCCTGTCCTGGGCAGGGACACCTCCCACCAGACCAGGTTGCTCCAAGCCCCATCCAGCCTGGCCTTGAACCCCTCCACGATGGGGCAGCCACAGTTTCTCTGGGCAACCTGTTCCAGTGTCTCACCACCCTCACAGGAAAGAATTTCTTCCTCATACCTAATCTAAATCTCCCCTCTTTCTGTTTAAAATCTTTATCCCTTATCTTATCGCTACACTCCCTGATAAGGAGTCCGTTCCCCATCCTTACAGCCTTACTATCCTCGGGCATGCAAATGCTTCCAGAGAGATGAATGTCCTTCTAATTCCAGGCCCAAAATTTCAGCAGGCCACGGAATTCGGGAGTTCCCACGAAAGCCTGAAGAGTTCCTCAAAACACAAAAGCCAGGCCACTAGCCTGGCACCTCCAGGGACAGCCCCAGCACCCACTGGCAGCCCCCCGAGACAAAGAGGCCTCCCCGCCGGCGGAGACCCGTGCCCACCGCAGGGCCGAGGCCAGGCCTGCAGCCCGCACCCCAGCCAGGGCCACCCCCGGGGGGAGCCGCACCCCGGGCTTACGCTGCACACTGGAGATGAGCTCTCGGTACTGGTTCCGGATTATCCTCCTACTCCTCTCATCGCCGGCGGCCTCGGCGCTCTCCAGGCGCCTGGGTTTATCCCCCGCCGTCTCCAGGTCCTCTTCTTCCTCCTCGGAGGCCGGCGGCCGGCCCGATAGCCGCTGCTGCTTGTGCTGGGGCACGGCACCATTACGGGAGGTGGACGGCAGGGAGAGGCGGCCGCACTCCACGGTAGAGCTCTGCGAGGAGGAGGAGAAATCATCGCTTCCACTCGCTTCCGACATCACTGTTCGGCAACCTGGACTTCACCAGCAGCCGCGGAAGAGGCGTGGGGACCGTCGTCCCGGGAGGCCGCCGCCCGGGCAGCCTGGCCCCGCGGAAGGCACCAAGGCCTCTGAGACGCCTGTAACAGGTCGCGATGGCGGCCGGCCAGGGCCAAACCAGTGTGGAGAGGGCGGAGCAGAACGGGGCGGCGAGCGGGGCCGGGGCCGCTACAGCTCGTGTTGCTGCCGGTGCGGGTGCCGGGAACGGCTGGCGGTGCGTGATCGGGCGGGAGGCTGAGGGCTCCCCGCTGCCTGACGGCCTCCTCGGGCGGGCGGTGTCGCTGCTCCGTTACCACGGCTCCCTCTCTGAGGAGAACGGCGCCCAACCTCCGCCATCTCTCTGAGAGGAATGGCGTCTGCCTCCCATCTCTCTGAGGGAAAATGGGCACCGGCGGCCTTCTCTCACACGGCAGCAATGGGGCAGCTCTCCTCCCCCCGCCTCCCGGCGGCCTCGGGCCTCGCGGGTTTTTTCCTTGGCTCCCTCCAAAATAAATTGGTCCTAAGTAATTTCGAATAAATCCCCGAAGGGGCTGCTCGCGCACGCCCGAGGTATGACTTTTTGTCTCATGGATTAAAGTTTTCTGCTTTCAAGAATTTGAGCAGAAAAGTCCTGGAACTCTCACCTTTATTAAAGAGTGGAAATGTAAGGATGAACTTGATGGCGACGAATCTTTCATCTACTTTTAAGCTCTAACATCTGAGGAGGTGAAAATTAGAGACAAAGGGGTGATGTACTTGACTGTGCATCTCTAATTTATATGTTTCCATATAAATTGCTATGTCATTCACAAGTACAGAGCACAAGGGATGTATGCTCTGGCAAACGAAGTAACAAATACATACTTTGAAGTGGAGCAGACTCCTAAATTAATGATGACCAGTGGTGGTGTTTATACAAAAAAAAAAAGCCCAACAAAGTTAAATGTAAGAATATGCATTATTTATTCAACAGGAAGAAATGTATCTTCAATGTTTTAAAATTATCCACAAGCAAGCATTACACGTCTGGAAAATTTGGCAACATTCAAGTTGTCATTTCATTATGAGCACTTTATATTACAGACTAAAAAAAAGTTTCTTTAATATACCGTTTCTCCTCTTTTGTTTCTTTCCCAGAGCCAGTATCATTAGAGGTTATTGTACTGGTGGATCTGGCTTCTAATCTGGAAGTAATGTCCCTTACTGCCCTTATTTCCTATAGATCATTGTAAGTAGTACAACTGGTTTATAAATACCAGTATTTTGGAAGTGTGCTCAATGATTATTTTTGGCATCCTAAGAGTTCCTTGAAGTCGACTTTTGGTTTGTGTGATTACACCAATGGGATAAAACAATCCTTAGCAGTCTATCTCAGTCGTGAGTATAGAGTTTGCACAAGATTCCAATGAAAAGAGAATTAAAAAGAATATGTAATAATATTAAGTTGCTATAATCTGTAAGAAAATTAAAAGAGCTATCTATGCTACAGGTTTCATTCCTGCATTCCTGGTTACAGCCTATAATGGAGCTTGTAACACTACAGTAGTGCTGATGCTCTGCTCCAGTGTTCAGGCAGTGATGGGATTGCCTAGAACTTTTTGCAATTTCACAGTTTTTAAATGGTGAAATAGGAGACACTTCACACTTCCACAGCAACTTCTTGAGGGCTTCAGCAGGCTGGAAATTGGATGGTAAAGCAGAAGGAGAGACAAAAAGAAGGAGCTCCATCACCATTCGGATAATTTAAGTCTGATTTTGTATTGGTGTTAAAGCAAGTTCCCTTTCACTGGATTCATCTGAGAGTACATCTTCCAGAGGACGCTTCTTTCACTCTTAATGTGGATTCGTACAGCAAGTTAGAAAAAGGTGTTCTGGGTGTAGGGAACACTAGATTTACAAGACATCTTCAAATCTGGGACTCTTTCATACTGATACAGGGTGAAATACACTTTTTTTTTTTTTACAGAAGAGGCATTGGGATGAAGTATGCAGTAATTTTAACAGAAAATAGAAGTCATTAAGGCAGATCTTTAGCAAAAAAAACTTACTGTTACTTGCATTGGTGAATCCCAGATTTTTTGAAAGAACCCATAAAGTAGCAGGGATTTCCATCCCCCTGAAGCCCCAAAACAATCTTCGCAGTGCCTGTCGGTCAGCTCCGTGTTTTATTACACGTTCCTAGTTCAGTTGAGCATTAATCTAGAGCTGTGTTGGGTTCTCCTGGAAACTTAACATACTTGTGGAACTCCAGGCGAAATCTAAACGCAGGATTTACCACAGGTTGGTATAATTAATACAGAACTTTACAAGTTTGCACAAGCTCTGATCCATGCAAAGCTGCCGCCCATCCAAAGGAATCCCTTGTGGGGATCCATTGATTCCAAAGCTATCCTAAGGAATCATTTTCACCGAATGTCACAGTATCATTCCAAATTACCTCTATAAGGGGTTTATTATATTATTAGATTAACAATAGATTAAGTGAAAGGTTGGTTTCTAGGAACTTTCCTATTGACTTTTTACAAATCATACCTTTTAATCGCAGGGCATCCAGGAATTAATTTGTAGCTTTCTCTGATTAATTTTCAAAATTAAATTAATCCTGCCAAATGTAAATACATAACACGTTGTACTTCTGCTGCACTATAGACTGCAGGTCAAAAATAGGTGTTTAAAATATTATAATTTTGTCCTGGTTAGAGGTAAAACAAACCAATTTTCTGTTCAGTAATTTTACTTTTTTATCTGGGCCTCTTCTAACTCACTGAAGTCTGAAATTAACAGCGTGTTGTTCGGAAAACTGCTCCCTCTCCCAGTGATCAGAGCTGATCACACCCAGGGATGGTGCAGAGATGCCCTGGCTTATACTCATTGCTGGAACAACCAGGGGCAGGGAAGGACGTTATTTGCCCCGTTGGAGGGTGGGAAGAGGACAAGCCTCGAGGGGCCACCCCTGTGGGGAGGAAGGGACAGGACAAGGGACCCCAAACTGACCAGCTGGGGTATTCCATCCCACCCGCATTATGCTCAGTAGAAAAGCTGAGGGATCAAAGGGTCAATNTTTGATTTTAGTCTTAATACTTCAATAAAGTAGTTCCATTCATTCTAAACTTGTAAATCTCCTTATCTTATTCCTCTCCCTTCTTTTTGGGTTTGTCATCATCTGTCAGTCTGGTTTTGGTAATTTTGGCTGAAACCATGACAATTTTTCATACAAAATGAGTGAATTATAGTTTGGACTCTTGAACAATTTTCTGTTCTTGTACTTTGTGTGAGTAGTAGAGTGCTGTCAAATTTGCCTTGCAAATTCGTTATGAGTAATATGGGGTTTTGGATCCTCACACAGAAAGTCTCAAGAGAGGATCCAAACAAGACTGGGGCCCATTGTGCAATTCCGTGTGGAAACATGAAGGAAGAAATAGTCCCTGTTCCAAAGAGTTTGTAATTCAGTACAAAATGCAAAATGCTGAGCTGGATGGGAGAGAAAATAATGAAAGGTTCAGTATGAGGTGAAAGTCTCAGTACCTTCCTGAGGAAATCCTGTTGCATCCAGACTCAAGCAAACACTCATCTGGCGTTCCTGAAGATGCTGCCTGCTTTCTTGAAATCTATGGTTGACCTTTCTCGGTGCTTAGACAAGCAGGGCCTTCTACTCAGTGGGAGCAAGAGCAAAATATCCCACAAACCACTCTTTGTCTCAAATACACAATGTAGTAGCAAGAAGTGTCCTTAAAGAGGCGAGCCACATTAGCCAAAAATGAAACACTAAGAAGCACAATGGTATAACAAATGCCATATAGCACATAAATTCACTTTTAACAAGAACGCTGTGCACTATATAAGTATTTCAACAATTGCTGTCACATTCTTGCAGTAGCGTGTGTTTGTATGTGGAATAAAAACATTCCACAGAGATTAGTGGAGTTTAATGTGAATTCAGTTTTCAGTTCCATCACAAAAACCTTTTCCATGGAAGTCACTGGATAGTCACACATAATAATAATTACTTCTATGTGATTAATTATATTTTATTATAATATTATTGTATGATAATATGTTATTTTAAGATCATAATAATAATGATAATCCAAGTCACCTCTCTTGAAAGAGGTGGAATGAGAGGAAAAGTCTCCTGGTGGCGTTTGGGTGGCCCGGTCTCCCCGCACACACCATGCAGCTGTGGGTGAGACAGAAGGTGGATGCTCTCAGGACTCCTAATTCCTATTCCATCTCCTTGTTGCAGAGAACAGACTGGCAGTGTCAGACAGCACAACTGCGTACCACGTCACCCTGGGTCTAGAAACTGGATCTGGGAGCAGCGGGGGCAAAGGTAGAACTGGATGGTTTTTGCAGGAGAGAATGTGAGGGGTGGAAGCATCATCCAGCACGACCCTCAGTGTGATGTCTCATGGCTGGAGGAGGGGACATGGCCATTGTGCCCGCACTGATTATCCTCCGTGTAGGTCAGCACATACATTCTGCCTTCGATTTACACAGATGTTTAGATTCTGAAGTCCTGTTGATTTCAGTGGGAAGCAACGCAGTAACTAGATCCTGTATTTCTGGCTCCTGCTGTTAACAGTTGTCTATAAACTGTCTTTAAAAGGAAATTATTTTTGACCTGTGCTGTAGCAGTATTGTGGGCAGTAGATTCCTGATACAGACAATGAAAGGCATAGAAGAGTGTAAGAATGAGGGCTAAACTCAGTGTTTTGGGCTACAAGACAGGCTGTGAGGAACTCTTACCAGTCTCAGCTATGGCAAGGGCATATTGTGCATTTTTCATGAAGATTCACAGTAGTGTTCCCCTCACATTCACAGAGATATGGCACCCTGCTGACAATTATTTTCTTATGAAAACTCGAGCAGACTGTATGGTAAGCCAATTTTCAAACATAGTTTAATATAGCTTAACAGCTGGAAGCCAGAAATGGCATCATGCAACCAGCAGATTCTGCCTCCTACACCACTAACTCTGTTCAAGAATTACATTATTTATCTGCAAATTAATTTACTGCACATAATATCACTTCTCCTGTCCCAGACCTCCCCTTCCAAAATAATGCCATTGCCTTCTGTAAGCTGACTCACAACACATGGCTTCAGAAAGAGGGGAAATATAGAAGGTCATTATTAAACTACCATTTATACCCTTTAGGTATGTGGACTTTCTCCTCCCAGTGAGTCCAGATATCAGGATGCAAATACAGGCTCAACAAATGTGAGTATATGTGAGCTCAAGTTTTTTAGTATCATCTGACTATGCTTAATGTGCACTAAACATCTTGCAATATTGCCAGATGTTCCCCTGCATTTTCATTTTGAGAGTTTTGCTTGTCCAGGTGACCAGATCTCTACTTTCCTGCCTATTCCTGTGCATATATCCTGATTGTTATCATCAACAGTGAAAATAGTAATTTAAGAAAATGGTCCATGTTCGGTCGATTGTGAGATTTTCAAATTGTTTTTACTCACCAAGACTATTTTTTCATCCAGTATTCTTTCAGTTGTCATAAATGCATATATGCAAAACCTTATTCTCACTGAAATGTGAAGATGCACGTAGAAGAATCTTAAAACAAATATTTAAAATTTCTTAGCAGAGATTTGCCATGTGCAGACTTCACCATTCCCTCTTTTCCCTGCTCTCAAAACGCAGAAATGCACAGAAATGCACATAAAGTTTCTGGAATTTAGCTGGGGATCTCCGACTCAATTCTAATTCTTACTTCTGCATACTTTGTAGATACCATGATACTCAGCAGCTCAAATGGATGCTGTATTTCAGCAAGCGATAGGCCGTCTCCGTTTTTTACGGTGCTGAGAAATGAGTTACCGGTGGTGTTAGTTGTGCATCTCAGCTCGGGAGCTGCTCAGCCTGCAGGCGCTCTCATCTAAAGCCAATAAACTGTGGATTTACCAGTCGATTTAGGATCAAATCTAATCATTTGTCCAGTTCTAGAAGATTGGTCTCCTGGTGTGAGGATCCCCAATCTGCCAGCGGGTGTTCCCTGGCCTTAATGGAAAAAGGCATGTTTTGAAACAAGAAAACAAGACAGTTTAGTCACTGCCCAGGAGTCTTGCATGTGATTTTAAAGCATAAACTTTTTGCATTTCCCTTGAATACACCAAAATAAATGCTACAATTTCAGACCCAGAGATAAAGCAAGAAATTAATTATCTAAGAGCATTGCAACACAGGACCTGTTGCCCCAGTGATGGCTGTTTCTGCCTCAAAGATAATCCTTGCAATCTGAAATGGGGCCTAAACTAATTGAAAACATCAGAAACAAAACTTCTGAGATCCTTACCATTCAGCTGCCAGCTCTGCAAGCAAACACAGATGAAGGGAATTTCTTTTAATGAGTGTAGCTAACTTAAAAAAAAATCGCTTTAGCAATGTAGACGTGTAAGTGCATATATGTGGTTCTTGCAGAAGCTTTTATTTCCATATTTACAGATAATCCCATGGGGGGTAAAAATCTGGCACCAAATATTGTTTCAGCAAACTGGATTAGGTTACAGCCTATCAAATCACAGTATCCATTCTGTCAGTCTAAGAAGGTATTTTCAGAGGAACATGAAATAACAATTATTAATAGAACTCTGAAAAACACCTGGGGCCCAAGCTGGTGAGATGTCAGGGAAAAAGCCCTGGCAGGATCAAACCCTGATTGGCACCAGGAACTGTTTCTTTTTAATGACTTGGAAGGTTTCATTAAGTGAAAGATTGGCACAAGGTTGCTACGACAACATGTGGACGTCACGCTGGCGGAGACTGAAGTGCATAAAACCTTCCACTTTTTCCCTGCAATCTAACAGCAATTTGGTTTAGTGAAACAAAACAACCCAAAAATGGTTGAAAGAGGGGGAAATATCTACATCCATCAGTGATGGCTCAGAGCAGAGAATAGCCAGACAGCTGCTGCCTTGGTGGTCCAGCCTGTACATTCCTAATGGAGGAACAAGGGAATTAAAAGCAAATGCAGAACAATGTCAGATTTTGCAAAAGCAAAAGCCAGTTAGTGCTCTGTAGAGCTGTGCCCATACTTGGCATAACTGATTGGCAATTTTTTGGACATTGAAATTTTAATATGCCAATGATTTCTGTATTTCCAAAACGTTCATAGAAACTCACTTTCCATTATAGCAATTTCTTGAAGTTGTCACCTACTAGGCATTGCCAACACCATGCAAACAATTGACTTAAACCCAAGCACTTCTGTGATAGGTTTAATTCCATAACAGCAATCAGTTCCTCATAGCTTGTGCCGATGTGAACATATTTTTATTATGTGTGTTTAAAGACCTGTAACTCACAAGCTATTATGAAAGAAATAATGTTTTCCTCTCTAAAATAATGTATTCCAAGGGAGGATTTTCCAAAAGTAGCGTGTAACTGGAAACATGCTCTACTTGAAAGTAATTTCTATGGTTGGGATTTCCTATTCCAGTGACATGTGCTTTGGTGGTTTATAGTTAAGACAACTCTGTACTGAAGTGGCATGGAGTTTTTTTGTCTTGAAAGGCTGATATGTGATGCTTTAACTTCAACCCCTACATTCAAACAAGCCAGCTGAAGGATCTGTCTTACCCAGCGTGAGGAGAAATAAGCTGCTTTCCTTCTTTTCCAACTGCGTGGGCGAGAGCAGACCGACACAGGCAAAGGGGTGAAGAATGGAATGGAGGCGGGAGACTTCTGCTTTTTCCCTCCTGCCAGGTAATCTACTCACATTCCCAGGCTTTGAATGTTTATTCTGAACTCCAGCAAAGCGTATCTCATAAAAAATGTGGAGCAGTGCTGACTTGCAATGGTTTTCTAAAGGCAGTTATCACTTTTAGCCACGCTGTTTGCCACGTGCTAAAATGCTAAAATGATTCGTTTTCCCAAGTGTAGCTTTCTAAGTTAGTCAGGTGAGAGAGACAGCCTGGTACTTAGTAGTTATGGTCCTGGAGTGAAAAGCCAGAGGGTAAAATTCCAGTTACATTGAACTTGTCTCACTGCCTTAAGCACGGAGTACACTAACAATGACAGCAGCCTGCGCCCCGTGTATCTATCTCGTGTTATTCTCATCCAGCAACTGAGAATTCCTGTGAAGAACTGATGTGTCATAGTCCTACAGCTCCCTGGGTCAGATTCCATACACTTCATAGCTCTCCAGCATAGTGTTCTCAAACATAAGCCAATTCACATTAATAGAACACTTTCATGTGATCCAGGGGGAAAGGGGATCCACACACCAGCCAGGCGTGAAGGAGTGCAGAAGGTTATAAAAATCAGGGACAGTGTGGTACATTTTCATTCTTAGTCTAGAGGAAAATTGGGTAAGTAATTTTTTATTAGTTTCTCTTTTTTAAATTTAGAAATATCTAGACTCAAAGCAGTTTACTAATTGTGTTTTAGACATTACAAAAAGGCAAAGGGAGTGTCTTACAAGTAAAAGAAACTTTTACTCCTTACCAGAAAAAAACAACATCTCCTTTGAGGTTCTGTAGCTCCATGGGCTCTCATATAACTTGTTTTACAATCCATGTAACCTATAAATTAGATGATGTCTATTCAGTCAATATCTTTCTAAGACCATAAGACTGATTATTAAGTGTGCATGTCCTAAAATAGCTGTTTTAAAAACATGTTACAACATTACAGACTGTAATAGCTATTTGCAAATGCTGAAGTTTTTAAATATGGCTCTCTTCCACCGTTACTCTTTTTCAAAAATAGTTCTAAGGTTTTGTTTCAGAAAGGATTGCTTGTTGATTTTAAGTTGCCATGTAACGACAAGAATGGGTGTTTCTCATGCAGAATTGCAGAGATAAAATTAGCTGGCTGGTCACTAGAAAAATTATGCAGACATTTGACAATGTTCTTAAGTGAGAACTGAGGGTGGTGTTTCATCCTTTCACACATAATGAAGTTTGCTTCAGGCTGTAAAGCACAACACTGAACACCTGTGGGTAGAATATTGCCTCTGGTGACCCAAACCTTTTCTAGATCTTCAGGCAGTTGAAGTCACTTCCAGCCTTTCTGACTGGGAAAACTAATTAGATTAAAATAATACTTCACTAGTTTGAGATTAACAAGAACTTGATGATATTATTTTGAACACTGATGACGTGTTGTAAGTTGTAAACATGCAAGACCATGGCCACTCCAGTTATTTCTGGATTTTTTTTACTGGACAGAGTTTGTATTACCATGATGTTTTGGTATGTTTTGTATGTTTTGGAAACCCTCTTTCAAGAACTGCCTTTAAAAAAATAGATTCGTCTTCAGGAGGAAACTTACAATCATATTGACAGACACAGAATGGCAATGGCAGACAGACAGGCTTCTATCTGTATGATAAAGTTGGTATTTCCTACAAAATCTGATCTTATGCAAAAAATAAAGTGCTTACAGCTTGAATTTGTTTATCATGAGTCAGCTATTCGAGATCAAGCTGCTAATTACGCAGGAGTAGACACTTTCACTTCACACAGCCCAAGAGAGGAGCTATACCTACCTGCTATACATGTAGGAGTTAAGAAAAATATCTCCATCCCTTTGTGTCAAAGCTTTTTAATTATAGATCCAGAGATTAATGCAGTAGATGGTAATACATATAGCCATACATCTTATTTTAAGAGGATTTAGGAAAGTAGAAATGTAGAAGGGCTGGTGGTTGGCCAGAAATGTCAGATGGGCCTACGGATGGAAGAACTCATCCTCACTGGCTTAGTTTTCAGTACCCTGCTATCTGCATTCTACATCTACGTCTACATCATCTACGTCTACATGCATGCATTTTACCACCTTTAGAACAGAAATCTGTGACAATGACAGACTTGGATCCTTTGGCGTAGGGAGCTCAGTTGTCCCTTTGCACTTGCTGCAGAATTATCTACTTAGTGTTCTTCACCAGGCATTGTCACAATCCCAGGGCAAACTAGGGAAAACTTCCTAGTCTGGGAAAAAGCTGATCTAAGTTATATTATGGTTTGGTTATTTTATCAGTAAAGGAAATGTTCATTGTACTTGGATTGTCACATGGGCACTGGTTTCTGGGACTGATTAGAAAGGAAACCTGCTCAAAGCCAGCCAAAGAGCCTACTGCAAAACCGATATAAAATAAATGCCCCCTGTTCCAACCTTACCCTTCATACTTACAGTTGTGCCTGCAGACCATTTCTATGGTCTGGGCTTAAAGCTAAATGAATAGCTTAAATTCAGTTGATCCTACATTCAGTTGCAGAAACTAATGGTTTGAAGAGTTGCACTGCTGACAGCCAGAATTAGAGTAGAGCCATCAAAGATTATAGTTTTTATTTTTCTTGACATAATCCTTTTTAAGTACTGGCTTCTAAAAATTGCATGGAGAAACAAAGTTTGATTTAATTTTTGTATGTTTTCCTTAGAAGCTCTTGAATGCAGGATACTATGAAAATATATCAGTTGGTCAAGGTACATACACAGGATATACAAGCCTTAGCAAGTTTGACAAAATACTAAACTATGTATTCTTGCCAAATTAAATTTGTCATAAAATGCTAGTTAGGACTTGACAAACTCATTTAGTTCTCTGGTTTCACAGCAAGCATATGATCCAGCTCATGTTCTTGGTTCTTGATCAAACCCAAGACTCAGCCAGCTCTGAGGGGTTAGGATCTGTTTGTTCACTTTGTGTCTAAGCACTGGTGTGCTGTGGGGAATTTTATAGGACTCTAATTGGACTGTACTTAAATTACAGGTAAGAACCGTTTATTTCATTATCTAGGTGAAATTTACTTTTCTGGGCGGAAGCAACCAGAAAAGATTCACTGGTTCATGGCGACCTGTCTGGGTGTTTTCTTGCTATCATAATGCAACTGATACCATGCTTTTTTTTTTTTTTTTTTAATGAAATGTTGCTGTATTTGCAGCAGAAACGTTTTAGAAGGAAGCAGGACCATGAGATAATCTCCCTTGGGACAATGAAAGAAACCAGGAAATTTTATTAATTGAACCAACACTAAAGCTGTTTCTGCAGAATAGATCTGAATGAGGAATTGATCAAATTAGACCAAATGGCATATATTTTCAAAGGAGTTCTTGGGGAAATATTATTTCAGAACATTTTCTCCCATTCCCAAAATGTGCAGACACGTAAAAAATTCCTCCAGCAGAAATGTAAAAAAAATAACTATTTGGGGGAGATACAGACTGAAATGGAGGAGGGATTTGATGCTTAGCTCTATTTTGTGTGATTCTGTGAAGTGTGAGCCAAACAGCACCATTTCCTTGCACTTAAGGTTCAGTGTTAGTTTTTCACTCATCCTCCGAAAGAGGCAGAGAGGATGTGTCTAGATCTTTGGGAGAAAAACCAGTTTTTGATGTTAACACCCACTAACATGGTAAGCAATTGCCAGCTGAAGCCAGAGGCACAAAGATTGCTGTAGGAAGGGAAGAGAGAAAAGTTAAAAAAAAGAAACAGTTTGTGAGTATCAAACCCCTAATTTTTACAGCACAGGTTTGGATCCCACATGCCTTGAGTTTAATATGCTCCATTTAGGTTTTAGCAGGGTATAAACTGTGAATCCTCCAACACTTCAGAGGGAGGAATATGTGTGTGATGTATTATACACAGCTGTCTCCCACTGTTCTTACGATTATCCTAGGATAATGTAAGCCGTTGACCTATTTTTCATCCTCACCAAAAAAAAAAAAAAAGTTGTTGATTCAACTGCAAAGTTTTTGGGTTTATATTTCTGTGTGTGTCTATGTATTAAATGTGCAGCCTATTGATACAACTGAAACTATAGTAATTATTATTAACTGTTGGAGTAAGTTGCATGCCTACTTGCTACATTGCCTGTTACTCACAATTTCCATGCCACTTCCAACTGTAAACTGAAAATTATACTCAACCACTTTCTTTATGAGAAAGAGCTGATTTTACCCACAAATTTGGAGCATTGCACATTTTTATTAAACCCATATGAAAATCTCTGCATGATGCATGAGGGCAGGAGGTTTAAATTCATGGTCTACATAAAGCTGGGGGTTTTCTCAGTTTCTCTGGTAGACTCTTAACTCATTGCACTGTTCACATCAAATGTCCTGTGTGTCAGGAGCATTGAGCATGGAGATATTCTTGCATTCTAATAATGCAAGCCTTAGCATTCCTTAGTTGTCAGACACGCAATATTTAATCCCTGCAAGAAGACTTGCCAGCCCCAAACCAATGCTAGAACCGTGGCACTATTAAACCATTTCTATTGGTAAAAAGACTTCAAGAGTGTGGGAAATTGTGCTTAAGCCTTAATAGATCCTACAGTCTCATCGTATCTTTCTGTGGCAAGTTCTCTTCTTACATCTGAAGTTGATTGAACCTCTAGGCTATCAGCCTCTTCAGGGAAGAATATTATTCATTTCTAGATGTACAGGACTTCACCAAGTAACACTTAAGAGTTTGCTCATACAACAAAAAAAGAAACGCATCTGGATACAAGACGAGACCAATCTTGACTCATTTTAACCCTTTAATTATGGAAGGTGGTGCTGTATACACTCCAATCATACTCAAACTTCAAACTGGGCAAACAATTGTAAGCCTTATTTCATGCTCATTCCATTGACTTGAAATATGATTAGTATACACTTTTTGTCAGTGATAATCAGTGCACTACATTCTGTCATGGTTTCAAATTTTATGTTTTTCTGTTTACTAATAGCTCAGGGTGCTTTGGGATTAGTTAAAAACAATTGATGTAACTGCTAGACAGAAGAGTCCACTGTAAACTTGCACATAGCATTAGCCGAGGCATTCTTTTTCATATTAGCTCCTGCTCCAACAGGCAAAGGTGGATTTTTGCCAGCAAGTCAAGGATGTGTTGTACAAAAAGGCACTTGGATCCTTAATATCCAAAAGAGAGAGTCATGAGACTTGCATAAACATGTAATATTTCCATCTGAGAGATGAAATCCGAAAAAAAAAAAAATCAACTGTCAAGCTGAAAATTTAAGTGCTACTTTCCCCTTGCAGTGGTCTTCTGCCATCACCTAGGATATCAGTGCTTCCTCTTGGGATTTTGCACCCCAATGAATACTATTTTTCCTTTTGAGCCCACATCTAGATATGAATCCAGTTTCTGGGTTGCAGTGGTAGCACTGTGTGCTAAGGTTATAGATATACAGGTGCTGCTGCAGAACTAGAGCAGGGTTGCTCGCTTCCATTCACTTTATTACCTTTTATGATTTTGTTAGGGATTAAAAGAATAGCTCAATAACAGCATACAAATAGATAAATAGAAACCAACTTAAAAATCACATTTACTCTGTTCATCTGTCAAGTTCCAACTGTTGTAATGACCAAACCCAAAATTATTATAGCCTATGTTAAAAAAAAATAAATTACATTTTGATGTTAAAATGGAAGGGAAATTCACATCTTTAAAAACCAGGCTGTTTGCAGACTCAGGAAGCCATCATTTCAGCCATTTCAGATGATTTCTGAAGGTTTTCTTCCCACATTTTCATTCACTAATACAATCCCCGCTCAAAAATGTAATTATAGTGCCTAATTTTGTATAACAACAAGTAGTTTGTAAGCCTGGTCTCCAGGGAACATTCCCCAAATCAAAACCGTGATTGAGTTAAAGTACTGCGAAGCCTGCATCTGACATACTCACTAACGATGAAGAAATGCAAATGGAAAATATACCTGTAAACTAAGAGTGAAGTTCTGAAACTGGATATTGTTTATATTAGTGGAAGATGACAACATGAATATAAATAGTGTAGACCCAGCTGGACAAGGCAATATGTTATATGAGTTTAAATCTGGCATTAGGAGAAGCTGATTAGGTTTGTCTGTCAAAAGGATGAAGACTTGTGCCATCTGTAACACTAGTGAGCAGCACAGTTAACTTGATCTCCACCAACCACCATGGATCACTGGGACCACTTCCCACAACCTAGCATGAGATCATATTTTAAAAATAAGCCCCTACCACAAAGGCAAATAATGAAAAGCTTCAATTTAGAGTGGGATAATGCTGTTTAGGCCCCATTCATTGTCACCAGATCATCTTCAAAACCTTAAAGACTGTCTTTATTGTACTTTTCAGTCTTGTGTGCCTGCTTAGTTGAATCAAATGAGTAAAGAGGAAAATAGGTTTTCCATTTACATTAATCTATTCATTCATTGCATTCATTTTAAACATAACAGTGCTGAAATTGGTAATGTCAGTAAGGGAGCATCTCGTTATCATGCAATTATTATCCTTTGGGAAAAAAAACCTCATAAAAATTATTTTAACCTTACTGTTTTTCTTTCCTTTTTTATTTATGATATCTTTAATGATACCTCTGTGATGTTACTGTGCACAAAGATGTTCTTGGCTTACAAATATGCCTAATGAAATATTTTGGTCCTGGTTAGCTTTAAAATGTGACGGGGTCTTTTTCTTGCAGGGCTAAGTCATTGTAACATCCTTGAGAAAAGTCCCTCTCCCGGTCCATATTCCATGTAAAATGTAACTCATAATATTCTTTTTGAACAGCAATGCCAAATCCAATCAGTAATCATTTTCTTTCTGGACTGATATTCTGGGGGCTGAACACCAGCCCTAGTGTTCTGCTTAGTCCAGGGTTACGCAATATATTAGTGGCCAAATCACTCAAACCCTCTCTGCCTCAGTCTCTTCTTCTGTAAAACATCAGCAGCGTTGTCCTGTTTTGAGAATCTGAGAAGAACTTGCATAAGTAACCCTACCTAAGTATTTACAGTACAGGAACATAAGTGTTGTGCTTACTTAATATAAATATTTTCAAGGTGCAGAAGATTGAAGAAATTACCAGTTTCGTTTCAAAGTAAATATTTTTTCAGCCAGCTTGAGCATCTTGGTAAACATTGAGTCAGGGCTTTATGAGCACTATCTTGACTACAAAATTATTTCAGTGGTCAGTGACTCAGTTCCCAGAGTTAGTCCTGCAAAGGTCTAGTGTAATTGTTTGGGCTGGAGTCTGAAACCTAACCCTGGTCTGGCTGTTGACAAGTTGTCCTGAGGTACAAGTCTCCTGAGAAACTTATTTTCATTGCCTGTTGTGGATGACTGTGGATAAAACACAGCAGAGCTGGAGTGACAATATTGTTCATTGCTAAATAGTCAGTAGCTGAGTTCATAACCTAATTTTTTCTTACCCAGTGATCAAACAACTATCGTGATATTATGAAAAAGCTTCAGGCTAAATGGTCTCTAATTGAAGATGAAGGATATAACCTGTAGAGGATATATGCATTTATGTACACATAATATCTAATATACAGATAATGTGTGTGTGAGTGTGTGTGTACCTGATTAGTACTTGCGCTGAGCCAGCACAAAAAAAATCAACAAGCATCCACTCCTCAGCCCAAGGGAAGCCTCAGAGTGTTGGAGGCTTTGGAGAAGCGCGAGAAGGAGAACTTTTCTCCTGTGATATTTGCGTGGGCAGGAGGGGTGTGTTCCCATGAAGCCCAGGAAGCAGCTACGACCTGCCAACTCTGACATGTCAACACACACCTCAGGCCAAGAGAGCAGGGGATGAGATACTGCTGCCAGCTGCAGTTAGGGAGACACAGTCGCTGACAGACCTTGCAGCCAAAGGAGAACAAGGAGGAAAGGAATCTCTTACCTTTTGAACAGCTTTGCCCCCTGCCTCCTCTCTGCCGTTCTCCGCAGCTCTCAGAAAACCAGACCTTATGGCAACTCTTTGCTCTCACTTGTATTTCCACTGAGCATCTTGGCCAAAGGGAGGAAAAAAAAGAGAATGCATGGAGAGAAGAACAGGTAAACACTGCAGAGGGGACAGCAAGGAAAATAGTTTGAAAGAGAAAGAATCTGAAAAGAGGCAAGAAACAATTCATCTTGGTTGCTACATTCTTCCCATGCTTTTTTATATGTGTCTCTAGAGATGTTAAACCAACTGGTTCCCCATCTTGCTTATGTCGCCTTTTCTGCCTCAACTCAATACGGACTTTTGTCTCTCTGAGTTGTGTCCCACCACCCCCAGTGCTGTGACTGGACACCACAGCATGGAGAGCAGCTGTGGGAGCAGAGAGCCAGCAGGTTTTAATGTTTTACCCTTCACTCCCACCACTCCTTCCAAAATTTTCTCCAGCTCTCCATAGCCACATACTCCGTGTGGACACAGAGAGAGCTGGTGCCACTGCACAGAGCTGAGTGTTTCATCTGGATCAACAGCCTCCCCCGACTTCAGCTCTGCATATGGAATCTGGAAGAAAACCGCTGGTATAAATGTGGTTTGGAAAGAGAAATGCTCCAATCCTTGGGTGTGATTTTTTGGATCATATATATATTTCATGAAATACTTATGGCATCACTTTTAAAGACTAGGTCTTCTGCATTACTTTGACATCTGCAGTCAGTGCAAAGAAAAGGGGATATGCAAGTGCTCTAAACATTTAATGTTCAGTGCACAAGAGGAAGATTACTGAGATGGACAGATGTAGGCATTGAGCACCAGTTTAGACACTCTGAGGTGACCATTATATCCTCATAGGACTGACAGATAAAACACAAAACTTACCTGAGACCCATGTGTCCCAGAGAGGCAGTTAAGGGATGAGCAGGATACCCTAATGTGTCCAGTGTGACACTAAGTGTGTCTTTTAGCAACAGAATCACAGCTAAGATTTCCAGAATCACTTTATTACATGAAGCTATATAGTTTCATGAAAGCTCTGTTAAAAGCTGAAATTACAGACTTTTTTTTTTTTTCAGCTGGAAAAATATTCCTAGGTAGACAGTAAAATAAAATTAATTAGCACCCCCATGTTGCTTTAGGAAGGGTACCTCCTGATGGAGGTTTAAATGACATTAACTCAAACTCCAGCTCAGTCTGGCAACTGGAGCATGCTTGGGAAGCCGGTGCTGACATCCTAGTTCTAACACTTGGTGGGGTTTTTTTACCTTGGGCAAATCAATTAATCTCCAAAGAAATATGTGTGTTCTTCTACATCTTTGTGTGCCACAAATGTTTAGACTAAAAGATCTGAGGGAAGGAGAAGGGATTGTCTGTACAGAGATGAAAACAAGAGGTCAAGTCTTGCAGGCACTTGATGTCTCTCACTACTTTCGAAAATCACTTCTAATGGTACTATCTATAAATAAGGCCCTCACATTTTCTTTACTTGTTACCACTGTGATATCTAACTACTTCCTTACTGTGATTGTGAATAAAACTTTTCCTTATTTTTTACCTTAAAACTTTTTACCTGGGCTATATGAAGAGGTCGAACCCCATCCGGAGTCAAAGCACTTTTGGATCACAATTGTTTTTTTGCAGGTCACACCTTGTAGCAAAGTAATTCGCTTTTCCTTCCACCCTGAACACTGTGGTTTTGCAGCCTGACCACCTCTGGAGAGACCTCCACGGTGTCCTGACATCCCCAGCACAGGAATTTTTTAGAAGCAGTGGAGGTGGGCCATAGATCAGATTTTTCCAAGTCAGGTTGTTCCACTGATGGAAAACTCGCCTGAAATGGGAAGAATAATTTTTAACTTTCCTAATCTCTTTTTTAAAAAATTCTTTTGTCTCTCTGCAGCAGATATCAGAGTCTCCCCATTTCTTTTCTTTTGTACGTGCACATTAAGTGGAACAAATCAGCCAGGGCTGGGCTGCACCAAAGAGCTGTCTTGTTCGCCGTCCTTTAATTCTTTGGGCCTACCCTATATTCAGCGGTGCAGTCCCGACAGCCAATTTCTGGTTATCTTGGGGGAAGGGCAGCAAAATACCATTTCACAACTCTCGCAAAAGGCCTGCTCAGCTTTTTGTTGCCGAGCAACATCACGGTTTTACAGCAGATCCAGCTGCTGACATTGCTAAGCAACATCTTTCCCATCAAGTTGTGCGCTTTGAAATGGTTACGTGTTTCCTAATTCTCATTATAGGACTATGGTTTCCCTCCCAGATCTTGATATTTGCTCTGTTAGAATTTGTGAGAAAACAAGGACTACCATAGGTTATTCTTGCAGATCTCTGTGATCTTCTTCTAATATGCAGAAACTAAGAATGATTTTGCATTAGTTACATCGAGATCGAGAGAAAAGCAAAATTCTGAACACATACACATACACACACACACACCCTTTCTTCTCTTACCTGTGCTTCAGCAGAGCTTTGCAGTGCTTTATATGTCGTATCAATCATGTGCAAGTAAGGAACGTAAAAACATTTTGTTTTATTTTGGCAGTATTTATACCACAAAGATAAATGAGCTCAAACTAAGTTGTCTTATATAAATACCAAAGGCAGCATGTGTTCAGTCTATAAGAAGCTAACATATCTGAGTGGTGTGTGGTGGGTAAATATACCAAATGCTGTATATACTAGGATTAAATCTGATCATTCATGACAAATTGCTTGGATCTTACTGACATGCCTAACTCATTAACCTGCTACATACTTTACCTTTACGTCTGAGCTGTGTTTTCCCTGAGTTTGAGTCTCCCAGTCCTCCTGAGTTAGATCCTCTTTTGATCAAGAAAAGGCGTTCTCCCTGGATGAGTGTGAAGCGTGGATGAGGAACCACAGGGGAGTTCCAGCAAATAACAGTAAAGCAGCCCGATGTGAGTACATCTTCTCTCCCAACAGTTCTGTCATAAAATCAGAGAGAATAAATTGAGACATCAGAGGCTGAGGAGCGCTCTCACAGTTAGTGGCTTACACAAGATGAGTTGACTTCATACCGGAACAGAGCAGAAGAGCAGCATCTGCAGAGGTGGGAACAGCTTGCAGTGAATAGGTGTTGCTTGGGAATTAAGTGGGACAGGACCTGAGTGTATCCTGATTTAGACACAAGTGCGGGTCAGAAAACTGACCCAAAGATACACTATCAGTGTTGTTCTAGGTTCAGAGCTCAGGGAGCGTGGCTGCTGTCTGTTAGCACAGGTCTCGCTGCCCTCATTTCACATGACCCATGGTTCTGGCAGCAGTGAAGTTGCCAGCGAGGCTTTGCAGACTTTACACGAGGTTTGCCAAACAGAGGGATTCTCCTTCGCCTATGTCTTGATAAAAATATGGAGTTGGGAATCGTGTCGAACTCCCAGCAGGTCTTTTTTCCCAAAGTTTGTGCCAGATGATTGTTTTGCAATGCGGCTTCTTCACTGTCACTCTGGCATTTTCTGGTCTTAGCTTTAGACATGGAATTACACCAAATATGAGCTCGCTCTGTTTGTGAGGAAATGACATGGCTAGCAGAAGTGAGGATACCAGGCTTGTATTTTCCTGAACTCCCACAGGATCCCCATTCTTAAACTCATGGCACAGAGCCTAAACAAGATCATTGCATAATTTGTTGTCTGGAAGTAAGGAGTTTGTAAAATTCAGTTATTCATTGTAAATGGCCCTATTTGGTTTCCTAAGGAAGAGCACGCTAAAGCTTCTATTTGACGAACTTCAGCTGTTCTGGAGTCTGAAGTGGGCTGGGGAGACCAGAGAAAAGGGGGTATGACAGCCACTTTCACATCTTTTAGTTTCTGAACTTCACTATAGATCTTGCTTTTCCAGCTTGAACTCTTAGAGGAATAGCACAGATTTATTTGACATACTGTATCGCCCACATGCCACCAAACCCACTTATCTGTACTATACTTTATAACCTGGAAAAGCTCAGGGAGTACAGGTAACTGATCCATGGAATTCTTTGAACAGTAACAGTGGCTTAATGTGGTATAATAATGCTGGAGGCTTGGAAAGCTGGATCACCAACTTCATTAAAAAAAAAGGTTAAAAAGGCTACTCGTGTGGTCCCCAGCTTTGCAACTCTTCATTCCAGCTCTTCACGTGCCTGATATTTTCAAGCCAGACGTTTGTAGACCAAGACTTTGCAGAACAGAGAACAGCCCCAGGAAAGCAGCATGAAATCCTACCCTATGAAATCTTGTCTGTTATTCCTGTCGGATATGAATTTTCCATTGCTCAGGTCAGCAGTGCTGTCCAGAAGCAGACAGTTGACAATTCCTTTGCCGTGTGGCACCAAATATCATCACTGGTGTTTACAGAATTTTGTTAATCACTTGGAGTTGCCACTAATGATAATTACACCATCTTTTGTTATCAGCTGTCTTTCTGAGCACCCTTTTGTGGACGGCATTGCTGGAATTGACAAGGAGCATTAATAATAACAATTAGCTCACCCATAAACCAGTACTTCTTGCAACATCACATTTCAAAGGGTTTTTGTCATGTCTCCACCCTGCTGGATGATTAAATAGGAAATTATTTCAGCCTAACCTGAACAGGAACATCAACATTTGGTAGCAGGCATTTCTGAGAGGTTCCAAGAGTAATATGAGAAATGAAATATAATGAAAGACAAACTTAAACACATAAACAAACTTGAAAGCAAAATGCTGGATAGATATTCCCCCCCAATACGAATTATCCTTTGAAAACACCTGCATAACTTCAATCTCTTGCTGATGCCGTTTGAACAATTTTTGTAGAGCCAGCAGCCCGCTCGCACCGTTGGCCAAGAAGCACTGGAAGTGAAATGTGTTTTTGCCAACCTCCATTTTCTCTGGGGTTGCTTCTGTGAAAAAAAACAAACCCAAACCCATGAGCGCTCAATTTAGGATGTGCAGAGCCCCAGCTGAGCTCCTAGGAGCAGGGGGAGGCCCGGGTGGAGGAAGCAGAACTTGTTTTGCCTTTTTTGCCCTGGGGTGGAGGCACGTTGGTGGTTGGGCAGGTTATGAAGGTGGGTCCCCGAAAGAAAGCCTACATTTCATGTCAGTCTGAGGAGAAGTAGGGAGGAAAATAAGGTGAAAACTTGGGAGGTGAAGGTGGGAGGAATGGTTTGAAGCCGTGCTCTGAAAGTCTCAGTGAATCCAGAGCTGCCAGATTAACCCTGGAATGTAAGTGTAACATTGAATATTTTCTTGCTCTCTTGCTTTCAGGAAAGGGGTTGTTTTTCTGTACTCGTGTAAAAATCTCTCTAGGCTGATCAGACCAATTTGGTACTCGTGAGCATTTTTTGAGATCTGGAGTATTAAATTAATTGTAATAATCATATGTAAATTGTAAGATAGTGTAGAAAGATGAGAAAGATTATCTTTCATTTAACCTATGTTTATATAATGAATGGATTTTTAGCATGATGTTAATGTTTATTTGAAAAGCTGTACTTATGATAAAGTGCTTGTAGTTTGCAACCTAAGTAATGCTCGTGCACTGAGAAAATGTTTTAGAAATAATGTATGTATAAAAGATTGCAATAACATTGTAATCTGAAAAATTATCTTTGCTGCTCTGCAGTGTAACTCGCATTATCATCACTTGTCTCATTATTGGAGAATCTAAAATGTCTTTACTCCTTATTTATGACATGTAAGCTAATTACTGAGCTAATGGTAATATGACAATTGTGAACTTTTGTACTCTTGGGGAAGAAAAGAGTAAGTAGACAGCATGACATGCTCTGCTAGTGGGGACTGGTGATGGCCAGCTTTCACAAAGCACTTTTGCCGTGCTTTTGTAATTTTCTACTTCGATTCCTGTACATTTGAATAAAAAACTTGTAAATAAAGTATTTTTCTTTCCTTTCAACTGAATATTATGAACTTGGCCTCTATTAGCAGTTGCTTTTCTTAGCAGTCAGCGTCACTGAACTGGTGTAGAAGCATTGAGTGTGTACTATGCACAGGAGTGAACTTACTCTAAAAGAGACAGAGCAACATTATGCCCCACAGTAGCCAACCTATTTCAGAAGTTGATAAGCAAAATTTGCATATTCCACAACAGATATAGAAGACCCCACCCCAATTAACCAAACAACTCCATGGGGGCTCAGAGAGTTTCAGTCACTCCCCAGCTTCCATTATCACAGCAGGTGCTTGTGAGGGGGCAGTTTTGAGAGCTTTAAATTTCCTGGTGTTTTCACTTGGTGTCTGTGGGAACAGAAAAAGAGCTGGGAAGAGAAAAGCTCCTCGGGTCAGTGGCGCAGAAATACCAGTGTATTCACTCCTATGGAAATGTGCTGGCTGTTGAGGGAAGCATATTGTGAATTTACTCTAAAAAGTTATTATTTCTCTCCTGTCCATTGAAACCTTAGTTAGCAGCTCTAAGTGTCAGAATGGGGTTTATATCAATACATATTTAAAATATTATCATCTTAACCTATTTTCTTGGAACATTTCCAAGAGCTGCACCTGGACAGATTTGGTTGTGCACAGTACTTCATGATGGAGCACTTCATACTCGGGGAAAAGTGATTTAAAAAATATTACATGCAGTCTTTAATTTAAGTCAGTGCTATTTTAAAACGGTATAGGATTTGGCAGTAATCTCAGCAGATAAAACCTAGTGCTGCTAATTAATCACTAAAAAGGCAATCCTGGCCCCAGCATTTTCAACAGGAGCAAGTTCAAGCACCAATACATCCCCTGAAGACACTCAAGTTTAAACAAAGTGGACTTAAAAGCACAATGTGGAACTTCTCTCTCTCTCCAAGCCTCCTGTGAAGAAAAATAATCTTTCCAGTTTAAAAAAGTCTACTGCAGTAATAAGTAATAACATTCCTTAAAAGCTTCTATGGGTTCCTTGGCTAATAAACTATAATCTTTCTTTTACAGCTTGACTTTAATGGAGCTTTTCTTCACCAATCTCACATTCTTTGGGGGAAAAATAAAATATTGAAGAGAGCATGTAATTTTCACCTGTCCAATAAGGCAATAAATACAGGGAATGTAAATTCCTAAGCTCCTAAAATAAAATACCTAGAACAAGAAGTAAATATCTGTAAGTGAATCTCTGTTGTGTGCATTTACCTTTGAGCGCTCTTGTCACAAATGCACAGAACTGGGTGATGCCTAGGGAGACGCTAATTCCAGAGCTGGTTACTCTTCTAACACTCTGAGGATTTTTCTCGGAATTAAGTAATTAGAGTTGAACTAGTATAAAACCAACAGTAATTAAGGCAGGCAGATCCTGTTAAGTGTAAAGAAGGTGCGTTTAGATCATAAAACTGGAAGCAGAATAACACCTAAGAATAGCAGGATATGGCTCCAGTGATAGGGATTAAAAAATCCACTTTTTCTTAAAGCTAAGAGCTTATATGGAAAATTGTTTCTGCCACAGTAACAGTCAGGTTTAACGTTGTGGGTCTGACACTGTGAGCGTGTAGCTCAGTCCAGGGTCTCCAAGACATACATGTGGTTTGAATACAGTTAAAACATCCCGGTTTTCCGATGGGCTGTGCATCCAGAGTAAGTTTGGCAAAGAAAATGCCTTTCTGCTCAAATGACACGGGATAATCCAGAAACAGAGCAACAAAGCTGAGTTTGAAATAAAAAGACCAGGAGTTCTCTTCCCCTGATTTATGACTTAAAATCATTGTCAGACTGACTGTCAGGAAGGGCAGCTGGTAGGGTAACTGAGATGGCATTCCTCCAAAATTTCCATTTTAATTTGTTTTGTTTTGTTTTGTTTTAATGGAAGACTTAGAGCTTTTTCTTTTCTTCCAGTGATCTCTCTGTAATTGCTGTGTGATCCTGGCTGTCAGCATCGAAATGGGCAATGAGAACAGCAGTGCAGAAAACCAGGTGAGTGTGACAATGTGGCTGTGGTTCCCTTCCCTACGAGCCTAGAGCAAACCTTACAGAAATTGGTTTCATGGGCTGCTCACCCCACGTTTACCTTCTGCTCCCCGTTACACTCATATTTAACTCTCGTTAATGGTAATTGAAGAGAACTTTTTGTTTGTTTGGTTGGTTGGTTTTTGGCAATGACACTGGCCCGTAGCATCAGGGTCCCCTGGGGGACGGGAGCTGCGGAGGATCCCCCCCCGGGGGGAGCAGGAGACCAACAGCATGCCAGTATTCTGAGTTAGCCAGGTCTTCTATTAAAGATTTTTTTACAAGAAAAATCTTCCGTAATTCTTGGTTGTTCTGGACAACTTGCACCCTTAGTCCAAGATTTGGTCCCAGCTTTTTTCAGGGGGTGGAAAGAGGAGAATGTCTTAATTCTTATAACTAAGGAATGAGAATTTCTTCTTTCACTTAGGAAGTTTTCGAAAGTCAGTTCAATTTCACATTTTTTCAGGAGTCCTCCTGATGCTAAGAAGAGTACCTTAAAAGTTACTGAATTTATTAAGAAATGTCATAAAAAGCTTTTCTTTTCTAATAAGGAACGTAAGCTTCTGGTCTCCTTTTCAGACTGTAAAAAACCAAAACAAATCAAAACATCCTCTGAGCTCCCCCCCAAAAACCCCAAAGCAAGGCAAATTAAATGCTATAAAACCAAAATATTTTAAAAGTCACTACTAACACAGAAATAACAAGAAGTAGTAATAAAATTTGAAAAGCCACTTAATCTGTGGAGTAGCTACTGCAAAAGTATCACTTAATGAATAGGGAAAATTCATGCAGCCACTGGAACATTTAAATATGTTCATTTTTAGTCCAAAGTTCCCCATGCAAATAAAGTCATCCTTATCCCACCAAGCCAAGGAACGCAGCAGGTAGTGGGTGATGAATCTGATTTGCATGGTTTGCATTTCAAAACGTTAGCATCAAGCTTGGCTGCTCTCTTTGTTACGCATCTGCTTCTGGCTTTTGGGTTTTTTTGACACTGGCTGTAAATTCACAAGTTTTACATCTAAGTTGTCAGCAAGTTGTAAAAAAAAAATATAATTAATTTTCTTTTAACTTTTTCCTTTGGTAGTAATCTATGCTTTAGAGAAACAGCCTGTATTTGACCCTCTTTGCATCCTGCCTGTTCTTCCAACCCTAACACAATTAAAATAGCTCAGTGGGTGTTGCTCTAAAGCTTAGTACCAATTGACATGAGTTGTTGTTTTTGTTTATGTATTTGCCAGAGAACACCCTTGCCTGGTTCTGGCTCTCAGCTGAGTCATCTGGAAGCTGTACGCATGGTTTGCATTAGAGACAGGAGAGCCCATGCTAAGTTTAGAGCTTGTTTAATGAGAGAAGATCTATGGAATAAATGCTGTACTATGAGCTTAGAGAAAAAGTAAATACACAATATGTCTTGTAACAACCAGTTTCTGAGGAACATATAATCTAAATTAAGTGGAAATGAGTAAAGATAATAAATGAATAAAATGAGGCTGGGGGCAGCAGTGTATTTAATAAAGTGATTTTATATGAACTAACCACACTCTGCCCTGCTGGAACAAAAAAAAATCCAAACTGCTGAGAGATTTTAGGTTTCTGCCCTGCTCTATTAGAGCAGCAAAGCTGGCTCCCACACAACAGTCTCTGTCAGTGGCCCAGTGTGTTGGGCTTATGCTGAATTAAATGTAAGCTATTTTAAGATGCATTTTCCTTGAAAAACAAAACTCCACATGAGGAGAAATATTTAAAACAAACAATAAACAGTCTAGAAGAGCAGATATTTTGACCCAATTTGACCTTTGAGCAGCCATTAGGAGGGAAAATACAGGGGAAGTAAAGGAAGTATTCTTTAATGGGAAGTTATGAAATGTATGAAAGTTTGTGGAAATCCAGAAGGTCTCAGCTGTTGTGCTGCCCATTAGACACATCTTCATCCATTCAAATGCACTAGGTAGTGTAGAGGAATGGCAAGGTCTGCCCTTAGCCCTGACTTTTCTGGGCAGCCAAATGTTTAATAATCATCTACATGGGCATAACAAATTCAAAAATCATAGAATGGTTTGAGTTGAAAGGAACATTAAAGACCAAAGAGTTCCAACCCCCTGACATGGACAGGGACACCTCCCACCAGACCAGGTTGCCCAAAACCCCATCCAACCTGGCCATGAACCCCTCCAGGGATGAGGCATCCACAGCTTCTCTGGGCGACCTGGGCCAGTGTCTCACCACTTTCACAGCAAAGAATTTCTTCCTAATATCTAATGTAAATCTCCCCTATTCCAGTTTAAAACTGTTCTCCCTCGTCCTATTGCTCCACTCCCTAATCAAGAGTTCCTCCTCATCTCTCCTGTAGCCCCTTTAGGGACTGGAAGGGGCTAAAACATCTCCCTGGAGCCTTCTCTTCTCTGAACATCCCCAGCTCTCTCAGACTGTCCTCACAGCAGAGATGGTCCAGCCCTTGTAGCATCTTTGTGACCTTCTCTGTACCTGCTCCAACAAGTCCTTGTCTTTCCTTTGCTGAGGGCTCTAGAGCTGGAAACAGTGCTCCAGTTGGGGTCTCACTAGAGCACAGCAGAGGGAAAGAACCACCTCCCTCACCCTCCAGGCCATATTTCTTTTGATGCAGCCCAGGCTCATCGTTTCAAAGTGTCTGATGTGTCTGTGCTTCCTCAGCCCTTGATAGTCTTGATAGTCTGGGCTCAGGTGACAGCTTATAAAGCTCCACTTATAAAGGAGACCGAGCTGAGCAGGACCAACAAAATGATCTGCTCTCTGAAACATCTGGCAGTGTGTGGCACATGGTCAGCATGAAGGATCGTTCAGCCCAGCCTATGCTCTGCAGCCCAGCCTTGTCCATGAGGCTCCAGGGGTTTGTGCAGGTAATTCAGGGAGCAGCTCCCAAAGTGACTGTACGTTACAGTGTTATTGTTGACCGTCATGACTGGTTTTTTATCATGGTCTCCCATCTTCTAGAATTATGCTTCTTCCTGGGACATTTTTGTGTTCATTTTAAAGGGGTGGGTGGAGGAAGTCCAAATGAGCAAAAAAATTTCTAAAGCTACAACAGGCTGGATTTTCTAATATGTAAAGAGTTTCACTCAGGGTTTTAGTTCTTGCCACTCCCTGAAGTTCTGAAGAGGAGAGCTGTGATCTTTCACAGCCTTTCTCCTGATTACAGAAAAGTCAAAAGTTACCAACTAACTGCAAAGCTCTTTGAAGGTGAAAACTGCTGCTGGAGTGAAATTCTGGCAGAGTATATTTTGCCCCACAGTCAAAGAGGGAATTTAAAAGTCAGTTACCACATAAGTTATTTCTATATGTTTTGCTTTATCCTTTCTTCTTTGTTTTCTGAATAAGTAAGTAGGTAAATGAAGCATCTATGTTATTGCCTGCCTCTCTTTAGATATAAATCTAAGGTGTGATTATCTTTTTTGTTCTTATTTGTTTCCTACTGTAAAATGTGTAAGATGGGCAACACAAGCATAGGTGCCAGAGGGGCCATAGCTTCTGTAGAGCCTGTTTGTCTGAAGGGCAGTGCGGTATTCCTGCGAGGATTTCTCCATTTAATTGTTGTGAACGAATCTGACTGCTGCACATTCTGCAGCTAATATTCTGCATTATTATTTTCCTCATATTCAGATCCCAGTATTATGGGGATTGGCAGAGAAAGCACTGGGCATGTGAGCTGCTTCCCAGCCTTCGGTCTCCATTCCCGCAGCAGATAACTGGGCAGATTCCCGCGAGCTCTGGTGCTCATACTGTGTGTTTACATACTTTTTGAATAGTGCAACAACATCTGTGTACATTCCATTGTTTATATTCAATTAGGAACAAAAATACATTCCCGATTTTCTGCATAAGAATTCTGCCTACAGCATATTAATACAGCATATTAATGAGGCACGCACAGTGTTACCCTACGCGGCCGTTTGTTTTGTCCACATGATTCACCACTTTTACTCTCTAAATGATTCATTTCCTTAATTTTTTTTTGTCTCCTTCCATTCCACCCACCTTGCACATCGGGAGTGCACAGGACAGCACAGCTGTTCCACAGCCTTCCCCTCAACATTCACCCACAACATGGTGTCGCTGGCCCTTGGCTACAGGCCAGTGTGGCCCTTACTGGTGCTTACATCATACCACCAGTCGCCATACTCGTCAATGCTCACTTCCAATGGTAATGGCTACTGGGCCAATATTCTCTGGTGAGTAATGCCAAGCATTTGTTTGAGTTTACACAAATTAGAACATTGTCTGTTTTCAGGGAGTTATGTATCTATTTATGCAAATGCAGCAAATTCCGGGACACTTCTCACTGCAATGAATAATTATTATATTTGCTCTCATCTTCCCTGTGAATGAGGGAAGGAGGATGAAAGAAGTATAAAGATTCAAAGTTACTATGGGGTTTTTAATTTGAAAGCCTAGTGAAAAGGAAGCTGGAAGACTACTTCTCTTCTGAATTAATGGTTAAGGCTTTCTTCACATCTGTAAAGCCACCGCCATGGGAAATGTACATTTATGAATATAGATGAAAAGGAAAAATATTTTATATTTATAAAGAACCTCTATAATTATTTACTACATTTTGCCGTATAGAAATAATAGGAAAATGGTGTAGCTACATTTTCCAGAGCTATGGGTGGTTAGAAATTACTAGGCAACAAACACTATCGGTTGGGGAGCACCACAGAGTTCAGAACTCACCTTGGAGAAGATTTTCCCAACAGCATTTCATATGAAGCTGACAGCATCTTCTCAAGAAGATTGAGGAGATTCCATTGTTACCTGCTAAGAACCGCTCATCGGAAAGATGCTTCAGCTAAAATGATATTAACTGGAAACTGGGGGTTATGTGTTGAAGATTTTTTACATCATGATCATCGATTTTATTCTCTCTCTCTCCTGCTGTGTCTCATACACCTGCCATCCTTAAGAAAATAATCAGGCACTCATCAGGCCTTCAGCCTACTGTCAGGAAAGGGACAAAGGAAAACATGAAGTTGCAGCAAGACTAGTGGAGTCACAAGGATAACGATGAATTTTCCTTTACCTGCTGAACATAGGTCACATGAACAGGTGGAAAGAGCAGGTTACCAAGAACCTGAAATCGCATCTGTACTTCATTTGGCCCAGCGCAGACTCATTCTATGTAGGTTCAAACAGACTAAAGCTTAAACACAGCAGCAAGTTACTGAGAAGACACTTAGGTTGACATTACAGGGATCTGAAGATAAACACTGCAGTGCTCTCGGTGGATTGGAGGGGTCATAAACCCAAACAATGAAGTCTGAACGTTTGAATTGCTCTTGCTGTAGCCAAGAGGGAGTTGTGTACTCTGTGGAGAATACCAAGCCAAGGATGAGATGGTGACTGTGTATAAATATATGCATATGTGCACACACACACACAGAGCAGTGTTTGTTTTTACAGTTGCAGCCAGAGACATTTCAGGAGGCATTTCCCAGGAGGGAGAGCAACCCTTTTTCTCTAAGAAAAGGTTGTAGGTACTTGCAATAGAATGTTATAACCAGATTTTTTCAAACACTGTTGTTACAATATCACACTTGACTTCGCTTGTAAGCAGCAGATTAAATGAGTCTTCCACCAAATGCCAATTTTCGCGTTCCTGTCCCTTTGAAGTTTTTAATTGGAAAAGGCATGAACTCCTGCAAGAGACAAATAAGGCAAGCCAGAAGCAAAAGCAAATTACACCATTACTGATTTTAAAAAAAATAAAATCTACTATAATTGAAAAATTCTATATGGAATCGTCCTTAAGGAAAGAGTCTGCTTTTTGCATGTGATCATGTCATAATTACATCCATCTAATTAAGTTGTTGTGATGTTTGGGCAAAAAACCCAAGAAGAGGCCATGGGAGTCGTTCTCCTCTAAAGCACTGTGCTCCAGCCACTCTCAGCAAGTGGTGGGTGCTGGATAATGCCAATCGCTGCACGGCGTGTTTATGAAAACCAGAACTCAGACCCCTTGCAATGGGACAGGACCAAGTTTTAGTGGAATTCCTGAGATCTTAACCATCCCATGGAGTTCAGGCTTGGCCCAGTATGTCAGGTACCAATTTGTTACTGTCCTGTAATCGGTAGCTTTGCTGACCAATGTTTGCTGACTTGATTGAATATTTCTGGTTGTTAAAGCAATATCCACTCATTATCTAATTTTTGTCTATTCTGGTACCATTTTTCCAATCAGTGGAGAAACAATGGTTCTCCAAGGATAGAAAGAGAAAAATGTCATTTCCTAGTAAGTTACTCTACCTGCAGAACAGTAAGGAAAAAAAAAAAGCCAGAAGAGCAAAAATGTAGCTCCTAAAACCTGCTCTGTCTTAAAAAAAAATCAGCAACCATTTTAAAAATACTATTTCACAATCATGTGACCTGCATGAGTCCAGTTTTAGAAGAAACGTGACCTTGAAAACTTTTCTTCTGGCCATTTTTCTGATACAGACCGAGTTGGTCATATTCCATGGGTGTTGATCGCTGGTGGGTATCAAGGGTAGGAGCCAGAGTGTTGTCTTAAGATTGTCTTAAGAATCACAGCAAGCCATTTCTTGACATCTCAGTTCACTTTTCAAGGAATGGACTTAATGCTGAACTACAATAAAAATTCCGAGGAACTGCCTATTGATTAAGCTGTGGATGGACAACTTTACACTCCCTTTTCCTGCAGCCCGTCCTGCAGCGAAATGAGCAGTCGCTGCATGCCGTTGTGGTGAAACCTCTCTGAAGACCTCAATGTCCACATTTTTTAGCTTGCTGCTACAAGCCCCACACATGGGAGGTCATTTGGCTGAAGAAGAGTGTGGCCTTGATGGAGGCCGTGTGTGTCCCTTGTCCCCTTCTGATCCCGGTGCAGTCAGTTTGGAGGGTTCATTCTGAAACCGGAGCTCGGGCACCAGCAGGGCCAGCATCCCAGCGTTCACCTGCACCACTGTTGCCTGCTCCCATCAAGGAGATGGTGGCTGGAGAGAACAACCAACCCTCCTAGCAGGCAGATTAAAAAATAAAAATAAAAATAAAAATAAAAAACCCCACCCCCCAAAATAAAACTAAAAAAAAAAAAATCCAAAAAATCCCACCAACTTGTAATGGAAAACACGGAGAAAAATAAAAGATACACAGAGAAAAATAAAAGATAAGTGCTGGTTTATTGATTGAGGCTTGTAAAGGCTTGTTCCAGCTCTCTCCCTCCCCTCTCCCAATAACCAGAGGGAGTTAGTGGGAATGGAAACTTAATGTAAGTCTTCGAAGATGACTTTGAGCGAGTCAGAGCTCTGGCATGTTCATCGAGGGCTATAAAAGGATGTGTGTATAATGGAGGAATGTTGCAGGGGGCAAGAAAGGGGAATCAAGGCAAGTTCACTTATTTGGAGTGGTTTGGGTGTGAATTCTAGGTGCTGAAACCAGTCCAGCTTTGTGCTTTGTGACCAGGAGGCCCAGGAGGCTGGTTGCTCCTGGGAAAAGAGGAGGATCCACAGGGGCTGTGCTGAGCCCAGGGCTGGTGCTGTGGCTCTGACAGGGGAGGGGAGCCAGTGTCCTGGGAGCTGAGCTGTGAATGGGCTCCCATCCCATCCAGCATTAAAGGAATTTCTGTCTGGTATGATAACTTTAGCCAGAGTACAGCAGAGCACATAATCCCTTTGGCTACAGTGTTAATGGAATTCTTGTTCTTTTTCTTCTTCTTCTTTTTTTCTTTTTTAAACGATTAAGCTCCTGCTCAGGAAAATAAAGTGATCCTGTAGATTTACGTTGTGTTCCTGCAGAATCCGATGCTTCTGGAAAAGTTTAATGTAAATTACGTTGCATATTTCAGGAGAATCAGTTCTGTTCATTCAAATAGTCTGCTGCCTTAAAGGAAAAAAAAGTATAGGCTGTTTAGTTTTCTTTGTGGTGTTTGTACACTCTGTGACAAAATTGGTTTGTTTGTTCTTCGGGTTTTTTAATTATCGTAGACTTAAGGAAAAAAATGCTTAGAACCTCTGCATTCAGATTTTTCATATAATTATTTCTCTAAGTCTTTCAATTAAGTAACTTTTTGTAGTCTCAGAATCCTCTTCAAAAAAGAACGTGCTACATTTGAAATGGACATGGAGCCAATTTAGCTGCAAGCTTCTGTAGTAAATCACTTCAGAGGCTGTATGTGCTGAAACCTCGAAAGTAAGTTATTTAACAGCAGCTTCCTGATGATACTTTTGTACAAAACATGGTCTTTCTAATTGTTTTCTCAGATGTTAATTAAAAATAAAAAAGCACGCTCTGCAAAGCTAGTTCAGCACCCAATTTGCATAACTAGCTTAAATTTTAAAAACTTGATAGAGAAATTGAATTATGATTTTCTGCTGGCTGGCATAGATTCATGGAACATATTCTCCTGTGATGATTAAATTCATCCATTAAAGGTAGAAGACCAATATGCAAAGTTTCCCTCTATTTTGGAATATTAGTAGTTCCTTTCACATTTGAATAACTACATTAAGATTTATTTTTGATTATTCTTAAAATCCTCCTTTGAGCTCCTTTGTGCTCTTGCCTTACTTTGCTTTTTGACCATGCAAACCCCTGACAGCCTGGAAAGAGAAAAAGAGGAGTGTCAACAATTCAAACTCCTCTCTGCTCCAACAGGAGCTATGTTACAAAGATTGGTTTAATATATGTTAAATTTGGTCATGTCTGGAACTGAAAGAACAACAATCAAGATTTTTCTGTGGCCAATGACAGTTGCTTGGGGATAGCTGGGAGATGAACCACAACTTTTTAAACATTAGATCCCTCAAAGCCCAAAACCATTTAAAAACAAATGAAAAAAAAAAGTCAAAACCAACCAAAACCCCCACTCACCAACCACCCACCCACCCCC
>VXBJ01003726.1:464962-488755 GCA_013400055.1 Nycticryphes semicollaris
AAAGATTAAAAGTAGTAAAGTAGTCTTGAAAACAGTGCATGTAACAAACTTGTTTTGTTGTGGTCTGTGCCTTCTCTGCCTGCCCCTCCTCCCCCACCAGGTGGTTTTCTTCAGACATTAAGCCGTGGGGTATCAACTGATAAAATCCCTGGGATATGGGCTCTTCCCTGTGTCTCATGTAGAAACCTCCTAGTTGGGATGAGAGAAGGTGTTCAGGTACAGCAGGCACGTAACTCTCTACGTGGTGTAGTTCACTTGTGAATTACAGAGATGAATGGTAAGAGTAAAATCCAGCAAATTTCTACCAAAATAGTTCCGGCCCCAAAGAGTTATGTGAAGTGTCAGGCTCAGGGGGGTCAATGACAAATTAGCCTGGTGCCTCATTACAGTTTCAAACTGTCCTGAAATAATTATACCGCTGCCTTGCACCCAGCAGGTGTAACCCCTGAGTTGGGTCTCCTTGTTCTTGTGAGTGCTGTTTGAGCTTTGGTAATTATGGCATTTGTTGCATGACAGGCTTGATGAGCAGTGTTTCTTTGTCAGTTATAGCACCGTGACTGAGCCCATATGGCTGATTAACAATCAGCTGCTGTGTGGCTTGTGGGATTTGTGGCTCTGGATGGTGATCCAAAGGATACTGGTTCTCTGCACAGAGAGGAGCTACTTCAGGAGGCATCTTTGTTAGGCTGTGGCTCCAGAAGTGCAATGCCTGCAGGTCAGTAGGACAGAGGATTGTAGCCTAAAGGAGCCTTTCGAGTTGAGTGGCTGATCTTGTGAAAGAGAAATTAATTAGAAACAATGTGTGGGTATCGAGAGTGCAATAGGTTAATAATAATTCTTTGCTATGTTCCTTTCTGCCATGGAAGCGATGGAGGCTTTAGAAGGAGACAACACATGCAGCTCTCCATCTTCTGAAGAGAGCTGTGAGGCATTCCTGCCTAGCACCCAAATCAGCTGAAGAAAACTTGAGATGGTGGTAGTAGAAAGGAGAAAAAAAAATAGATAATTAGTTCTCACAGCTCTTGCCAACTGCTGGAGGCAATTGGACAAATTTGTAAATTGGCCTAATTTCTTGGGGTTCTTCTTGTGGTTCTCCCTCCCCTCCCTGCCCTACTGGGAAAGGAGATAATTTTTTTGGTCTGCAAATGGACTGAAAATGACTCTTCATTTGGCTGTCACCGTGTTCACCTCCCAGACTGACTCAGCTGTAGCTCATGCAATAAGATATGACACATTGACTAAGTGAGAGTGTGGTACCACCTCATGTGGTTTGTTGTGGCTTTACCAACCTCCTGCCTTGCTCTTGTCCTCCTTCCCTGGTGGGTCAAGGCCAGTGGAAGTTCTGAAAACTGACTGTCTGTGCAGCTGGGGACACCTAGTCCTATGTGTTAGGTTGATGGTGGGACTAGGTGATCTGAAAGGTCCTGTCCAACCTAGGTAATTCTATGATTCTGTGATTCTATGATTCTAGTTCTCTTCTTCTGCCAAGATATAAAACCCCCACCTTGGCCTGCTGCATTTTCTAAGTGCTAACTGGGAAGTGGGTGTGCTCTGGGTTATACTGGTGGTCTGTGAGTGGCGAATGAGCCATGGACAGGCTCCAGCACGATCACATATGGCCCCAGAAGTCACTGTTTTGATTGGTTGGGTTTTTCTCCTGAAAATTAATTTAATAGCGCATTTTTTTCATAGTTCTTTTTCTCCGTACACATGTATGTATGCTGAAATAAGTTCTCCATGCAAACTTTCTCATGCAAACAAGAGCCAAGCTGCCCAGAACATAGCACCAACAGCAAAACAGGGCCCTGCAAGCTAACTAAGCTCTATTTTTATTTTTTTTTCTGGCTAGGAGAGACAAATTTCCTTGCATAAATCTTGACATTCTAGTATTTTTTTGCCGTATACTGTGGTTTTGGGGCCAACATATATGCTTAGATAAATATTCCAAATGCCAGATGTCAGCACATGCTGGGTAAGTGCTTAATAATCATGAAACCGAGAGCCCTTGGTCTATCCCAGCGGAAAGCAATGTGATAAAGGAGACTTTTGCAACCAAAGCGGTAGTGAAGGCGTTCCTCCAGGGAAAGGCAGGGGATATGAGAGTTAATCAAATTTGCCTTAAGTCTAAAGGAAGTCTTTTTATATTTTCAGTACGCCCTGACCTTTTCAATTGCTCATCACATGGGCTTTTCTTGTCCACTGGGTGTCTCTCATCCCTGGCTCTGATCACAAGCAGCCTGTGGTGGTGTGAGAGCACACCGGATTCACACAGAGAAGTGTAATTTTGTAAACAGCAGCTTTCTGCAATTTATTGACTACCTATAGAAGAAAATAAACCTAAAATTTGAGAGTAAAAAACCCCAAGAGATTGGTGGGAATTGTGGACTGTGCTTTTCACCTCTGACGTGGTTCTCCTGTTGTCAGTACATACGCTTATGTGTCTTCACTTTGTGTGCCTTAGGCTTTTTTGCTTACGGTTAAGAATCAAAACATCAGTGATCTCATGAAGCAGTTTTCCTTCTCTTCCACTGTTGCTTTTTGTGCCGGAGGTAGTTGAAATGGAACTTCTTCATTCAGCCGTCATTTTCACTTTACACTTCAGTGTTTTTCTCTGGTTCTTTTGCTGTACTTGAAGAACACCATCGGCTACTGTTCAAAGCAGCTCTTACCAGCTCTTCTGACAAAAAAATTTCAGCAGGAAGGTGCTGCTGCCTGTTCCAAGCAGCCCCCCAGGGGTGCTGTAGAACCCCAGGGATCTGCCCACTGCGGGTCACAGCCCTGGCACTTGACCTTGTTCTCTTCCTACCTGGAGTAAAAACAGTCATTTGCAATAGAAACAAAACAAAACAAAAAAACCCAATCCCAGAACAAACCCAAAAACCAACCCACTCCTGTAAAGGCATGTCTCCATGGATAAAGATCCCAGGTAAATATTTACATCTGAGAAGAGGCAATGCATAGTTATCACATTTGTGTAATCTCATTTCTGCAGCTATTCCTACAGAAACTGCAGTGTTCCCTGTAGCTGTTAGTATAGAAAGGCAGTGTGGTGAGGAATCAGGCCCTTTGTTTCAGTTTGAGGGCATTCTGAGCTTTGTTGAAGAGGGAGGGAAAGAATCTGGACTCAGATTCAAGTGCTGGGTCTTGATTGACATTGGCTTTATCACTCACTTGACTCCAAAGATACTTCTAATATTATGAATGTCACAGTCTGTAGCCTGTTTCCATCCTTTTCATTTTAACTTGGTTAGCAGGGAAGTATTTGCCAGTCTTGGAAAATGAGAAGACGATACCCTCCTTGGGTCAGTACAGGCCCTGGCTGCTTTAAAACAATTGTTGCATTCTTCTCTCCCTCTTCTTTTCCTTATATTTATTTTTGGCTCAACCACTTCCTTCTGTTTTTCTGTTGTTACAGAAAGAAAAAAAAAAAAAAAAGAAATAAAAGAGGCTTGGCTTTGGAACCTGCAAATTCCATGGAATTAGTGAAATCTACCACAGAAGTTGTCCATCAGTGGGCAGAACAAAACTCCTGAAGCTTACGTATTCTCCAAAATAGTAGTAGCTATTTAAATTGTTCTCTTTTTCATTCTAGGATGCTCCACAAGATTCCGAATTAGGCCAAGCTCTTGGTAACGGGCACGAATTAAAAAAGAGCCCTCAGGAAAACAGCATAGAAAAGTCTGGAGATCAGGACATCTCCGATCTTCTTCCTGCTGCTGTGCAACCAGCTGGGAGCCTGTTCCCATCAACTCCAGGACCCACAAGGTAAGAGATGAAGTTTCTTCCTGTGGGTAGAACCGAAGCCCTGCTGCTGTTGGTTGCTGGGGCTGTTTGCTACATTTCAGTTCTTGTGTTTTTCAAAATCTGTCTTGCATGATTTTCCAAATCTATCATCCTGATGGATGATGATGGTTCCGTCTTCAAAATAACCTGATGAAACGTGACTACTTACTGTTTACCAAACTGCCTTTCTCACCTTACCGCATGACTATAAACAACTGCAAAATGCCATGCTCAGCTCTGTCTAACAATCCTACTGAAAAGTACCAACCCAACTAATTGCACTCTTCTAAATGTCATAAAACTCACCTGCTATTAAATAAATAGGACTACTTGCAGCATTCAGGTATTCCTCAGTGCTATTAAGGATGGCAGAAGGGAATGCAATCTGGATTTTATTCTATACCTCAAAGGGGATATTTTGTCTGAAGCATCATGCGTTTTTTCCTTGAATACTTGAATTTTGCTACTAGGGTTTTCACCTGCTTCAGTAAAGAAGTTATCTAATACCAGCAGGATTTTAACACATGGCTCAGTACTTTCCAGATCAACGTTACCTGGGATAGAATGATAAATACAACTTAGAAGGAGTAGCAGTAACTTCTGGAGCATTTTTAGGCTGTGGGCATTTTTTTAAGAGTTTTCATTAATTTTCTTTAAGCCTGGAGAATTCACTGCAGAAAGATTTGCCGCATCCTTTTCAAGTGCATTATGGGCCCTTTTCCATTCCCAGCAAGCCTGTGCACCATTTCTGATTGACACTGTCTTTGAAGAAATGAAAAACAAAAGCAAACAGTTGCCAAGTAAAATATTTCAAAAGCTGTTAAGTTAATGCTATTCCAGGCAATAAGCTCTTCTTGCCCTCTGACAAGGAAGGGGGCCAGATAATTCTCTCTCTGTGGGTCTGAATTTTAGTGGAGGCATAATTCCAGGCTGCAACTATAAGCAGGTACAGGAGCATTAAGCATGAATGGAAAAATAACAGCCGCTGGAGGTGAGCTGTGTGATGAGTTACAGGAGTGTCAGCAATTTGGGCATGTGGCCTCTTGGAAGACTGCGTTAACCAAAGGGGCAAGTAGTTACACACTGATGTGGTTGGAACCAATGGACTGAGTACAGCTAATTAACACAAGGCTACACTGTCACGCACCCAGCACACTCAGCTGTCCAAACTGAGAGGGTTAGAATGGGCCAGCGGTAGTAATGGAGACAGTGGGGTGGGGTTATCTTGGGTTTTCAGTATTTGTGGTTTGGCTGCAGCAAGTGCAGTCTTGATTGTTTATTTTGGGGTTTTTTTTTAATATTAGTATAGGCATTATGAGTTGGGGCTGTTCAGCCTGAAGAAGAGAAGGTTCCAGGGAGACTTTAGGGCCCCTTCCAGCTCCTTAAGGGGCTACAGGAGAGATGGGGAGGGACTCTTGATCAGGGAGGGGAGCAACAGGATGAGGGAGAACAGTTTTTAACTGGAAGAGGGGAGACTTAGATGAGATCTCAGGAAGAAATTATTTGCTGTGAAGGTGGTGAGACGCTGGCCCAGGTCACCCAGAGAAGCTGTGGATGCCTCATCCCTGGAGGGGTTCAAGGCCAGGCTGGATGGGGTTTTGAACAACCTGTTGTGGTGGGAGGTGTCCCTGTCCAGGGCAGGGGGGTTGGAACTCGATTGTTTTTAAGGCCCCTTCCATCCCAAACCACTCCGTGATTCTTTGCTTATATACTGTTCTGTGACCATTTTGTGTCCTTTAAAATGCATTGCTCAAGAAATGGCATAGCTGCAGTCCTCTAGGGCTTCCTTCTCAAAGTGTGAGTACTGAGACCACTTTGACTTCTATTCTAGGCTAAACCAGCTTTACACTTCAGCATGCAAAATTCTGACTCTTATGAGATGAATGTTACCCGGGTGAGTCAGCTATGAGGGATTCACAAGATTCTTGTTTCAGGAAGCATATTAGATGGGCAGGAGCTCAGGCAGTTGCATTTTATTTAGCCTCACTGCTGAAACTGCGGGCACATGCCTGTTTTGGGTGGCTTCTAAGTTATATCCTGCCAAAATAGAAACAGAGACAATAAACGGAAAATCTTTGAAGTTTCAGATTCCAGGCTGTTTATTTTTAACTTGCTCCCTTATGCTGCTTTGGACGCATCTTTTCCACCTTGAAGTGAACTCTTACAGTCTTAAGACCTGCCATCTTCAGCTGGAGTATAGCTGTGTGGAAAACTATGTTTGCTTTTTTCCAGTCTTCTGGGTGGCTTTCACCCATCCTCTACAAAAATCCAAAATTGTTTCAGTCACTTTTAAATTCTTAAGTTTTGCGATTCAAAATGTTTGTGACTCTAATTTGAAAATATTGACCTTCGATACCTGTTTCTCGCTAGTTCTGTATTCTGCAAAGTAGCACCACCAGCAATTAATCCATAGTCTGCATGAAATAAAAATGCTGAAGAACTAGGAGAGTTAGCAAGCCTGGTGCTTGTGGAGGTGTCCCTGTGCCTTTCGCCTGGTGCACACACAGAGGGGGAAACTGCCTGGGGAATCCTGACCTGGACAACTTTACACCAGAGAGGCTTTATTCAGGGAAAGAAATGCTTATTGTGGATGACCTATGCCACTCTCCTGGCTGGAGAGCTGTGCACAGATCCCGTGGGACCCACAGAGCCACTGCAGAGTGACAAGGCTGAAGCTGCCACACATCCTGTGGGACAATCCCTGCAGTACCACGCTTCCTGCTGCCTCCCTGGTTATCTCAGATGGAGACGAGGAGCCAGTTGTGGGACTGGAACTGAAGATCTGGCCATGTATGCTTGCTGCAGCAGCACTACGGCTTACTTTTTAAGTGTTAGAGTCATGTAGTTGGGTCATACTTAAAATATTGCAGGCCCTGTGTTTTCTTCTGTGTATGGAACAAGGAGGTGAAAAGTGATTGGGGGCGGGGGGAGAAGGGCAGGACAGTTCCCAGGAGGTTCATATAGATCATTTTTCCTGTTTCACTTTTTCCTGAAAGCTCAGCTGTCTGGGGAGGGTGGGGGAAGCTGGCTGCTGTTCGCAGCCCTTTAGCGATGATGGATTTCTCATGTGCTTGTTTACACTGAAAAGTTCAAATAGCGACTTGCTCTGCCTCTAAAACTCTGACTTCTTTCTTTTTTTTTTCTTTTTTTTCTTTTATTTTTTTTTTTTTATGGGGGATGTGGAAATTATTTCCATATTTGTAATTAACTTTCAGTACCTCTTAGGGACAGATTAAAGTGCAGGATTCTTTAAATTAACTCAGGTCCTCCAGTACAGCGTGTCCAAATGTGTAATCTCAAAAGGTAGATGCTGATCTCTGGTGCATCAGAGGAAAGAGAACAGAAATATTTGAGAAGCAGCTCTACGTGTGCCATGGCTGCTGAGCTGGCTGTGCATCTGTCCCCACCAGTGCTTTCTAAATTAATCCTCAGATTTCAGGCTCCTCTCCTCCTGGGAATACAGTTGCCTGGGCTCGGAGTTACGTCACTGTATGTGACCTCTGGGTTTCCCAGGCTTCAGCGCTTGGTGTTTTTCCCTCACAAGTGTGACTGGGTAGGAAAAGCTGCCGGTCCTTTCAATGGCTCCATGTTTTAGAAGGAAAGCAAAGGACTAAGAAAAGGAAATTTTAAATTATATCTTTTTCTGTTGCTGGATCACCATTTCTTGTTGTTTATTGAATAGGCCTAATATCTTTGGGTGTCTCTTGTCAGAGAGCTTTTGTCTGGCTGCTGCTGGTTTCATCTTCTGTCCCTTGCCTTTGCTGTGGATGGTGAAACAGAGCAATTCAAGTTGTGACTTCAAGTGTTAATGGCTGGTCGATTGGATATGACTCGTAATCCAGAAGTATTCATGGGAGATGCACCATCAATCATTGATTTCTTAACATCCTTTGTAGCTTCACAGCCCAAACAGAAACCAGGCAGTCTTGTCCTAATAAATATCTCAGCAACTGGGCAGTACCCTCTTAAATTGTTCCAGGATAATTCGAACTTGCCACATTATGTTCTGAAGGTGGAAGACGTTAACTACAGGCATTAAAAATGGATCAGTAAGTTTGTGATGTGCTTCCAAACAAGCGATTTCTCAGTAATTATTGATGCAAAACAAACACTTCAGACTTGTAAAGATTTAGCTCATTGTTAGCTGATGTTGCAACTGGAAGGATCGCACTCATCTGGTCAGTATGTTAGGGCCTTGAACTTGTTAGCCCTTAATTGTGTGCTTAACTCCTAAAACAAAGGAAGAGTTCCCTTTGCTAACTCTTGAGTGTGATGGGACGCTTGACTATTGCAAGTTACATAAGCACCTCGATCTCTGCGTGGCTGCATTTTCTTTTTTTTTAATGCACAACAGCAATTACACACAGTAATTTTTGCTAGCAAAATGTCTCTTTCTACCCTGAGCACAACAAAAACTATGAGGAACTCTAGTCTTCTTTCATGCTTTGCGTGTTTTATTTCAAATATTACCTTACAGTTTGAATTTTCCCCTTAATAATGTCAAGCTAGTTTGGATTACAAATGAAAGGGATCGAGTAATCACAAAAAAAACCCCCACCATTTTATTTTCCTGTATTTAAAAAAACCAAAAACCAACCAACGTTTAGGGTCATGTTGTTTGAATTGAACGGATTGTCTGAAGATACATACTCCCTGCAGGTAGTTATTGATTGATAATAGATTTTCATGTAGATTGGGTTTTACTCAGGGGAGTTATCTCCAATGTGGTGTCACTTCCCTGTAGTGTTATTCCCTTTAAAAAGAGTGGAAGATAATGAGGCTAGGTGTGACATTAAGAGGTCATCTAGTCCATCCTCCTGCCCTAAAGCAGGATCAGCTGTGCTTAAGTTCTTCCCAACAGATGTTTGTGGAACCCCAGCAGTGTCTTGCAGGCAGAAAAGTGAGATTACAGAAAATGAAAAGGAAGATGTAGGATCTGTTCCCTGTATAGTTTTCCTTGTTACCTACATCAGAAGGAGAAACATAAATGGAGACATCCAAACAGGTCAGTCTGGGTGTATCTTATGACTGGAAGCTCGAACCTTTAAATTCTCTGTGATGTCCTGTATAGAAAATTGAAGCAGCTGAAGTAGTACGGATGATGAATGTGTACTACTTCTTTAGGAAGAAATAATTTAGTCACTACTAAAATTAGGCCTTAAGTTGCTGCCACATCACGTGCCAGCACTGTCATTTTAATTCTCTTCAGCATACATTAATTACAATGTTGTCCCAATTCCTTCATCTGCTCCTGAGTAAAACAAACAGGTTTTCAGCATTACTGAACACCAGAAAAATTGTTTTAGTTGGTTGATGAAGCTGAACAGCCTAGTTCATAGCATTGTCCTCTGCCCTTGAACCTGCCAAGTCACCAGCTTACTACTATGGCTCTTGACAAAGCTGCTACCATCCTGGCAGTAGGTAGTTCATGGTTTTAGCAATTGTATCCAAAAAAATTCAACCACTTCAGATGCGTTTGGGACCGTTTCATATTTAATAGCTGCAAACAGAAGTGTAATGTAACCAAGAAGTCATAACTGTAAAGATCTTAAAGAAATTTCAGTCAGCTGAAGTCTGTAAAATGCAAATATATAATGATGTATGGACCGTGTGGTGAACATTAGCAATGCTTCAATCCCAGATTTATTACCATGCTTTTCCTGATTCAGTTGACACAGGGGATTAATAATGCGTAAAGAATCAGAGGTTAAAGACAAGCAATAAGGAGAAACTGTTATTGTAGGTGGTGTTCTCTACTTTTTCCAACACTGAGTTTCACAGAGGTTAAAGAAACTCACACACTCCCTGAACCTGCACCCATGTTTCTTCCCTTGTGAACACCTTACCTCTGAGAGGAGCACGCTGCCAGACCTTGGCTGTGACCTGTGCAACTCCTAATGAACAATTCAATCAGTAAGAAGAGAGACCTGCAACAAGAACAAAAAGCTGGAATGGCAATTGTCTCCCACTTTTCCATCGCCTCCCCAATTCAGTTACTGCCACTCCTCTTCTAATTAAGAGTCCCCAAGTACAAAATTAATGTCAAATGATAAAGTCCATTGCTTCCTTAGGGAAAGTCTCCTGGCACCTCCCTGTTGTTTGCTCATGTCCTGTCGTGCCCCGTGTTGTCAGAGATCCAACAAACACCCAATCTTGTGTTGCCACCTGTGGTGTTCCCAGCGTCAGTAAGTTTTACATGGATGAGTGTTTTCCAAGTGTTAGGAAAATAAAAAATCTGGGGCAAAAGAATTTTTAAAAGTTTAAAGAAAATGTATCGGTGTTATAAATTAAATGTACAAACTGATGCCAAGTGTTGCTGAAACTTGGTTAATCTATAAATCAATTGTACGGTAGAGATAATTTACCTTAGATTGGAGGTTCACACTAAATATGGGCAAATTTCAATAGCTCTTTAAAAACTGGTTCATTTTCTGCTGTAATGACTCTAAATAAGCTCTTTAGAGTTGAAGACAGGCTCACATTCAGTTTGGCATGCAGGCCTCTCATAAAGAAATGGTTGCATTGGGCAGCTCTCAGTGTAAGGAGAGGTTTTGACCCCACCTGGAAGGGCAGGTTGTGTACTGTAGCAGAGCCCAAGAGCTTCATCACTGCTTCGACAGTCACTGAGAGGGAAGTGTTTGTATAAACACAGACCTAAACTGCAGGGACCTGAGAGCTCGTCACTGGCTCACTTTTCAGCCATGTATTTTGTGTGGGCAGAGAAAAAGGGAGAGCCTTCTCAGATTTCTGGAGATTGCTTAAAATCCAATCTATGCTCGGCCTTCCAGAGGTCTTTTAAGCATCTCTTATAACTACAGTTTGTAGGTTACTTGGAATTTCTGAAATGTAGTACTGTTACGCTGTGGCAAAGCTCCAGTAATGGGCTCACCTGGAGCGACCTGGCTCCATGCAGCGATGGAACCAGAGTGCGCTGCTGTCACACCAACCTCCAAGCATTTAACAGCCTGTTGTCTCCATGTCTGGCTTTGGAAAGATTTATTCTTTCACCTTAAGTAAATGATACCCCTTGCTCTTAGGTCCGATTCCATGGTTGGTTTTGTATTGATCTTTCACTCCATGTTCCTTAAGGCAGTGAAAAGATGCCCAGGCTTCCCAGGGGAGGGGAGGGGAGGAAGACATCAAGGTTACGCTATTCCATCACCTCCAGACCTAGGTATGGAAACTGAGGTCTGCACAGCACGTGTGAAAAAATATTAAGAATGATTTCTTCTCTGCAGTAAATGCACCCACATCACCTCTGTCTCTGTTTTCTTCTCTCTTATCTTCAATGGGTGGGGAAAGAGATCATACAAGAGGTCATAGCTTATATGCATTGGAATCAAATAGTGCAATAAAATGACCTCATTGGGCGTGTGTCACTGTATGGCAGGGTGAGACCTTTGACCTTCTCGTGAGAACCAGCTCTGCTGATTACTTGGAGAAAACATTCAACAGATGGGCCCTTCTTAATCTTCTGCTGCACAATAAATGTGTAGCCAGATAACAGCGGTTACTGCGGATTGCATGGCCGTTAGCTCTGCACAGAGTGGTCTTGTAGAAGCAGGAACAAAAAAACATTCTTTGAGGGACTGGTGGTTTTTCCAGTATTTTTGTCACTTTTTCCCATGTTGCTCCCTGTTAGATGTGTGTCCCTTCTCCCCACGCTTAACTAAGACGGAGTTTGGAATGGTTAAAATGCATGCCATGAGCATGGTGGCTGCCAGGTAAGACAGGGGACGTATTTTCCATAGTAATGAGCGCTTAAATCACTGTGATGTGTGTCTGGTGGCTTTGTGTGGTGGTCTGAAAGCAGTTTATCAGCTTCTCAGTGCATGTACTGCATGGCTTTGAAGCGTCAGTGGCACAAATTGTCTTTCTATTTTGCTTCATTTTCTTTGCTGCTTTATTGACATGAAACAAATAAACATTTCCGTTGTTGGCAGCATTGGTAATGAAGGCATCAGTAGCTACGGTGGTGAAGATTTATCCCATCCAAATTCAAGCATGGTGTCTTCAGAGGTGACAGGACAGACCACTATCTTGCAAAAGCAAGGAGGACGAGCAGGCTCTAATTTCCTAAAGCAGGCTGCAGGAGCCAGGGAGAGGAGTATGCCCATCTCAGTGCCTTTGGCAGATTGTGACAGAGAAGGTGTCTCAGCAGGTCTTACAAGTGACAACGACAAGTTCCCAACCTCAGATTGCACAGAAGTAGTGCCATCCCCAGGTCCAGTGAATGACAAAGGAGAGGGAATAACACACAATGCTGAATCTGTGGGCAGAGGCCCAAAAAGTGATGATATTGCTGCCATGTCTATGAAAAACAGTGAGAATGATCCCAGAAACCCTAGCCTGGAGCCCAGCCCTCCCACAGCAATTACAGAAATGCAAGGGGCCAAACAAATGAGCCTGAGTGAATTAGGCTGGCTCTGGCAGGGCGAGCAGCTGGGTGCCAGTTCAGACACACATTTCAGCACGTTGCCCCAGGGCAAAGAAGCAGGAGATTATTTTACCACTCAGGAGGCCAAGCAGGAGCGAGGAGTTTTGGAAGTAGGTCAGCCCCAGCAAGGTAGACAGAACACAGATGGCGGAGAGGGTCCACTAATGAAAAAGGAAACCTTAATCCTGAATTACCCAGCAACAGGAGGCTCAGATGGTGAAAAATTTGGAGCACTTGTGGATGCTCAGTGCTGCACTGAGATGAGTGAAGTCTGTAATCTACAGATGAGGGCTGTAAAAACAGCTAAAGGGGATGAGGCAAATTTATCTGGAAGCAAAGGGGGGCAATCAGAAGCCTATACTTTAATGTCAGAGCTGCCTTCGAACTCTACCAATCTCCTTCTGGTACCAAACCCTGAAAAGCCTTCAAGGGAATATCTGTCTGGAAATGACTCTCAAGATCCAGTGAGGAGTGAAGCAGTGAAAACAGCCTCTGAAAAAAACCAACACAGTTTTCAAAGAGAGCTTCAAAAGGAGGATGAGCTTTTTAGTGCTGAGCATTTTAGTGTGCCTTTATCATTTAAGCAAGAGGAAGAACAAAAATTGGCTCTCACGACTGAAAGCCCCAAAGATGAAGCCAGCAGCAATGAAAGAATAAAAGCTGATGATATGTCTAGAGAAAGCACCACACTCTCTGAAACAGAAAGTGTTATCAGTGCCACCAAGGAAAATTCCCTGGTAGATAAAAAAGTATTACTGGAAGAATATGAATTAAGTACTTCTCTGAGCAGATCCTCAGAGCTGAATCAAAAAGAAACTGAGGCAAATCTAACAGGAGACAAAGCCAAAATCAGAATAGATGAGGTACAAGTGATAGAAGCCAGTGAATTACCTGAGGTGTCAAACTGGGGAGAAACACAGCTATTGCACTCTGTTAGTGGCCATCACCAGGACACAGAAAACACCCACTTGGGACATGATCCCAAAGAATTCAGTCTTTGTAGAAAGACTTCAAGAGGTGACCTGAGGGAAGAAGCTGAGGGAAATTCAGACAGTAACTTTAAATCACCCGAAGACCATTTGCATTTGCAGCCTCTTGGTTGTGAACCTGAACAACAAATGAGTAAAGAGAAAACGGCTGTCACCAGTGACCTGGAGAATGAGCCTGTGGTTTCACCCCGGTTTCCAAGGGAAGCATACCAGCTGAGTTTTGATTGCTTTAACACTGAGGCAGAAGGCAAAACTTGGGGCCAGCCAGGCTGTACCAGGACTGAAAAGGTTTGTTTAGTCGGTGCACACAGTTCACTGCTCCTCCGTTCTGAGAACAATAATATTAAGCAGAGAGAGCAGGACGAATCCTGGGAAAAGGCTTTTGCTAGAGAAACTGTATTAGAATCTGAATGTGAAACTGAGACTCAAGAAAAGCTTGAGAGCTGTAGCGACTCAGAAGAAAGTGCAAAATTGTCCAAATCCAAACTTGAGCTCCAGGGCTTAAATGAGTTGGCAGGGACTGGACAAACTGAGGAGGCCTCATGGGTTTTGGAAACTGTGGAAGAGATCAGTCCCATCACTGCAGAGCCTTGCTGGGATCCCGAGCAAGGGCCTGCAGCTGCACAAAGCAGTACTGTGGGTGGTAAAGAAAATGGAGATTTTGAACAGGGGAAGCACCAAACTGCAGTGAAATGTTTCGTGGAGGACACAGATTGGGCACTGAGAAGTGAATGCAAACGGGCTGCACTGATGCAAGCTCAGCAGGAGCAAGTGGCTGCAGAAAGTCACCAAAAAAACCAGATGGCTTGTTCAGAAACCTCCCAGGCTGTAGTTGGTACTTCAGGACTCACTCCTCAGCAAGTTCACATGGAGAAAGGGGGCGACAACCACATCAGCTGTCCCTCTGAGTGTGACACGTGCAGCACCTCGGATGCCTTGGAGTGCAGTATCAGAGAACTGCAGGAAAATGCAGATGTCCCAACTTCTCTTCTCCAAGCAGAGGAAATGGAGGAGTCAGTGCCTGTTGCTGGTGACCGTAACTTGATTTCAAACACAGGACTTGAACAGCAGAAGCAGGAAAGCAGTCTGACAACTGTCACTGGAGCACAGGATCAGGAACACAAAGAAAGGGCTCTAACACCTGACCAGCCACTGGACCTAAATAATCACAGCAACATACCAGAAATACCTCTAAACATTTCAAACAACGTTAATAAAGAGTCTTCTGTGCTGGGTCCAGCACCCATCCAGTATGACTCTGACACAGAGGAAGAAAAAGACGTGGATAAAAGCGGTGCCATGGTGTCAGAGGACACGTGCAGCGGCAAACATGGGCAAAACACTTCTGCTGTGACCATGCTTAATTTGCAAGATTGCGAGGAGAAAAACAAAACTGATCTCAAGGCAGAAAAAAAATGCCGCAGTAAGCAAAACCCAGGCAAGCCCAAGCAGGATAATAATTCTTTGATCTGGGGTAGTCAGCGTGAAGCAGCATGTCATACCGATGCGTTTCCTAAAGAATCTGACAAGACCGAACAGCCAGGCAGTGTATGCAGGATAATGGATAACGCTGGTGAAAGCCATGCTGCTGCTATAAATGCTCTTCCAGGGGGACAGGATTCAGCAAGTGCCACTAACGCATCACAGTCTTTGCCAAGCAATACAGAAATACCACATGCTTCTGATAATTCTGAGAAAAATGATCCTCAAATATCTCATGCGGAAACTGCAGGGGAAATGCTGTTAATGGCAAAAAAGTCAGAAAAGATTGAAAGTCTGACTGCTAATGGGGAAATCATCCAGAAAGATGGAAACATGGAGATAAGTTGTGAGGACAGTGCTTCTGCCACAGACACAAGCAATAGGAAAAGTGATAAAAGTCCAGCAGCACAAAGATCTCCTTCACCATTACAGGCACGCGGGGAAGTGATTCCCACCAGTACCTCAAATAAATCCAGCCGCATTCAAAAGACACCAGAGGAGCCTGGTTATTGTCAAGCAAATTTTACAGCCCTCTCTGCAGGGACCTCTGTGCTCAGCCACCCCAGCCAGCAACCTGGAAACAATATGGGCAACGATACTGGCGGGAAATTACTACCTAATGAGCTCGAAGCTGTAGCCTGCCAAAATGCCGTAGAAAGTAACTCTAATTTGCAGATTGCTGCAGGTTCTCAGGTGTCTGTGCACTCAGGTCCTTCACCCAGGGGAGGCACAAGTAAACCAGCAACTTCTGAAGAGAGCTCCGCAGGGAGTACATGTGTGAATGAAAAAGATGTTCCCAACCACAGTTTTCAGGGCGATGGAGACGGAAGTTCAGCCCCAGCACAGGCTTTAAATGTGGGGCAGAGCCCAGGAAACTTATCACAGTTCAGTTCAGAGAAGCTGAAGAAAGAGGTATCTGCAATTAAATCCAAAGAAACAAAAAGTGAGGTAAACTTCAAAGAGCAGCAAAGTGACAGTTCAGCACAGTCTGTTTTAGCTCTCCCCACTCTAGAAGGGAAGCTGTCGAGCCTTTCATCTGCTGGTAAACAAAAGGGCTGTAATGAGGAAATTGCAACCGATAGCTGTGTAGATGACAAGTATGGTAAGATCTTAGAGAAATCTTGGAATTCAGAAAAAATGGAAGAGCTTTCAAAAGAAAATACTAACGTAACCAGGGCAGGGATTAGTATTTCTGAGCAGTCTGCAGAGAACTCTGGACGGGAGCATGAGGCTCTGACTTGCAGGTCCCTGGACATTGGCTCCAGCCTCCCAGACTTCAGGGAGCATATCAGCCAGATATTTAAAAAGTCTGTTCACAGCACACTTAGTGCTGAGTTACCCCAGCTTTTGTTGGAAAACCATGCAGGCTTCAAGCAGAGTCCAGTGGCAAAGGACCCAGCAGAACCGTACGGGGCTGAGAACTTTTCAGAATCAAACCAAGCGGGCAAAGTAGCTCCAGAGGGCACCTCAGAAGCAGAGGGGCAAGGGTTGTCTTTAGCTACTGAGACTTCCTGCAAAGCTGCCGAAGGCAAATCTCTGCAAGAAGGAAATACAGTGGCAGAGCTGCCACCAGCAAGTCTCCTCAACGCTGAGAAAAGCAGACAGCCCAGTAGCTGCTTAGAACCAGTCCCAAGGTTGGATGCCACTGCACCTGCTGAATGCACTCCGGAAAATCTGCAAAAACCAGAAAAAAACACTGAGCATCCAGAGGGCGGTGAGATGGAAAGAGAGGCAGGCGTGCGCACTGGTGGTGTTGATCCTGAATCGCTAATAAGCTTAGAGATAAAGCAGCGAGGACTGGCTTCATTTGATGGGGCAGCAGCTGAGAACTTCCCTGCATATTCTGACAAGGAGAAACAACCTGCTGTAGCTGTTATCTCCACAGGAGATGGGCAGAAGAGTGACTTAGAAGATTCTGCTACCACAGAGGGAAATAACTTAATCACAGAGTGTGATGCAGAACCAGTTTCGGCTGAAGAGGATGTGAGTATTCCTACTGAACAGTGCCAGGCTCCTAAGCCAAATGAACAAAAGGAAAGGGAGTACGGGGATCCAGACACTGCCAAGAGCATCTCTGACATGGCAGCTTCAGCGTTTGTCCTGGGAGGATCTTACAATCATGAAAAATTGCCAGACAATTTTAATGTGTCACCTGGGGGAATTCAGGAGATGCACGTTTGTGGCGATTTGATGTCTGACATTGAGTCTCAGAATGATACACAGAGGATACAGGATGATCCAGTAAATAGGAAGCACTTGGAAACATTGTCAGATTCACACGATGCACAAGAAGAAAAGAAAATGACCGTGCAGGGGTTAATAGATTACTTAAAAGATGAAGTAAGCCAGGGTGATGGCTTGCAAACTGACTCTGAACTAGAATGTGGCAATATGGCCGAGGGAGGTGTAAAAGAGAGCAGCGACACAGTGTTAAGCACAGCAAAAACAGGTAACGAAAAAACTAGAGACATCCCTGAAACAGGTACTGCAAGGATGTTAGTCACTAGTGAAGGTGACTTAGCTATAAACACGAGCACCGAGGAGCAGGAGACAGACCGGTACAAAACCCACCCTCCTGTGATGGAGCAGGGTGAGAATTCTGCATGTACAGATCTCCTCATTGCTGAGAATCAGCCGAACAAGCTGAATTCGGAACAAGAAAGCTCACTTGAGGATGCCAAAAGCAAGCTATCACCACTAGCACTAACTGAGCCCGAGAACCTTGACCTCCAGCAACTTCAAGCAGTGGCTGTGGCAGGATTACCTACTGAAAGGTATTTACTTTAAATTACTGTGAAACGGTTGTCAGGACCCTGGGGCTTGACTGGGATACAATTTCTAAGGCGGAGACCCGTTGTCTGGGCAGTTTGGGAGGATGTGGCACTTCATCTCTTCTTAAATTTCAATTACATTTCTGTTGCTTCTGAATAAGGACTATGTGGAAGAAAATTGAAATAATTTGTAAGGGCAGAGGGGTCCTAAAAGCTGAGGAGCACAGTCCTTACCTGTTCCATCTGCCTGTCCAAATTCCTGCCCTCAGCTGTACGGATTTGCTTACACTTCCCGGGGTTCAAATGGTGTAGCCTAAAGTTAGGCAAACAAATGGCACTTCTTGGCCTTAAGTTAGTAGGCTTTTGCCGAAGTTTTGGTGTGACCCAGTTAAATGAGACCTGCAGTGTTTACTCAGTGGATTGCAGTATTTAAAAACCAGCCTCCAGTGTAACCCAGTTACTCACCCTGTTAGTTGTCTCGGCCTCCCTCTTATCCTCCCAGCGAATATAATTGTATTGGCAGTGCCTTTGATCACTGTGTTATTCAGTGTTTCTAATGACACGGAGTTGTTTCAGATGCAAGCTCTTCTTAGCTGGGATTTGTGGAGCCTGAGAGTTGTTGGTGTTGTTTTTTTTTTCATTTTCCAAACCCAGCAGCAACTGCTTTAATATACTCAAGACTTTTCTGTGCTGTTTCTACTTTGCTGTCTGAATTCTCAGTTTGATATGCAGTTAATTCAAAGAGAATAATAATCTCAGAACAGGTGCTTCCCCTTTATCTAGTCACGTCCCTGCTTCTTCTGTAACCTCAGCAACTTTCTCGCACCTTGTCCCTCTCCTTCCTGGACTGGAGGTGTCAGCTAAAGCTGTCACTGCCAAGGCCAGAGATGACAACAAAGGAAAACTGAACTATTTCAGACACCATCAATGAATGATCTGCAGAGATGGAATCTTGCTAAGTATTACCAAAAAATTAGATTATACTAACCGAAAAAGGGAGGAAAAGGTTTCAGTGCCACTTTCCTTAAAGGTTAGAATGATAAAACCATATTGTAAGTGAAATATCTGAAGTGTTTCTGGGGTGAAGATGTGGGAGAGTTCTTCCTGGTATGTGCCAGTCTGGGACGTAGACTGAGTGTGATCTAATCGTGTGAGCAAAACGCACTTGAGAAGATTATTAGAAGTGTTGGAAGTCTGAACAGCACTATGATTTTCTCTTTAATGATCTGTCTATAAAACGGCAAGGAAATTAGACCCTGTTCTTTCTCTCCAGCTCTGTTCCTTTCTTTTCATTTCCCTTTCTATGATGGGAAGCTTCACAGTGGGTAGATTTGAAATTGTCAAACAAATTGCTGGCATGGCTGGGTTCAGAAGCCTGAAGGGATTCCAGGGCACGACGTGCATGTGTTTTAGATCAGGGTGGGTATCATACTTTAAGAAAATACCTGTGGCAAGCAGGGCAGGGCTCTTGAAACAGCTGCTGGCAATTCATGGAGTAGTTGCTTAATACTCCCATATGCTTTAAGAATTCGTTATCACCTGTTTTTCTGGCAGGAGGGTTGGTGTCACCAGGCAGCTGCTCCTCTTGGGCTGCAGCTGTAAGGGGTGTCACACAGGGACCCGGTGATGGCCGAGGGTCCCTGCAGAGCCCTGGGTAGTTGCTATGTCATAGGACTTAAACACTGGGGACTCTCAAAGGTAGAGAGGAACCTCTGCTTTCAATGGAGCTCCTTCCTTAGAGGTATATACATGTATGATACAAAAGGGAAGTAGAAAGCATTAGTCGAGTGGGCTGGTCTGTCTCCAGTGGGCCCAGCGCCAGCCCAGTCTCCCTCTGAGTTTAAAACCAGTTTTATATAGTTGAATTTCAAGCTGCATTCCATACCTTGTGTACTCTGGTCACAACACTTGTTGCTGCAGTATGGTTTCCAGTTGTTTATTGCCCACAAATCACTACAGAGGATAAACTATTATAGTCATACAAAAAAGGTACAGGTTTTCAACAGCTGAATGGAGACTTGGGCCTGATGGAAAGAACTTCAGAGAGAAAGAATCCTTCCCAGCTCTCAAAATACACAGTAGAAAGAAGTATATTATATTTAGCAGAAGGAGATGGCATGTTCTGAATTATTTCACCATTGTTTTCTCCCTGCTCTGCTGCTTCAGTACAACTCCACTTCTTGTGTTGAAATCCCCCCGAACTGTGGGTGAGGAGGCAAAGTTGTGTGATCTGACTCTTAAATCCCTGTTAGGAGTTTCTCAGTAGAGGAAATAGAGGAAATTCTTTCCTTCGTGGCTATGGCACTGGGAGGAGAGTGGTCTTGTGATGAACAGTGGATCTAAGAACTGCCTGCAGTGACTCCTGCCCCCACCTCCTTTAGGAGCGAGACAGTGGACAAGTAATAAGAAGATCCTTTGTGTCTGGAGGCACTAATACAGCACCAGTAACTTCACTTCAAACCTTCAGTAAAAACAACAATTATTTTTTGGGAAGGAGGTTGTGGGTGAAGCATTAGCCCCACTTCCATGTGGAAGTACAGCTGTGCTATTAGCAGAGATAGGGAAGGGTTGGGTTTTGGCAAACCTGCCTGTCAGCACTGAAAAGGAGTAAAAAATAACCCTTTCTTTGATGGTTTTGACATTTTTATCTCTCTATTGAACCTCTTACTGAAAATCTGTGTTTGTGATGGCCAGGAGTGGGCATCAAACTGTCATCCTTCCAACTTAGTACTGGACATCCAGCCACTCTCTGTTTGTTGTCTGAGTTTCCCTTGGAAAGGAAGATTAGGCAGGACTCGAGTGTTGGGGGTTTTTCTCCTTCTGTAATGTCTACACCCATACATCTTCATTCTTTTATGGAGAGAGAAAGCAGGTTCAGGGACTTGGGTCTTTCTAGTCTGGAGAAGATTTACGGGGGATCCTATAAATCTTAAAGGATGGGTGTCAGGATGATGAGGCCAGTCTTTTTTCAGTGGTGCCTGGTGACAGGACAAGAGAGAATGGCCACAAACTGGAACACAGGAAGTTCCATCTAAACACGAGGCAGAACTTCTTTCCTCTGAGGGTGGCAGAGCCCTGGACCAGGCTTCCCAGAGAGGTGGTGGAGTCTCTGTCTCTGGAGACATTCAAAACCCAGCTGGACACATTCCTGTGCAACCTGCTCTGGGTGATCTGCTCTGGCAGGGGGTTGGACTACACGATCTCCAACCCCTGCCTTTCTGTGATTCTGTGATCAGCAAAGATACTTGAAAATACTTTACGTCCTATGTAGAGGTCAGACAAGTTCTCTAAAAGTGCTCCAGACATACATTTGGATTTGCTTCATGTTTTGTTCTTTCCACAAAAAGTTCAATAAGTTGGAAAAGAATGTTCACTCCTTAGTAAATACTGACTTGGTCTTTTTCTGTCTGCATAGCAAATACAGTATTAAATATTTTAACAGTCTTGCTGGATGAGGTATGGAATGTAGAACTGCTTTTTAGATCAGTCAAGTAGGTTTTGAGCACCCAGGCTTTGTGTTGTTAGCATCTGAAAACAAGAGTTTGGCCTTAAAAGGAAACTTATCAAAAGGGTGGTGATGCAGCTCTCTTCATTTCCCCTTTTTTTTTTTTAACTTCAAAACTAACTCAGGTGTGCAGCATCTTGGATCACAAAACAAAGGGGGAAACCAGATGAAGGTGATTTACACATAAATAAAATGCACAAAATGAATCAAGCTACTTGTTTCTCCTGCCCTTCTCCCTTTGCATATGAATTCTTTCCCTTTATTTCCCTCCCACCTTACCGTCCTTGTTACCCTCAGCAGGTGAAACTTTTAGCGCAGTTGTGCTTTTGGAGATGCAAACAGCTCAGCCTGCAGACCTTAACTAAACTAACCAGATGGGGAGTTCTGAGGGAATTTTGTCTGTGTGAAGTTTGTGACGTTCGATCTTGGTATTTTTCCTCTTCATGGAAGAGTAAAATTAAGAGAACTTCATTCCTGTCTGCCCTGGTGGATGCCATTGACCAAACTGACTGGTTGGGTTTTTTTTGGCAGCATCTAAATCAGTGTAAAGTATTTATAAAATGCTGATTTGATAGTATGCCCTGTTGTACTTGGAGCACATGCCAATGGAAAACTAGGTGTGTGATAGTGTGCTGGGTAGTTTTTTATTTTATTTTCATATGCCTCTGCTATACAACAGTACAGAGGTAAATCATCTCTGGTCCGGCCGAATTGCTGGTATTATTTGCTGTATTGAAAATATTCTGTAACGCTCTTGAGAGCCTCAGCCACATATTCATAAAGTAGGTGTTGACGGGGTGGATGATACATAAGCTGTTTTTTTCACACATCCTACTACATTTCTCAAGTAATTACATTTATTCAATCAAATATAGGCATTTGCTAAAGAAATTCAGCAAGGATACGTTGTCCAGTGTCTGGACAGGCAGTTCAACATCAATTTTGACTTCTTTTCTCATTAAGTTAAAAATTACTTTCAGATTACTTTTTCTTTTTCCGAGTAGCTTTCCCCAGATGTATTTTTCAACCTTGCTTCTTCCAAGCGAGCTGCCTATTTTCTCCAAATTGTTTTTACATATCCTACAGATCCCCATAATTTCTCTATTCCAACTCTGTATCTTCTGGCTTCTTGTAAAATGAGATACCCTGGAGTTTGTTCCACTGTCCCTGTTTCTAATAGAATATGCAAAGCAGGATTAGGCCCAGCTTTGAACCCTGCTGCTCTAAGAGCAGCAATTACAGACACGGGCATATTCTCCATGACTTGGATGTGACTTCCTTCCAGTTTTTCCACGTTTTGGCATGCTTGTATTGTACTCTCTGCTTCTCAACAGAGAATCCTCTGGAGATGTCTCTGAAGAACCAGAATTCCATGGTACTCACCTTGTCCTTTGCTTTTGGTTTTTTGCCCTGCTGTCTTTTGTGTTGATGTCCTTAGAGCCTTCCTTGTCAATATTGTTCCAGGTATATGGAAGCTCAGATGTGTATTGCTGATAGGAAGTTGGGCTTAATTAGATATTACTATTCCTTGACACGTGGGTACTCTGGAAAAGTAAAAAATTGTTGCAGGGATTGATTTGTACTCTGTTCATCCACACTCCCCTTGACCAGTACCCGACAGGTTAAGGCTTAGAGAAGAGTCTCCTGGGCCTATAAGAATCTCTGCATCTCCAATTGCAGTAAGTGTAGAAATGTTAATTGCTCCAATCAAAGGCTTAATTGCTCTGGATTCTAAGATCAGTGTGAAATGCTGAGTGCCACCACTTTGTGCTGTTGTCAAGAACCAGCCCTGGAAGGTTATGTTAATCTTATTCTCCTTGCTGAAACATGCTTGGGATCTCCTCCCAGACTCTGTTCATGGTCCTCAGCAAAATCACCAGCGGCTCCCAAAGTGCCCCCAAGACTCTGCAAAGTTGTTTCCATTTTAAATGACTAATTTCCTTTCTTTACCTCTGGGTACATTCCTTTGGAGGCAGCTGTGTGAGAAAAGGCCATGGCTCCAGCCTACCCTTAAAGTCAGTAGATGTTGGGCCAAAATCTCTGCTCTTGGTGGAATGATATCAGCAAAGAATTTGGCCCCGAGCTCAAACAGATCAGCCAGGGAGAATGCAGTCCTGTTCTGTGATCCTTTTTTACCCAGACCATCCTGCAAGCACTAGACTCCCGCCTACCCTGCTTTGCCTAAATAAGGGGGATGTCTAATTGTTTCAACTGATTAAAAAAAAATAAATCAAATTAGGAAAATAGGCTGTAGGTAGTCAAGTGGGATTTAAATGATTTGTTGGCCTGAACTACCTGGTGTTTTCCAACATCAAACCTGTAACGCTTGGTTCTGAAAAACACGTAGGAGCTTTGTGAAACTGAAACTCATCAAACCCCTTTTTTTATTCTTTGTCAGCCTGTTTTTCCTAGCTCCCTTAGTTAATGAAACACAAACAGTGTAATCAATAAAGCCTTTTTTTTTCCTTCTTTTTTATTTTTTAAGGCACTCAAGAGCTTATGTAAAATCTTTGGAATTTGTTAGGATGATAACATTGTTATGCTCTCCTCGCTGATAGAAGTATCAAAGCCAGCTAAGAATAACTCTGCAGCAGACAGAGAAGATTGGATTTGTTTCCTGGAACAAAAGCAAAAAGCGTGTATGCATTGCTCAGTTTCTAACAGCTACAGCAAAAAAAACATTAGCTGTCATGAAAATAAATGGGCACTTAAAATATCCATCCCCCCTTCTTAGTATTGCCATTAAGTGAGTCAAAATATAGAGTTAGTTTGTGCTGAATATTTGAAAATCTCTAAGAATTTCCACAATTCCTTTTTTTTTTTTTT
>VXBJ01003726.1:492955-514334 GCA_013400055.1 Nycticryphes semicollaris
GAGGGATCGGACCCCCGACGGGGGGAGGACGCGGGGCGAGGCAGGCTCGGATCGTTGTGGCCTTTCCTCGGGGAAACTCATGGGAGGAGCCTCGGAGAAAGCAGTTCCAAAAGCTCCTACTCCTTTTGTACGTTCCAGCCTTCGCCTAAAAGCCGCGGCGACCGGGACCGGGCTTGGCGGACGGCGGAGCCCCCTGCTCCCGATCCACCGGGGGATGGTGGAAAAGAAGGGAATTGGGCTTAAATTCAGGGCCTGATGTGGGCTGATGTTGTGTTGGAAGGGAGGATGACTGAGAAGAGGGAAGCTGGTGATTATTTCCTGGCCTTGGTAAGTAGACACTTGGCGAAGGCGGGGGGGGGGGGGGAAATAACAAAAGCAATGCGCGGCTCCGGTCTGTGTCAGAAATTAAGCGTTAGCTGGTTTACTGCTGCTTTTTAAGTCTCTCATAAGATTACTGTACTTTCCCCCCCTTCTTTTATTNCAGGACGTGACCGAGAGCCCTTTGGAGGCTCTGAAAGCTACACGGTGGTGACACTATGGGCTTTTTATAATGGTTGACAGTCAGTACAGCAAATATGCTTATTCATCCTGAGCAGATTTATACTTCTAACACTTTTATGTGGCTTTCTGTTGTCCTTCTTACAGCTCGTGAAGTCATACAGTAACGCGTGTTTCAGTCCCCTTAAGTCTTTTAATCTAAAATAATTGTATTTGTTAGTTTAATGTTACTCACCGTAACTTTTAGGTTTGGATGTGACCACAGTAATGCAGAATACTTAGGAAAAAAAACAACAACCCTACTATAGTTTTGTAGTTTATGGTTATGAGTAATCGCACCAATGACCAATCTGCATACACGTGTTAGAAAAAGGAAGGTACTTCTAAGCAAGAAGGGTTGGGCAAGAGAGGAAGCCCAGGCCCCCAGGTAATGTGTGACTAACACCATCCCCTGCCAAGATAACTTCTGTCTTGTCAGGATTTCCACCAGCACTGCCAGAACATATCGCTTCTGAGAATGACTCTCCATCGTCACATATATGGATTGTGGGACAGGGCTAAGTGTTATCATCCCACTCAGCCGGGGGACTGGGAGTTACCTGCTGGGATTGTCACTGCTGGGCAGCTGCCTTTCCCGGCCTGCTTTTCATAGGTGGGGTGTTGCCTTCAGGAAGTCTTTGTAAAGATACTTTCATTTCTGCAGAGTGCAGTTTCTGCGATTGTTTTCCTTTCTTACTTAGTAGGGAAATTTGCAGTGAGAGGAGCTCCCTTATTGCTGGAAGCACCGCCTTGTGTCGGGAACTGGGCAGTGGTGTGTTCCCACATGGACTGTGGGCAGCCCACAGCCTTTGGGAGATGGAGCTGGCTCCTGCTCCACAGTCAGGATGAAAGCAGTTCACTTCCTTGGGGACAGATGTGACTCAGGTGGTGCCCAAGCCACGATGGGCAGGGCTGGCCACCCAGCATCCAGACCCATTCTGCTGATTGCTCGAGTCCTGCTCAGAGGAAGAGTATGTAAATCTCAGACACTGGAATAATCCCCCCAGGAGCCAGTTCTGGCATCTTGGTGACAATGTCCTTTGCCCCCAAGTGTAGAAATGCTGCCACACAGATTACTGTACATCAAACTGATGTGTCGCCTGTGTGANCTTTCCTTTGAACAACTTTGTGAAAAGTAACGCTTCTGCTGAGTAAAACGCCCTCACACAACTCACCCGGCGCTGCCTCCAGCTCCGGCAGAGAATTAACTCTCCTTATCCCCAAGAAAGAGCTGGGATGGTTTTGTGGCTCCTGCTCGGACTTGCGGTTGGGGTTTCTGCTCGGCNAGTTTAATGTTACTCACCGTAACTTTTAGGTTTGGATGTGACCACAGTAATGCAGAATACTTAGGAAAAAAAACAACAACCCTACTATAGTTTTGTAGTTTATGGTTATGAGTAATCGCACCAATGACCAATCTGCATACACGTGTTAGAAAAAGGAAGGTACTTCTAAGCAAGAAGGGTTGGGCAAGAGAGGAAGCCCAGGCCCCCAGGTAATGTGTGACTAACACCATCCCCTGCCAAGATAACTTCTGTCTTGTCAGGATTTCCACCAGCACTGCCAGAACATATCGCTTCTGAGAATGACTCTCCATCGTCACATATATGGATTGTGGGACAGGGCTAAGTGTTATCATCCCACTCAGCCGGGGGACTGGGAGTTACCTGCTGGGATTGTCACTGCTGGGCAGCTGCCTTTCCAGGCCTGCTTTTCATAGGTGGGGTGTTGCCTTCAGGAAGTCTTTGTAAAGATACTTTCATTTCTGCAGAGTGCAGTTTCTGCGATTGTTTTCCTTTCTTACTTAGTAGGGAAATTTGCAGTGAGAGGAGCTCCCTTATTGCTGGAAGCACCGCCTTGTGTCGGGAACTGGGCAGTGGTGTGTTCCCACATGGACTGCGGGCAGCCCACAGCCTTTGGGAGATGGAGCTGGCTCCTGCTCCTCAGTCAGGATGAAAGCAGTTCACTTCCTTGGGGACAGATGTGACTCAGGTGGTGCCCAAGCCACGATGGGCAGGGCTGGCTCTCCCTGGGCACGGCCACCCAGCATCCAGACCCATTCTGCTGATTGCTCGAGTCCTGCTCAGAGGAAGAGTATGTAAATCTCAGACACTGGAATAATTCCCCCAGGAGCCAGTTCTGGCATCTTGGTGACAATGTCCTTTTCCCCCAAGTGTAGAAATGCTGCCACACACATTACTGTACATCAAACTGATGTGTCGCCTGTGTGACAGTGATTTTGTTTGTTTAATTAACACATGCCATTTAGTCTCTTGGATACGTTCATCACTGTGTTTGTTCAGTGCCCAGCTCAGCAGGACTCAGCCTGGCTGAGGTGGGTGGAAGGTAAATATAAAGTGCTGATGCGAGGCACTTTAAGGCATAGCTTCTCCTTCAGGGTGCAGATGGAATTTGAGAGATTTTTTCAAAATCACATATTTAAATTGAAAAATCTTTGGTGCGTTTACCAAAGGCCTGAAACTTGAACTTTTGACTACGAGAGTGTGTTTAGCTGGTAAAAGTAAAGCCTTGGTTATATCTATCCATAGCAACCAGCAAAAAGAACCAGTGACCTCCAGTTGTTGCTGTGTCTGAGCTTTTAAAGCTACTGCTGGTACATGGGCTTGCTCTGTGGGGACATCTTTGGGTTGTGTGGATGGCCCCTTAGTTCACTGGAAATAAATCCAGGCTTTTCATTTTGATTTTAGTATCTCATATTTTTCCTAAAATTCTGTTAATATTTAAACTGATCTTAAATTGCCTCACAAGAAGAAGTGCCAGGAGAGGGGAAGAGGGTTTTGTTTGGTTTTAATCCTGTGCTGATAGTTCAGGCAGCAGTACTGAGCAAGTTTACTTTTAGTTTCTGATACCAGTCATGTTGATTTCTAATCTGAGAAATAGCTTCTTACCTCCTACTCTGCTGAATTATATTGACAGGAGTCTCAGTAATCATGAGAACACTTAAAGAACAGAAATACCAAAGGTGCGTAAAGTTAGTATAGCAGGTTGTTATGATTAATATATGAGATAAGCTACAGAATAAAGCATGAGAAGGTAAAAATGAATATTATGAAGGAATTCCTTAATAAAACAGATGAAATTTTGCGAGGTACAATGTGTTTGAATGAATGAATTTGAACTGATGTAGGTGCTGCTAGATCTCTTTCTCTTGCAAAGTAAGAACTTAGCAGAAATAGCAAATCCTCTCAATAGTTTTGTGATTAATTAATATTTTTTCTTTTGCATGCGTAAACCAAGGCTGAAAAAATGGACTCTTTGGCCCAAGTTGTTACAAAGCCAGGTATGAAATCCAGAGGATGTTGTCCACCAGCCTTGCTGTACCCAGTGAGCAACATCTTGTTCCTTGAAGAAAATGAAATAGCAGGTGATGGGAGTCCTGAGAGCTCAGTCCTGAGCAGTTGTTGGTGCCATTTTCCAGAGATTCTGGAGTTAAGAGCAGGATCTATAAATCTTACTGTTATCTCATTAAAAGCAACCAAATGTTTGGGACTAAGATGTAGCAGGGCTTGAACTGCTTATTGGTTTCCCCTTGGAGTAAACTTTGAGCTGTTGTCGATTGTTCAAAGGGAGCCACATCCAGACCTCCTGATTGGAAAAACATGGGCAGGGAGAAAATGCCAAGACCCGTAGCTGCCTTCTGTCTCCAGCACCAGCATCAAAATGTTTTAAAACTTTCGGAGGAATTTGGGGGCTTAAGGTTTGCATCTCACTGGTGTCAGTAGGGGAACAACAAATGGGGCCACCAGAGCATCCAGAGAGCACCACATCTTTACTGGGCACTGAGGAACTGACCCTGCTTTCCCCTGTGCCCACCTGTGTAAAGCTCTGCTTTTTTATGTACTTTAAATACTTTTCCTGCCTTGATTCGAAAGCTTCTTACATAGACAGTGATCAGACCCCCTGTGTTTTAGCATAGGTTAGACATAGGTTTATGCAGTTATTTCTCATTCATTCGTTGATATTTAACGACCAGTATGCCTGAAGCTGGCTATTTGCGTACCTGTCTTCTAACAGTGACTTGGAAGATCCCTTTTAAGAGGTCTTGAAAGTGAAACGAGGAAACTCAAGAGCCCGAGGACACTGGATGGATGGGGCAACGTCTTTTGCTTGTGACACGCTAAGAGCAGAGTGAAGCCCTGTGTCTTTGGGCTGAATTTAGCCCGCCCGCTGCAGCTGTTAGTCAGCAACTGCTTGTTAAACTCTGAGGTATTTTCCTTTGAAAAGTATTTCAGTCATGCTTGTCGTAAGTAGAATTTGGAAGTAATTTTAAGTAGATCCTCTCCCAGACTTCACCCAGAACTTGGGCAACAACATGGAAAACGCTCCTGACCGTTTGTTACAGAGCTCGATTCTTGACACAAGCTGCCTTAAGAGGCCGGTTGCTGGAGAGGAGGTAGAGCAGGGACCTGGTGGCAGGCGCCTGCGAGGCGAAGGGGGTTGTGATGCCCAGGAATGTCAGTTGTGGAACGAGTCTGAGCAGATTTTGGATGGCTTCATTGTTTGTGGCGCTCAGAGCAGGGTGGCTTGGCAAGGAGCAGCTTCACCATCACCTCCCTGAGGCCCAGTTTCAAGTTACCTTCTCTGGAGCCTGGGTGAAAAACCACTCTCTGGGAGATGCGAGCGGCAGCAGGCAAACACTTCCCTTCTCACCAGGTTGGGACACACCAGTACAACAGCTTCTATTGCAGTTTTGGCATGTGCTGGACTTTCTGTATGTTACCAGACAGTATCCTTGGTGCTCTCTCAGTAGCCAGAAGAAGACCTGCCCATCTGAAGTATATCAGAAAGAAGCTGCAGTGTCCTGTTGTTGAGGTCTGCTTGCTAAATGCTCGTTTTAAGGCAAAGCAGAGGGGGCATCCCAGTTTGTGCTATAACTTAGCGATGAGTGAAAACTGGTCCTTCTCTGGAGACCTTCAAGCCCCACCTGGATGCAGTCCTGAGTGATGTGCTCTGGGCAACCCTGCTTTAGCAGGGGAGATGGACTGGATGAGCTCTAGAGGTCCCTTCCAACTCTGACAATTCCATGATTCCGTGAAAGCTTCCTATGACAGGCTGAACCTTCAGGTGTGGTTAAACCAGAGAACGTGTGAACAATTAATTGTTTAGTATTGTAATTAGGTAAAAGTAAGATTGTAAATTTAAAAAATAGTCAAAAATTCAAGGCCATCATCTGGGAACTGCACTCAGTGCAGTGGCTTAACCCTGCTCTTGTGTTGGTGTAATGGAGAGGAGAAGGCCCTTTGGCTTAGCCGGGATGTGCCAGGCAAGTGACCTGGACTAAATGCAGAATGATGCTGTGAAACCACTGGAATTGAAAAGCAAGACCACTGACTTACAAAGGATCGCAGGTGTGTAATTAATTAAAAGTAAAGAAAATCAGAAAACAGGCCTGACAAATCATTTTTCCCATATGAACATGTTACTTCACATAATTCTTCAGATGAAAGTTGTGAAATGTAAGGTAAGGAAGTAATCATCTCGTGTTAAAGCTGAGTTCCGCGATTTAGGGATTTTTATTTTTAAGCTGAAAGTCTAAATGCTGACTGACAGTTTTCAGTTTATACACTTCTGCTCAAATCCAGCTGTGCACGGTACCATCCCTCTGTGTACAGGCTGGATTCACAGGGTAACATCGGAAACGGGGACAGAAGGGTGTTCGGGAAAGTAGCACCTTGAAACCAAGCCATTTGGGTGAATCCACCCGAATTAAAGGTGTCATTTTGTGTTTTCCAAAAACCTGAGGGTTTTGATGAGTTTTAGAGAAGACTGCCACTTCCAGGGCTGTGGTCTCTCAGTGGCCACATGGGAATGTCAGGTTGAAGTAAGCAAGAAAAACACTGTTTTCAGGGGGTGTCTGTTAAACAAATCCTTTCCTCAGCAAGGCTGCTTCCCCTGTTGATTTGAGGGTATGTTTCCAAATTGTTTTCCTTTAGCCAGGTGGTGCAGGTACTCGGCTGCACCCTGCTTTCTCCAGGTATGGGACAAGGCTGGGTGTCCCCTGCCTGTGCTCCCTGCGACACTCGTGACACCTTTGTCTGACCCTCTGCTCCGTGGCAGGTGAAAGCCAGGCTTGGACTCTCCATGTGTTAAGTGGCTTCCAAGCAAGGAAGTCCTGCTCTTTCTCATTTTCAATCAGTAGCTTGTTTTTTCATTTACTTTTTAAAATCAGAATCAAAATGGGGTTGCTTTGCTGTGGGATCGTACTGTCTCATTGCTCCTGCTGTTGTACCACTGACAAAAATCCAGCAACCTCAGGCTGGTGGGAACAGTAAAGCTGTGCACAAAAGCAATTTATATTAAAACCACCCAACTTTCCCTGCATTCCTGACCACACGAGTTAGCATACGCGTGCTAAACAGCGGGGGGATTCAGACAGCCAAGTGACAGCAATCCTGCAATAATTCAAACCTCTAAGGCTGCCTTTTTCCATGTCTTTTCTCTCCGCAGCCCTCCTGGGCCAGGTGATGACATTCAGTTGGCTTCTCCCCTCCACCATCCTCCTGTGCAACCCGTGGCTGTTTCTGCGACGTCTGGAAATGCTGACCCCGTGGCTGCTGCTGAGGTGACTGCAGCAAGGTATCATCCCCCTGCACGGAGCCCTTCCCGCCAGAGTGGTGGGAAGCAGCTCCCAAGTCCTTACTGGTGCAGGCGGGTGGGGGACCACAGAGGTCAGTTCTAGCTGAGAAATTGCTGTTGTTCTCCTGGGATGGCCAGTTACTGATGGGTTTGCTGAGCCTGTCTGTAGTTGGTGGAGCATCTGTCAAAGAATTCCCTGGGCTGGAAGGGACCTTTCAGACCTTCTAGTCCAATTATCAAATGGAAATCTCTATCAGCATTTAAATCTCCCGCTATCAAAACCTTCAAAGGAAGACACTATTTGTCTTTCTATTAGATTGATTCTTGTTGGCACATAGGAGGGTCATGCCATGAGAAGGTGCCAATATATGCCTTAATTTTTTTAGGTGCTTATACTTTTTTTTTTTTTTGTGGAGGGTAACTGATCCTTCAGGCATTTTCTTTAATTTTGGTACATTCCTTAACAGTCTAATGTTAATTATAGAGATACCTCATCTCTGTTGGACACTGGGCTTTTTGTCTGCTTCTATTTGTGCTAAGAAGGGAGGCTGTTGCTTTATTTGTGCTGGTGGCGGTTGGGTTGTCAAGGTCTCTGGGTGTATGAGCTTGACTTAACTGCCAATAGCAGAGCAAGCCTTGTAGGGTGTGTTTACCCTTCAATCACTGTGAATTCAGTGGAGTGTAAACATACACAATATATTTAAGCTAGCATTAAATTGCTTAGCTAAAGTCGCAATAATGCACTATCAAAGGCAGAAAGGAGCTCGTGTCCACCTTAAGTTTGCTCAATCCACCTTAAATGCTGGGTGACTTTGTTTTTTAGCCCATACTGGTTTTGTATTGGTCCCCAAGCTGGTTAGTGGCTAATGCTGGCTGAGTCAATCTGTGAGAAACCAACTTTTTCCTACAATCGGGGTAAGATGATGTAGGGAAGCTTACAGTGGGAAGCTACTGATGTGGATGTCTTCCAGTTCTTGTAAGTTTTTACTCAAAGTGTTGTGTTTCTTGGTTTTTAACAAATGTAATTGGGTTACTGATGGGTTTTGGGGAATTCTGTTTCTTCCTGCTGGTGGATTGTTGGCCGTAGTGGCAAGGCAGTTAGAAAAGAGGGAGGAGTAGTTGAGGTGGAGCCATGAGCTACTTGCTGAGTGCGGAGGGATGAAAAAAGACTCACATCGAAAGTGCCAGGAAGATTTCTATGTGGTCTCTGGCCTACAGGCTGAAATAGAAGACCGTTGCCCTTGGGGTGATAGTTTGCTGTTTGTAGGGGAAAAGGCACACGAGCTGTCTGTGATTAAATGTCACCTTAGGAAACATTTAGGAAGAGTGTTTTAATTTACTGCTTCTTGTAAACCCGATGAATTCACACTGTTCAGATTCTCATCTGGATATGGAATTCCAAGTTAATTATATTATACCTTGTGTTTTGATCTACTTCCTAACTTCTGTCTTTAAATGTTTTTACTCCTAATGTGCTTATGTGAGTCTCGAGGTTCCTTGCTTCATCCCAGTTGCACGGGCTGGGAGTGCTGGTGCTGAGCCCAGTAGGGTCGAGAGCACCCAGACCCTGCAGTGGCCACAGGATCTGGCTCTTGTTTCTGTTTCCTGACCTTGGTGAAAGTGCAGGGATTTTTTGCAAGGTTGCAGTGTGAAAAAGTTGCAAACCAGGAGTATTCAGCCTGGAAGTAGGTAGTTTTTCAGCTTCTGAAAGGGAGGAAGGTGGGAGAGAAATACACTGCCATGAGCAGGAGTCAGTCTGGCTGCAGGTAGTTCGCCTGTGTTTGTTGGTTTTCATTTTCTTTGTTTATTTTTTCAAAAAGCCACACAAGTTAACTCTGGTCAGTATTGTTTGTTTTTCTTTCTCCTTTCTTTTGCCTCCTTGTTCAGCTTGAGATAAAAAAGCCTACCTCTTCTCCTCTTACCTGCCTTTCCTGTCCAGGCTGTTGGCACTTGCCAGCTTCTCCGGGAGCCTTGCAGAGGTGGTCCCTGGTGTCCCAGCAGGAGGTCCCATGTCTGCCCACCTGCAGATGCAGCTGATGAGCAGAAGAGGGGTTAATGTTATCACAGTTGGACCTCTGCTTTAGCTCCTGTCTGGAACAGGCATGGCACAACTCTATTCCAGCAGTAACAAGCTCTGCTGACTTCTCTGTAATTTGGGCAGACCTAAACTGGTAACGACATGGTGTTAATAGCACCTGAAAGTACTACTCTTAAAATGCAGGGGATTATGCTCACAATGAAGATCAGTCATAGCAGGTCTGGGCTTTTCTTATCCAAGGGAAGCGTTTTGGTGATGTTTGTTGTTTCATGTCACTGCCTTATCCCTCATCTTCTCTTCACCTGTGACGTGGAGCAGATTCTTGCCTATATAGGTAAGACGATCATATTAAAGCTACTGCGTTTTTGGCATTTTGTGCAGAGATGCTGCACCACTGCTTTTCAATATGACAGTAAAAAAAATCCTCTAGTGCATACACATGTCATGTCTCTGTGTTGATGCTTTCTGGTTATACCTCAGCACTACACTTTTGAAGTGTTACCAGAGCTACTAGATGGTATGATGCTATTCCAGTCTGTAAAGTACAATTATAAAGTGTTTTTCCCCCAATACATTTAGTTATTTACTAATAAGTTCCTTTTGTGAAGTTTCCATGTATTTTCCCATCAAGGGTGTCAGATGGTGTGCACTTTGACAGGGAAAAATAATGGTGCATATAAGGCAGAGGTCAGTTTGTGCTAAATGTCTTCCAGATGGCAGTGCATAATAAGATATCGGGTTGTCCATCCATCTGTCCAGTCGAGAAACTGTATCTTTGTTTTGCTTTTTGAGGAGGGTGACTGTCTGCTGCTCTCTTCTCCTGCCAATAACATATTGAGGGACAACATGGTATCATCTGCTCAGTAAGGAGATTTTATTTACTGTATCTATAGGGGAGTGCCCTGAAAAGAATGAGGTAAAAAGTTCACTGGCCATCCTGCCAGGCATTTTTGTTTAGCAATGAAACCAAAAAGCCAAGCTTGCTCTGATTTGCCAATACACATTGCACTAGGAGAAATTTTGGCTGTAATCTTTCTCTTCATGCTGCAGGTGCAGAGCTCTGCAACAGTACTTGAGTTTTATATGAGAACTGTTTGGATTGGAAAGGCAGATGAGTGTCCCGTCTGTATCAGAACACAGCTTGGCTCTGCGGTTAGAGGTTTTAAAAGTTTCTGAGCCGTGTCTGCCCATTCCTTTGCAACTTGCTGCCCGTTCTGTGGGTAAAAAAACCCAGCAGGTGCCTGTGAAAAATGGCAGGTTGGAAAGCACTTGCTGCATGGGTTGTCTTTAAGGACAGGCCATAGGTGACAAGCTGGGCAGCCCAATCTGGTCCCATCCACGTGCTAAGGAAAGCTTCTGCTGTTAAATTTAATCTTCAGCTGAGGTTACAGAGCTGTTGCATGGCATTTATGGGTGGTTGGACTCAATGATCTTAAAGGTCCCTTCCAACCCAGACAATTCTGTGACTCTGTGACTGAGTCGGGACCAGACAGGGCTGGCACAGCTCTGTGGTGAATCCTGGCCAGAGAAAGCTGTTCTGAATCGGACTTGGTGTTGGAAAATGTTGTATTCCCCTGCACCACCCTCTCTCCCAGCCTCTGTCATGCTCATTAAGCTGCCACAAGGGAGTTTGAGACAGGTGGTGTGGGATGCACTGAAAGCTCTGTTGCTTTATTTGCAGATGGAGCTTTCCTGGTCAGGTTCCCCTCAGGTTCATGGCCCGGGGAGCTGCGATGCCCAGGTTGTGTTCCTCGGTGGTAGCCAGACACAGGCGTGAATATCCAGGGGTGTCTGTGTGCACAGCAGGTCAGAAAGTGACTTTTGAGAGTTACTTAAAAATAGACTGACCCAGAGCTTGAGAAATGTTTGTTATCTAAATCAGTTTGACTCTACGGGGTAAAGACAGGCCAACAGTGTGCACTGGGACGACTTGGCCCTGCTGGTAGCATCCCTGCTACAACCACTGGAGTATTACTAACTGGACAATAAGTTTCACAGCAATTTTATTTATCAAGAGCTGTGGAGAAGAAGCTGCTTCGTGTCTGAGCTGGTACAAGTCCCATGAGTTGATACTAGAGTTGATGGAGACCTGGGCTGGACTGTTTAAAGTGGAATCCAGGAAATTCATAGAATCATTCAGGTTGGAAAAGACCCTTGGGATCATCAAATCCAAACATCGGCCCTACTGTACGAAGTTCTCCCCTACACCATTTCCCCCAACATCACATCTAAAGGACTCTAAACTTCTGTCTAAACGTGAGGAAAAACTTCTTTACTTTGAGGGTGGCAGAGCCCTGGAAGAGGCTGCCCAGAGAGGGTGTGGAGTATTATTCTTTGGAGATATTCAAACCCACCTGGATGCATTTCTGTCCAGCCTGCTCTTCAGCCAGGGTGACCCAGCTTTGGCAGAGGATTGGATGATCTCCAGTGGTCCCTTCCAACCCTGTATCATTCTGTGATTCTGTGACACAAAGTGTGTATTTTGGACAGAGGTGCTGTGCTGTGCTTCCCTGCCTTAATTTGTACAGTCTGTACCATTTCCAAGCTGCTCAGCTCCTGTCTTGTCCCTTGTGAGCTTTACTAAGCCACCAGTGGGCAACACCCACCCACCCACCTGCAGGTAGCATCCAAGTGGTGATGGACAATAACTGGTAGCACTACTGTTGCAGTTCTGCTACAAACCACTCAGAACGGTGCAAAAATTATTATGTGGTGATAGTAGCCCTTCTCAGAGCAACAGCAGTGGGGAAAAGGAGCGGAGGAAGCCCACAGTCCGGAGGGAGGTGCCTCCTGGTGCTCACCTTGGTGCAAGATGTCAGAGGAAACCTAAGGACCAACTGTATCTCCGCCCTACTCCTTTACAAGCCCACATGCACCAGGAAGGCAGCTGACACTTGGCAGGTCTTTATGAGAATCCCAGGATTTATCAGTTTAGATGAAGCTTGGAAGGATGCAGGGAAATTGTGGATTTTAACACACACAGACACTGTAGCTCGTAAAAGTAAGCCCTGTGCTGTGTGAAGATGAGGGAGCAGAGCTCTTCTAAAAATGCTTGTGTTTTGACGGCAAGTTTTGCTTTGCAGGAAGCATGAGAAATGACATTAGTTAAAGTATATCTTGGAAAATGCTTTCGTTTTATGTGGAAAGACTTGGGGAGGCGGGGGGAGAGCTGAAGGGCTGCAGATGGGCAGTGGGGGAGCAGGTGCTGCTGTAAGCCAGCTGATGGATCAGTCTTAAGCCTGCATAACATAAGGGCCATAATTTTATATGCATTTGGTATTCTTGCTGGGCTGGGCCCTCTTGTGAATTGTTTGGGTTTTGCAATTCTTTGTTTACTCTCCAAACAGATGTTCAGCATTCACTTATTTTTAGCAGTTTACTTTTTGCTTTAAAATCTTACTTTCTCCAGCCTCCGTGTGCCCCTATATAGTCACATCCCCTTCGTATATATTTGATGCTATATTAGGACAAAGACATTTTTAGCAAAGGGAAAAGTCCTTTGCATGAAAAAAAGAAACAGCTTGCTTTTTAATTTTTATTTATTTTCACGTGATGTGGCTGAAAATTTAGGAAATTTGTGTCAGTGTCAGACCAGTTTGGACAAACTGGGGAAAGGGAAGAAGGGAGAAAGGAAGGAAGGACTGCATAAGGCAGAGAGAATTCCTCAGAAGAAATAGCCCAGTAGCTCTCCCATAGGCCACAAGGCAACTTCATGGCTATGAGCTACTCAAGGTAAACTACTCTCAGAAAGAGCTTTCATGATCTTGGCAAATCAGTAGATAAACACTTTGGGGAATAACTGTTCTCCCATGAATTGTAACTAAAGTTAAGGATGTGATTTATGTTTGTCCTCTGTTTGTATACACATTTCTAAAGAAAGGAGCAATCTGTCCCTGAATTTTACCAATTCTTATTCAGTAACACAATCTACCTTCTACAATTACAGTGTAATTACTGGGAGGAAGGGGAGAGGAAATTTTAACAGGAATAGCTAAGAGAACTGTTTATATTTAGTTCAGGAAACCTAAAAGAAACGTCTCAGCCACGGCCTGGTTCCACCAGCGCTTCCTTGACCGTGTGTGTCTGGGTCTCTGGAAGCAGGAGCTGGCAGGAGGGGAGGCTGTTCCATGTGGCTGCTACTTACTCCAGGACATATGTGTCCCTCTGGTATGTTGGGGGTGCCCCGGAAAGGATAATGTGACAAGACTCTACACTGCTTCTGCTTTGGAGACATCAAGCCATTGGTTATTTAGTTCCTTCCATTACCTTAATGAGCATGGCCAAGAGCAGGGGGAGTAGCATTGTTACCAGCCTGCTCGAAGGGAGGGAGAGTTTCTTGTGGGGTGGTCTTTTGGATTCCCAGGGGATTTACCTTCTTAAAGAGCATTAGAAGGCTCATGAGAAAAAGTGTTTTCTTTGTGTTGCTGTCGAGGGTTTTTTCTAATTTGGGTTTTGCTTAAGAAAACAGAAAGGTAATAGTGCTGTGATGATGCATGCTGCTCCGGTCTGCCTTGAGGAGGGGGAACACAAGACGGTTCCTCCTGTACTCAGGCTGGTGTCCGTGGGCGAGATCTCCTTTTCTGCAGGGACCAGGGGTGGGCACATCTCCCCACAGCACCCTGCAGTGCCTTCGCTTGCTTAGAGGAAACTCAGACTTTCCAATCTGTATTTCTGTGCTCTGGAAACCATCCATGGCTGTCATTCTTCTGACCTTGGGTCTGGTGGGGCTTTGCTGAGTGGAGGGATTTGTAGGAATTAACAAATACAGCAGTGTTACAGTCCTGTAATCGTAACATTCATGTCATGAGTTCAGGGATTATCGTGCTTTTAGTTTTACAGTATGGGGAGAGCTTTTAAATTAAGAGAATTTTTTAGTCCTGGTTTTTGGTTTTTTTTTTTTTTTTTTTTTTGTCCCCTGAGAAAAAGGCACTTAATTGAATGTTTGTGTTGTAAGCTACGGAGAAAGGGCTGTATGAGAACTGCAAAGTAGTCTTCAGTGATTTATTTGTTTTACTAATTTCATATACAGTTAAATTCCTCTGGCAGTGTTATGGTGTATAAGAGCTGTCAGAACTTTACAGTATTAATGGTTATTCAGTCATCTGAGAAACTAAGTGAGATAGGGTTTCTAGGAAGATGTAATCTGTGGGAAGTGTGAGAGAAATGGTATGGGGAGGGGATGTGCTCCTTAGAGCTCCTTAGTTTGGATTCAGACAAAGTTAATCTTTTAAGGAGTCTTCACTAAAACTACTCTAAAGCTGAAATTTGACAGCTTATTATTTTTAATAATTGTTTTGCAGCACTTCCAAGCTTGATAGCTGCAAAGAAGCCCATAACCTAATTCCTGGGGATGTACCTTTGGCTGCAGCCCCTGGTGATGGTGTAGAACTGCCTGCCCAAGAAACTGAAGGTTTCACAAGGGAAAAAAAGAGGTACTGTGCAATATTTTTCATATGTTATAATACATTTCCAAGTCTGTACATTCTTTGCATAAGAAAATGTAACTACTGTGAATGAGGCTGAGTAACTTTCAACAGGTGTTTTGTCTAGTTATATGAACACTTTGTTGCTAGATTTTGAAAACAAAAGCTGGATTATCAAAACCTGCTTTCTCCAGTATATTTACACCAAAAGGCCAGAAGAGGGAGCTTGGACTACGCTGGTTATTACCTATATTTTTGAAGTAATACATTGTAAGGTTTTTTTCCCAAGTGCTTTCCTCGCTTGAAGTTAAAAAAAAAATTTGAGCACTGAGGCTGTGCAAGGCCAGGTCATATTTCAGAGGACTGTTCTACTCATTCTTCTTCAGGTGCTGCCCATGTCTTTCCCCACCCCACCACAGTGATTTGCGTTGGGGTTGTCAGTGCTGAAGGAAGAAGTTCATCTTGGTTTTGTTCTCGCTGAGGAAATGTTGAATTATCTTCCAACAACTGTCTCAAAGTTGATGATTCTCTCCTTCACATTTGTACTGATTGGTGCCACAGTGTATGATAGATGGCCTACGTAAATTTTGCTTGGAAAACCTTCAAGCTGAATCCTCCCCTCTCAGACCTAGTCAAGCCGAGACATGTGCTTGGATATTCCTGTCAGAGCTTCAGATGATGTCTATCTCGTGGGTGATTAACTAGTGTGCTCTTGTGGCTCGGCAATAAAGGCATGCCCTTATTGTGACATCTATTAATGGAAAAGGTCACAGCACAGCTGAGAATATTAAATGGGCACTCCCTGGAGAACCGCATTCTCCACCCCACAAATACAGGCCCCAGCTTGTGACAAGTATGATACAAGACAAGAGGCACCACAGGAAATACAGCTATTCTGCTGAAGCTCTGTTCAGAAATGTCAAAAGATGCTGCTGTCATCAGGAGGATGTTCTGAATCACAAATGAAAACTTACATAATAGACATGTTCTGCTCTGGAAAAGTGAATGAACAGCCACCAGCAAATGCTATTCAAAACCACATGCATAGTATAATATCTAGGAAATGTGATGGTTAACTACGTGTACTAAAGTTCTGATTATTTTGAGCAGAAAATGATGTCCTCACCTCTAGCGTATGTGTTTGCTGTAACACAGTTAGTCCAAGTCCTGTGTGGAATGTTCCTCCATGACACTGTACTGGACCCGCACTTTTTAACCTGTCTGTAGTTGGTGAGAGACAGGATTGCTCAAAGGTCTGTTTTGTGCCAGTGTGCAAACTCTGTAATCTTGAGAGAATTTTCTGAATGAAGAGTAGATACTACAGTCATTCTCTAAAGATGAAAAAAAATGGTTCAGATGAGGTCATAAGTTGGAAAACATTCACCCAAAGATGCAGCTCTTTGCAGAGAATCATCTTTATTTGTTTGAACTTTATAGATACCCTGAATTTCACATTCTGTGAGTGTTTTAGTGTAGTCACAGGTGACTGTCGTTTACAAATCCAAATTGAAACTGACAAAACACAACGGATATTTTTTTTTTTGCCTTTCACCAGAATTCAGCATGAAAGAGAGGAGAAATAATTTTAGAACTCTGCAGACATGCAGAGCTGCTGTGCTCGCATATTTAGCTTGGTTTATTCCCCTGAAGTTTCAGTGGTGTTTTTTTTCAGTGGTGTTTTTTTTTTATGATAGCAACAGAAGGAAGGCATTGAAATAATGTTGTTTAGGTCTTGGAAACTAAAATCCAAGTATTTCTCTTGAGGCTTTGTGGCCGATATCCCTAAAAGCATTCACCATCTTCTAAAGCAAATATAAACCATAGGATACCTTCCATGTAATCAGCCAGTCTGTAACAAATGGAGAGGAATGGAGTCTTCCTCTTCATTCATTTCCTACATTTCAGCTTTTTAAAATAGATTGTGTCTGCTGAGCGATGTGTTCAGAACTGCTCAGCCCCAGGCAGGAGGATGCTTTGTGTTACTCAGTGTGGATATCTACAGCTTATTTCGGAGTAGTAACATCAAACTCTGGGATGTCTGAGGTGCTTCAGGCATAAAATCTTGTGGACTTCAGTGCATTTTCTTGTAGCTGATTGTGGGACTGGTGTGGTGGGGTCCCCAGGTGAGGGGCTGGATCCTGCTGGCTTCTCTGGGTGACAAGGGCTTCTCCCTCTTGACTGGGAGGGGACCATCCTGTGTGGGATAGGCAGGGTGCCTGGGGACCCCCACATTGTGTGCTGGCAGAGGACGGTTTCCATAAACCAGCAGCAATTTAACAAATAGCTTCCAGTAACTGCGTTTTTAAAAGGCAAAGCATTAATGGATGCTTGACAAAAGTGGGAAATTTCAGCATGTCTTTGTTCAGAATCTGAGCTCTCTGGGGTGCGTCCTGCCTGCATGTTCACACTCAAAAAGAGCAATTATTTGTGTGTGTTGTAAAGCTTCTCTCTGTATGTGGCAGTGGACAAAAGGGCAATGGTAGCCCTGTGTTTGCTTGTTATTTCTGTGTATTTTACAGGTTCCCTCAGGCAATCTATGGTAATTTCCTTGCTGCTAGAACAGGTTCAGCAGCACAAAAATGAATATGTCATTACGCTAATTAATCCATCCACATGGAATTTCAGAATGGCATTAATCATCTTGCATCAACTCTGCAAAACTGGCAGTACAGATTCAAGGTGGGGATTAACCACCTGGCTTGGGTAGCTGTTCCCTGGCACTGTGGGACAGACAGTGACAGCTCCAAGGGCATCAGAGGAACCTGGCACTTCCAGGAGGGTGGAGGACTTCCAGGGGCTCATCTGTTAGAACCATAGAGAGGTTAGAGTTGGAAGGGGCCTTAAAAACCATCTAGAGTTCCAACCCCCCTGCCCTGGGCAGGGACACCTCCTACCAGACCGGGTTGCTCAAAGCTCCATCCAGGCTGGCCTTGAACCCCTCCAGGGATGGGGCAGCCACAGCTTCTCTGGACAACCTGGGCCAGGGTTTCACCACCCTCACAGGAAAAAATTTCTTCCTAATATCTAACCTAAATCTCCCCTCTTCTAGTGTAAATCCATTACCCATCATCCTATCGCTGCATAGAATCCTACATAGAATCTTGTCCTAGAGCAGGTAATGGAGGGGTTGAAACTCTCAAGTCAAGTGTATTTTGTATTTCTCAGTAATAAAGGTTAAATATGGCTTGTGCTTTTGGGGCACTCTACCCCTAATGCTAAATCTTTTAAAAACAAAATCCAAAAGAACCCTCTGAAAAAATGTCAGAAATAGTTCAAACCAGTTTTCTCTAAACTTTTTTGAAATCAAATTGAAACTGTAAGCCCACTTCTTTAAGAATCATAGAATTGTCTGGTTTGGAAGGGACCTTTCAGGTCATCTAGTCCAACTGTCAACCTAACACTGACAAAAATCATCACTAAATCATCTCTCTAAGGACTATGTGTACTTGTTTTTGACCGCCCACCATTGGCAGTCACAGCAAACCCTTGTCCGATTTCTTCCTCCTGCATTTTCATAAACTAATTCTTCACATGTCCTTCTCTGAGGGCAAGAAACCTTTGGATGTTGACTCCTCACATCTCCCGCAATGAGGTCCCCCTGGAGAGTGTTATTCCCACCGATCTTGTCAGCTGAGGGCAGGTGTCTGGAAAAGCTGTGAAAAATATCAGTCCCCTCCTGGTATTAATGCAGATCCTTTCCTAAGGAGCCTGGCTCCAGCTGTCTTGGGGATCTCACACATTGGGATGTTCAAAGGCTTGGAAAGAAGCGTGGAAGCAAGAAAAGATCCCCTGGTCTGTGATGGTGGTTTTGCAGCTCCGGTGCAGGGAAAATGTCAACGAAGCTTTGGGCGTTTGGATCATGGACATGGTCTACAGAGGCCTGTTCAGCAGTAAAACAAACTCCCTCCTTTGGTGTGGTTGTGATTGTGGTCCCAGTCTGAAGGCTGGGCCGGAAATTTGGGAAAAAGGGGGTTTAAAGCTGTGTTTGCAATCCAGCAAATTGAGGCCTGGTTCTTACAGTAGTAGCGTGATACAAATGGAATCCCAAAATTGACGTGTCTGTGCCTCAGCAGGAGGGGAAAGCGAAGGAACAAATGACAGGCCAGAGGCCATGTGAAATGCGGGATGGAGAGATGCCCATCAGGGGTCTGGCTGTCCTGGAGCTGTACCGTTTGATGTCTTCTGTAGACCTACGTGGCAGAGAAGACCCCCTTGTTCCTCTGGTGGAATCTCTGCACGGCCACCACGGAGGCTTCCACACTGGAGGGAGTTCTCTCGGAAACCTAAGCTCCCTGTTTGTGTAGCTTCTTAATATCATAAAACGCTTTTGTGCACGGAATCTTCGGGTGTGTTCAGTTCTCACGTTATGGGTCGTAATTCACTGTTGGCCTCTGAGAGGCTGGAGACTCCCCCGCTCTCCGGCATCCTGAATAGCTGTGTGCAGGGGCCCCTTTTGTTGTCTTTGCAGTGGGTTTCCCATGGAGGAAATTTCAATAACTAAGCAGACGTCCTGCTTATTCATAATTCTTAATGCCATTAATCTCACTTGCAATTTAGATTAAGTAGTGACCTTGGCAACCAAACAGTGATCGATGGGGGTGGGGGTACAGGTATGTTTTTAGTTTAGTTTAATTTAGTATAGTTTGTTATTTTTTTCAGAAACCCATTTTAAAATTTGTTTCCTTGTGAGTTGCAGCATCCCTCCTGGTTCATCATCACTGTTTACTCTGTTTTTTCCTTTGACTTTTCAGATGGAAATGTTCTGTCGGTGTGATCAGGCTTCAAACCCTGAGACAATGAGGCTTTATTTCACAAACTAGCAATGTATCAGTGCAAATAAAGCACTCACACCGTGTTAATCTAGATAAGTGGTGGAGCAGACAGTGTGTTTATTAAAGTATTTAATCTATATGAGTAAATTAAACCTCTGAAGCTTTACACCTAGTATCTCCTTGTGTTATTTTGTGGTGTAGTATTTCATACTGTGGAAACACAGATAGGGCTGTGTTTTGCCAGGAATTGTAGAGAGGCGGTTGAATGAATTGCTTTTATTTTTCTTGAGGAGAATGTTGAAAAATATCCCACCTATTTAACACTCTCTAATTATTTTACTACTTAGGTCTCATTCACATTCTCCGGTGTATGCACTCTGTGCACTCTAAGCCCATTTTAAAAAAAAAAAGCCCACAATAAAACAAATACCACCACAGAAAAACAAAACNAAGACTGTGGTTTCAATCTGAAGGTCTGTCACTCTTACTTTAAGGCTAAATTTCTGATTTATCTGTACTGTAGTAGGATTAAATTAGGGATAACTGAATCTTGGAAGGATAGTGATGAATGATGTAATTTGCTAATTATAGACTATAATAATATCTTAATTATACTGTGGACACGAACTGCACTAAATGCCTATTTATTAAGCACTACTAAAGCATAGGTGTTACAATTCATGTTAACAATTTATTGGTTTTTGCCACTAAATTAAAATAGGATAAATTTATTGCCTATTTTAGGGAACTTTTCATACTTACTCTTTAATTTTGTAGCACAAAGTTGCCCCGTAAACCTAAGGGAGAGGAAGAAGGAAATCAGCTTTTCTTTCATTGCTCTTGCTGCCTGGTAGCAAGAGGTCATTCCTCTCCGTGACAATTTGTATGGCTCCCCAGGGGCGAGGGGCGAGTATTTGCTTAGGTTCTCACTTTGGGACATCATCTTTCAATATAAGGAAGATTTTTACTTTTAAAAGGTGGTCGCATTGAATACCATTCCATTCACATGGAATACCATGATTATTCCATGAAGCAAAAAAATATATAGACTTTCACCTCTGGGGAGAGAGAGATTGAAGGGTTCAGGGTGGTTTTCTGTGCTTAAGTGTGAGTTTCTGAAGGATTTGATGATGGTACCAGCGTTACGTATTTATTGCCACTGTCCCTGTCCTACAGCAGTGCAGGCAGTGAGTGAGATGCTGGAATGACCTGGCTGGGAAAACAAATCCAGGATCAATGTGATCTCAACAAAGATGCCTTCTGACACATCTCTGGGCGTAACGTTAAGAGTAAGCTGGTTAAATGAAGAGCCAAAGTGAAGGGTAGCAAATGCCTTGTGGGGTTCAACCATCAGCCTCAGCAGTTAGTTGCTTGCGACTCTCCTCAAGTCAAGTGGAAATCATAAAATAGATCCTCTCTTGGTCACTTTAGAGAGGGGAATGAGGCTAAGGAGCAAAAATCTATCTGCAGGAGGGAGAGAGACTGATTTGGAGAACAAACAACAAAAAAGTTCTGTGTCCCAGTACTGAAAAATATGCATAGTGGAAAATTAGCACAGGAATACAAATCACATGGCTAGAGCCTTCTGTTTTTACGTAGCCTATAATGAAGAAGGCTTCAATTCTTTAAAAGCCCATAAAACCACTTACTGTATAACGTTCTGAGAGATGAAGTCCAAACCCTGAGTGCCCGCCTGGCTGAAAACAGGCTGCTTGACCTTCTCTGTAACACAAGGAATCAGCCCTGGTCCTGGGAGACCTGTATTTCTGGGAAGGACTTAGCAGACAGAGCCTGTGCTTAGAGGCATATCAGGAGAGACTGAGGAGGTCTGGTGCTCCTGGAGGGGTTTTAAAGTACAGGAGTCCTGAAAAGGGCTGTCACCACTGCACTTCAAATGGTGTCAATACTTGTAAGTGCTAACGTGTTCTCAAAAGTACAGCTGGCCTCCCTGAGGCACTGGTTTGCCTTTCGACTGTTCCTATACAGAACAGCAGTGACTTGGTTTTTTTTTT
>VXBJ01003726.1:514377-666939 GCA_013400055.1 Nycticryphes semicollaris
GTCCTTTTAGTCCTTTAAGGAAAGATGTTGCTGCTTCTTAGCAGTCTTATGTTGGGGATGCCCCAGCCATGAGCTGGTTTGTACCTGGCAGCCTAAGAATTAGGGAGTCCTTTAGGGTAAAAAACTCCCCAGCCTACACTAAAGTTTTGGGATCCAAAGGTAATATCATCTAAATATAATAAATATTAAAAAATTAAAACTATAATATATATTATATAATAATATAAAAATATTAAAAATATATTGGAGGGGAGGGGACAGGAGATTCTGTTTAAACAATAATCTATCCTTTGTTAACATTTTCCCTTTTCTGTTTGTTTTTGGTAGACAGTGCTGTTCCTCAGAGCTTTGGCAACGGCTTTCAGGACACTAGAGAAACCCCTTTTTGGGTTGTTTGGGTTTGCTCTACATGGTTTGCTTTATATGGTGCTCATTTCTGCCCATGACGTCAACAATGCATTACAGCAATGAGGTAGAGTTTAATATTCACCCACCCCTTCCCAGGGGGGATGGAAGTGTGAGGGGGTGGTAGGGGGGTGAGTTTCTCTCAGTAGGTTCTTTAATGTTTCTGTGTATGCACAGTCCTGTTTGTAACTCGTGTAAACGCCTACCACGATGGACGGGGAAGCTAAGGGCAAAGAAACAGAACATAAATTTCAATATATCCTAAACCTTATCGCTGGCCTGTCCAGCACTGGTTTTTGATGGAAACCAACAATTTCAAATTGAGTGCAAGTGACCGCAGTCTGAATTTATATATAAACAAGAAATGTAATAAGACTAAATATTTAGGGCCCCGATGGCATTTTAAACAGCTAACCAATAGACATCAAGTTTCAATAAAACATTTAGTATAGGCCAAAATAAGGCTTTTGCTTAAATGGGTGGAGCAGACAGGAAGAGAAAAGGATAAATTTCAAAGGATGGTACTGAATATTTAATCAGCCTTTTTCAGTAGTGGGATCACACTGAGTTGTTACATGGCTGTTCATCCCGAGGCTGGAATGCCTGGGGCATCTTGAAGTCCTTTGAAGCCATGGTAGGATTTATTTATTTTATTTTAATTTTTAGCTACATCTGTGTGCTTTTCAGGTCCCAGAGAAGTTCTTACAAAATGTTCTTATAATGTCAACACAATTAATATCTTTTTAGGAGCCAGCACTAAATTTAGTAATGAATCGATACTTCTTGGCTGGCTCAGAGGATGGTTTGGGGCCAGTCAGGAGAGGGAGAACTTCCCTCTTTCTTACCGACCAGGGTGGGCTGCAGGGAAAAGCTTCCCGTGCTGCTCATCGTACGTTTGTGTTCGGTCTCGAGGTCCATCAGACTCTGTCCTTCTCCCTGACAGAGAAATCAAAGGCCAGAGCTGGCTTTCCGAGCTTACTGCTGGAGTTGAATGATGATTAATTCCATGCCCCCCCTCTCCAAAGTGCAAGAAGTGAAACAAGTCACCTGATCCTCTGAGCATCTGGAGCTGTTTAAAGAATACATGGGTTTGGGTCAATGTAGCAACAAGAGAAATGACAGATCTCCAAACCTCAACCTGGGGTTGGTCCACAGCCGGCTCTCTAGTGTAACAGATTTTATGGCCAGGTGAGAAGTAAACCTACCATCTGGCTTTTTGCGTAGCACTGGCCAGAGGCTGCAGTCTGTTATCTGTACACTTGCATCCTAAGGGATGACTAAGGTCAAGAAACATTTTAGAATCCAAGACCCACTTACAGCACCACATTTTTAAAAGACCATCATGTTCTGGAGTTTTGAAATTATTAAATGTGTTCCCTCCCCATGAGGTGATTGTACTCACTATTAGGAATTTGCATGTAATAGGTGATTTGATTTTGTTTTCCTTCTTTTAGTTTCTCCCATTGGATGTTGTTGATATATTACTTGGTCAGAGCCGCTGCTGCTTTCAAGCATGTAACTTCTCTTTGCTTAGGTGCCTTTGGGCGTCATGGACTGAGCTCCTTCATTTTGGTGCGAAACACTCCCCTAAGGCTCCCAGCAGCAATTTTCTGGCCAGTGGGTGAAGTCTTGATGCTAAACTGACAGAAGCACATCCATCAAGTTCTCACTGGTGTTGCAACCCACATTCTTGTTTTACTGTTGCTCCCATCCACATTCCTGTGATTGAGCTGCTTGGATGGTTATTTTTCAAAGAGAGAGTGAAATCCTGTGCCCTTTTGTAGGCAGGAGCAGTGTGGAGATGGTAAGCTGATGTGGTGGTGAGTCTCTGAGGTGTGCTGTGGGCTGTGCACACAAATTGGCGTGACTGGGAGGGCAGGAGGCAATACCTTATCTGTGATACCCCTCAGGACAGACCAGAGCCTCCTGACCCCCAGATGCTATATGCAAAGAGCCTTCAAAAGGCCGAGGCCCATGATCCTGCAGGCTGTTGGTGAACGTGTTAGCCAAGACCTGTGGTTTATAGCAGAACTCAAATGTCTGTTGCATGGAAGTGTTGGGGAATAGGATAAAAATTTTCCTTGCTGCACAGCTCCTGAAACAACCCTGCTGCCTCAGAATGGCATTTGATCCAAGCCTTTTTTTTATTGGGCCTTTGTTTATTTAATAGATGTAGGCACACAACTTGAGGGAGTTAGATGCAGGCATTTTAAGTGTATTCTCTACACTTGTTAGGAATATGCCACAATATTCCTGTTTTTCCCACTGGAAGGGCAGGACAAACAGTGCTCATATGCTCCCTCTTGGCTTCCAGGTACCTGCTAGGGCTTTACTTTCTCAATGTTATTTACTCTTCTAAGGAAATCTTTTTTCTCTGTGTTTCCCTTCTCTCTGTAACAAATGAAATGCAGAAGGGAGCTCGTACGACATTCAAAAGGCCAGTCCTCTCTAGTGCAGTAGAGCTGCCACATGCAAAGCTGAAGCTGAGCTGGAACCCCAACCTAATGGGGTCTCTGAATACAGCCGTGTAATTTCAGTCTCTTGTTTGGTACCATCTGTTGGATGGAAATGCTGGAGTTATTAACCATTTCAAATCTACTGCCACAGTGGACGTGGGGCTTTTCAAACAAATCCTTCAAATTCTGTGTTTAACTTAGGAATGCTCTTGGTATTTTCTAGCACAGGCTCAAACATGTCAAAGTGATGGTGTCCTGTGCTTTAAACTCTTACTCTGGGAGCTGCAGAGTTGTGAAGGTGCCTGGGATGGGTCTGGTTCCTTATCTCTCCTCTTGGTGATGACTGAAAGTGGCTGTTTGGGCAGGTTCGGCTGCCCAGGTGGTGAGAGCTTTCCTCTGGGACCTGCCACCAACCCCAACAAGGGAGCATCAGGGCTGGGCTCTGCTGCAGAGCTTGGGGGTAACTGTGACCCAGGCACCCAACAGACACCCAGGAATTCTGAGACTCAGTCCCCGAGTGAGGCAGTGCCGCTGCTCCTCTGGGGGATTCCAGAGGAGTGTTGTGCAATGAGACACTGGACATGAGGGTTTGACTTTCACCAGAAACAAAACAACCCCAAAATTGTAACTTGCTTGGAAGTTTGTGGCTAAACAAATTGCTGGCTCACTAGCTTCTCCCCTTACTGAAAAAAAATAGACACAATTTTTTTGATGTTGTTCATAAACCAGAATTTAATTTTAGGCTTCTCTGGAAATGAAATGTGCTTCGTGTTCACTAGGCATCTTTGTTCTCTCTTATCCTAAGAACAATTTATTGTGGGTGCACCCAGTGAGACAGAACCTTGCACGTGCATGCAGCAGTCCTTGCTTTCTGGAAAGTGGATGAAACATAACTTGTACATGGAGCATCTGGTATTTGCTGAAGGTGGTGATGGGGAGAGTGATGGTACCCAGCCCTTTCAGCTTGTTACGTGGATTCCCGGTAGCCTGGTGCCTCCATGGTGGCAAAAGAATGAGCTTATTCCTGAGGTTCGGAATGGTGTTTGCTTGGGCTTGTGCTTTCTGGACTTAAAGATCCTCGCCAGGACTCACATCCCTGTTAGATGATGAGCATCCCTGTGGTTCTCCACCTCGTGGCCCAGCCAGGGGGGGATCAGTGCAGGCAGAAGCGCAACGGTTAAGTGCAGTGGTGTCCGTGGGATGGAGCTGCGTGGGCAGGGTCTGCTCCCACATTGCCTTGTTTACCTTGGCTGCTCATGATATTCTCCCTATGTTCCTCATGGAAGATTCCATTATTTTTTTTGCAAGAGGGATGAACTCATTCGTTTAAATGAAAAAAAGAAAAGCAGCCGTTTTGCTTATTAATCCTCTCCGCAGTCATCCCGATATGCACAACTTGCCTGTTATTAGAGGGAAATGTATGCGGGGCATCCAGCGCTTCACGTGCATTTGCATTTCAAATCAGCTGAGTCAACACAATATAATGGTCCTGCCTGGAGGTCCTTAGGGAGCCACAGTAGCTGACAATGTGTGCTTAAAGGGAGGGTCTGCTTTTCTTCTTTTTCTTCTTTTTTTTTTTTTTCCTCTTTTTTTTCTGAAGCCCGTTTCAATAGCCAGTAGCCCTGTGTTAGAGCCGCCTGCACCCTCGCTGCTTGGACGGACCACTGATGTTTAGCAGACGATTAGCCTGTCACAGTGGCTGGGATTTTATTTTCTTTTATAAATAACGTTCATCTGGACCAAGGAGGGATAAAAAAAAAAAATAAAAAGAAAAAAATAACTGGCAACAGTTCAGAGAAGAGAAGCTGCTGCTGAAGTGTTTCTGCTTGTGCTGCCACTGATGCAAGCAGCTGTTTCCATCTGCACTGCAGCACTGCAGCCTTTCCACGGCCAGAGCTCTCCGGGTTCCTCGCTGGTGGGATTTGGGAGGAAGCTGGCCTTGCTGGCGTCTAGCTCCAAGCCAAGGGCACGCCGAGGATGGGAGGGTCGCAGTCCCTGCAGCAGGCGCAGACAGGTAGCCTGAACCGGGAACCGTCAGAGGCCATGTAAGTGTGCTCTCCTCCTTTTTTTTCCTCTCTCTCTCTATCCCTGGGCCTGCAGCCGTTCTGTGCTGAACCTGTGCCGTGCGTTTAAAGAGCTGACTTCTGTGTCAGAGGCCTTTGTTTAATGCTAATTGTGTTCAGCTGGAGGCATAGTTAAGCTTTTACTAAATATTGTGCGTTGTATTTTATAGCGCTTTCCTGGTATGAAGGCACCTTGCTTGGGCTGGCCACCTCCATTCATTTGTCTCCAGCCATAGCTGGGTACCATATGTTTTGTCTTTTTATGTTTCGGATGCGCAATCAATCAAACACAATGACCATTTCCAGCAAACAAAAAAACAGCCCCTTCCCCCCTCCCAAACCCACCACCTCTGTGTTTTCTCTTTGAAATGCGCAGCATGGAGCTGCGTTTCACCGTTTTTTTTCAGAGCTCCTTCTTGCTTTTCTCTATAGAGATACTGGTTTTCAGGTCACATCACCCTTGTCAGCATCCATCCCTGTCATGGTATTGTACCCTCTGATGAATCCTAAGGAAGATCTCTTCTCACTGAAGGCCAGCTCTGAAAGATTCACTGGGGGAGGGAGGAAAAAGCAAGCAATTATTGCCTATTCGGACCAAGTTATCACTTCTTCAGATGGCTGCATCATGTATGGAAGTGCACAAATATGTGTGTGCATGCAGAAATAGCAGAGTCATTTCCCATTTGTGAATAGGATTTTGTCATTTCTTGATTGAGGATTTATTGCTTTACTTAGCCAACGGTCTCTTCTCCCTAGCTCTCCACCCCAAACTACTAAGCTGGCATGCTTGAGCATGGATCTTCCCTCCAAATGGGTTTTAGAAGAATTGTCTTGTCTGCTACTGTCATTTCAGTTGCATAAATCACATTTATCTAACCTGTCTGAACACTGAGTTCATTTCTGATCATGTATTTTGGTAAGTTTTAGGTATGAATCCACTAGGGCTGGTCTATAAACTAGTCTCGTGTAGGTCTCTTACATCCAGTTCTATGATTCTTTTTATTTTTTTGGATGTAATGTCTGCTTACTAAGGTAGATCTGATTAGAGTTGAGACATCATTTGTGTGTTTGAGATAAGTGCTTCAGAGTCATCAGGGAATGATAGAGCAGTAACTGATGGTTTAGCCTCTGTAATGGGCCTTACAAGTAGGTATATGCTCCCTATTGTCACATCCCAGTATATCAGCAGCTGGCCTTGCTTGATACTGTCTTGTTATATTTGTAAGATACAGGAGGACCAACAGCATTTCTGCAGCCTTTGTTCCCTTGATGTACAGCTTCACCAATTAAGATGTTTTTTTCAGCGTGGTTCCATCTTACACAGTACTGACACTCCTATATACGTCTCTTTTAATGATAAGGTGCGATAAATTGATGCCTCGCTACCTTTATGTACTGTAAATTAAATTTTCATCTGCATATGCTGGTGTTGATTTTTGACAGTGACCCAAGGACTGGGCAATAGAAGAGATGTAGCTAAAGCAGGGTTCAGTGGTTTTATATACGGTTTTCACAGCCTTTTAAGGATGCATTCTGCTGAAGAACGTATTGATCAGGGTATGTGTATATATACGTATGTATTTTGGGGGCACATGAGTCAATTATATTGTCATGTCTTTCGATGACTCCTTTTATATAAAAACATACTCATCTTTTGCAGTTAGTCAGTCCTGTGGGGTTTCAATATGATCTTGTGAGGTCCTACTTAATCAACAGATACACCTTTAGCACAGGTGTCATCCAGTAACTGTTGATGGCCTTGGGAGGAGTTTGTGAGAGATATTACTCACCTTGTATTAAATAAATCGCTAAGAGAGTGTGCCATTTTCTTCAATCCAACTACATAGCCTTTAAAATAAGGTAAGTATGGAGATATTTCTTTATCCCTGAGAAAGTATGGGCCTGTTTTCCCAAAACAAGAACCTCCTCACAGTATGTCGTGGCAGCCAGTTCTGCTCTGAGGTTTTGACTTTGTACCCTAATAATTATAACTTTTACTGATGCTTTTTTTAATGAGGTTTCATTTAATTTACTTTGCACACACATGCAAATTCCTTAGTGGCAGTGACAGTTCAGAGGCAAAAACATCTGGCCATGTCCCAGGCGAGCTGGATAACTGCCTGTGCAGTTATAGCATCCCTGAAGTCATTGGTTTAGCCACCAGCAGAGGCTGAGTGTTTAATGGACACAACTTCCAAACAAAGGGAAAACCAAGGTGGATTTGGCTGCCCTGAGTTCGTTAGATTAGAGGGGTGTAAATCAGAAATGCTTACTGGAATAGATTTATGTTAGATCAGAAAAAAAAGTACACTGAACAAACAATTTCCTTCAACAGCTACTGGTTTAGGAGTTTTTCCAAAGTGTCCTGTGATGGACTTTGTCACTAGACAGTAGAGAAAGTCACAGAGAGAAATTGATGATGGAATCAATGCTGAAAAGGGGTCTAGGTTAAGATTTTTAGAGTGTATCCATGATTCAATATGCTCTTTTTGCATGTGTATGCCAAATTCCCAATTTTAATGTAAATTTGTTTCAGCCAAGATAAAAGTATTTGTAATAAACCACTATTGATACTGACAGCCCAGGGTATTCTCTTGTTCATTGTCAATTGTTAGCGACTCAGTCACTGGCAATAGAAAAGTGCTTTTATTTAAAGAAAAAAAGAAGTCGTCAATTTTGAATGATGAAAAAAGGGAAAGCCCAAGGGAAGCCTGTGACAATAAAAGTCAACTGTGGATGAAAGCGGTGTGGTTCGGACCTCGCTATGGAGATGAGAAGCTGTCGTGTGCTCTGCAAATTGCAGCAGACACCCCGGTGGTCACAGGTTTAGCTAAATCAAGGGCACCTTTCAATCAGATAATAGGAATGAAATAAAAGCAAATGACAGTGTGAGGATGTTTAGTGTGCAGGGGTTTGTTCAAGGTGGTTACACACTTACATCCCGTGGTCTTATGACCGTATCCTCGCCTGTGCTGTTTGTCCTGCTGAGGACATGAACAGGATTCAGCTTGCCAAGCGCTATATATCAGTGGGTTTCTTTGTAATAGTAAGATATTTCTATCTCTCGGTAATGCTTCTTGAGGATTAGAAGACTGGAAATTGTAGGTTTGGAAATGTTGGTAGCTCTTAGCCAGTTGTCATCTGTGAATCATTATTTTTTCTCTGATGGAAAGGGTTCCTTTCTCCTGAGCATGAACCACACCTTCTTTTTGTGGGGCGATGTGGCCACTGTCCTTCCAGCAACTGGACAGGATTTACATTCAGTGCCCATTTCTTGATCAGCCAAGGGGCTGATGGTGTGTTATTTCCTCCCATCAGGAGCTCTTCATGCTGTGTCTCATTTTTGTCCCTTGCCAATCCAAGAGGAAAAAGACCGAAGCCCGAGCCAGTTCCCACTGAAGTGGATGGTGAAATGCCCACTGACTTCAGTGGGAGCTGGATCAGGCTCCAAGAAAGAAATGGAATGTTACTGATCACTGGTAGCAGGCCAAGATGTTGGTGCCCTTGTGGCTTGTGTTTCAATATTTCTTCTGCTGCCTGGTCTCTTAATTTGTTTGTTGGTTGCTGGAAAGACTCAGAAAAAATTAACTAGATTGACTCAGCCTTGTGCATAAGAGATGGGAACAGCTGGTTGGTGTGTATATCTGTATGTACACATGTACATATAGTTATCTCTACATATGTACAAAAACACAGCCCTTGCTTGCTACCACCTTTTTTATTTTTCTATCATCTCCCAGACTTTAAAGAGTTCACTGTATGGTTCTTAAAAGTATTTGCACAGCTTTATATGCTTATTCACAGGAAAACCATCTTAATGAATACGTACATGGAAGAGTGTGAGATACATAAATATTTAAAGTATTGAAAATAATTTGGGTCTTGGCAGGAAGGGAAGCTTCTTTTACTGAATTAGTATTTAGTCAGAGTTAATGCCTTGACAAATATTTCTGCCTGTTGTCAGCATTCTCTGCAAATTTGTTTTCTTCTTCCTCTTTTTGACACTCATCAGTAACCATCCCCATCAGTAAGTCAAGAATGCTCTGTCTCCTAGATTTATCTACTAAATAGGCTGAATTGCTGGAAGATGTGGGGGTGTTTTACTTAAGAGAAAACAGACCAGAAGTAACAAGGAAATTCTTCAGTTGAGCTTCCCTGTCTTTTATTCCAGCCTCCCTTATTTGAGCCCAAAGGATCTCATCTCTGAAGTCAATGACAGCGCTTCCTTTGATAGGAGAGGTTATTACATCAACCACTGCATCTGTCACTAGAAGTAGGCAGGTCGCACTTAGGCTTGAAAACAAAATAAAAAGACCCCGGAATCACTCACCCTTCTATTAGCAAGGCATCCCTCACATCTGGCAAATATGTGTCTATTATAAAGCTCTTGATATGAATGGTGTGCCCTGTGCCATGCGTAATGGAGCTCCTGTCATCTATTATGTATTATGACATACGGGCAAATTGGAAAATACAAACTGATGGGAGGCAGTAAAAACCATGAATGATGAGGCGGCATTCCTGCACATGTGCCGGGGCTGTCACTCGCTGTCGGACCTGTTCCCTGTCTGCTCTGGCTTTTCGCTTTGCTTGACCCAGCAGTCAAAGAAACTGTTGGTTAGATTTAAGTCAAAGATGCTCTTCAGTCCCGTGTGTTTCAAGAGGTAATAGTCTGGGTGCTTTTAATGCTTCTCTAACCTAATTATAGTGCATAGAAAAGTGGTTCTATTATAAGCACATTTCCTTTGTTTTAAGACCTTACACCTACAGAGAGTGTTTCTGTTTGGTAATGTGCCATTTCTTTATCCATCTCTGAGGCCTTGAAAGGATTTGGGTATGTAACAAACTCCTTAGTTAGTCCTGGTTTTTCAGTGGCAAAAGGCAGATTTGTAATTATAGATAGAATTTCAATGCAATTTGCATTTTCTTTGAGAAAGTGGGTGTGTTTGCTGTAAGAAACAAACAACAAATAATTGTTTTTACTATGGAAAAACTTCTAAGAAAAGACAGCGTCGTTTCCCTTCAGACCCTTAAATTCTCTGAAGCAGCCATCTGAATTTAGCAGCAGGCTGTGGATATCATGTTTTGGACTCTAGAAGCACCAGAGAGACAGCTTAATGGGAAAAAACAATTGAGTTAGTTTCCTTTTTCCACCAGTCTGAGGTTTCAAAGGTTTCTTTCAAGGCACATTCTGGCCTGAGAGCCCTCATTGCTGCTGATACTGGCCAAGATAGTAAGATACAAGAGCCAAAGAAGTAAGAACCAAAGTGGAGTTTGCAGCGTAGACTGTCTAAACCTGTGGCGTGTGAACTGAATTTTGGGTTAAGAACCTGTAGGTGTCTCTGAGACAATTACCTCAGGGTAATTGTTGAGTTTTGTGAATTCAGATTGTTGCTTCCCCACAGTAGTTTGCTGCAGCTCCTCTCCCTCTGCCACAAGGACTGACGAAAAAGATGGATGGTGCTTGGGAAGCCTCTTGCTTTCCAGAGGAAGTGCTGAGTCCCTTGGTTCTGTTGGGGTGAAAAGTTAACTTTGGGAAAATCTAGGGCTTCCCATTTCAGGCTTATTTGGTTCTGATTAAACAGAATCCATAGAATTCTGTTCAAATTTACAAGATAGGGTTTTCCTAAACAAAAAAATCTTGTTCCTAGGGCTAAACATAGACCAGATTGTATCTGAAACCTTCCAGTAAGAATCACATCAGCTCCTGCTTTTGAGTTTTGATTTCCTTCATCACAGAAACCTGCACTTACTGGTCCTGTTAATAACAGTGCATTGCTCTTGTTAGAAATGAGTCCTAGTGTAGTGCTGGGAAAAGGGTTTGGTTGCTAAAGGAGGGGGAGGATGAGCGAGGAATTTGAATGCCTTTGTTTAACTACCCAAGTCCCTGGCCAAAGCAGAAGCCTGGGAGGAGAAGGTTTTAGGATTGATGTTCCTCACCTCGCAGAGCTGTGGGCACGCCAGCTGGGTGCCAGCTGGTGAGGTGCCATCACACATCAGGGATTGCTTTTTCCAGCAGGCTGTTGTGCTGAGTCGGCAGTTCCCCGAGCTGGGAGTTCAGGCAGCACCTACTGAAGGAGAGGGTTTCATCGTGGTGGGAGGTGGAGCAGCCCTTTGGGAGAGATGATGCTGCAGCTCTGCTGAGGTCAAGGAGATATCTCACAGAGCTACAGTGGCAGCAGAAAAATCACGCCCACTCCCAAGTCAAAACATGAAATTATTATGGCCCGCTGAGAGAATTTTCTGTTGTTGTTAAGAGGTTGAGATCGTTTTTGTCTTTTCCTCCTATTGCATCCTGGGTGTGTTTCTGTCCATTCAGCTGGGAATAAGTGTCAGTGAGGATCTGTGATTTACAGAGGCTGAGCTGGGGTAAAATAGGCAGAACTTGGAACAGGCTGGGGGCAGAGGGACTGTTCTCTCCCCTCTTTCCCTTTGAGCACAGGGATTCTCCACCTCCCTCCTTCTCCACCCTCCATGTAATCCTTATCTCCTTTCCAAACAGAAGGACTGTAAGGCAGGGGGGTTGGAACTAGGTGGGCTTTAAAGTCCCTTCCAGCCGAAGCCATTCTTTGACTGTATGAACACAGACTTATCTCCACATCTCACTATTTTCATGGATCTCTACGCCACTCAAAGTTAACCATTCCCCCGGGGATTACAGGTGGCATATATTCCCATTTGCATTTCACAGTTGCTGTTTTGTCCCCAGGTCCTGCATCTGAGCAGGGTGGCAGAGCAGAGATGTGGCCATGTTGCATTTAAAAGGTGGTTCCAATAAGCAAAGCAATTTCAAAGCTATGACTTTGGCTCCCGAAGAATTATTGATTATTTTCCCTGGAAGCCATTGCATGATGCTGTACAGCAGTGAGCACAGGCACAGGGATGCTTTCCGAGGCCATAGTTAATGGGATGTTGTTTCCTGGTTTAAAACTTCAGAGCTTGTTACTGAAGGCAGAGGAAAGGTATTTGCTGTGGGTATTAAATACTTAAACATCAACTACTGATTCAAACACCAATCCCTACCCTGGCAGGGTGAATAAAGTGCAGCACTGACTAGGATTTTTGTGTATTGACTGATTATAACTGTATATGCAGTAAGTATTTTCTGTCTTGGAGATTGGGGTATCCTGCATCTTTAGTGTTTCTTCTCATCTCTTGAGAGATTTGCATGTTTGTACATTTAGCGGCCTCTGGGGATTTAGGGACATAGGAGTATATTTGCAGTTGTGATGGCTGAAGATGAGCACCCTTAATTAAATGGTATTTTCCTGTTGTTCCTCTGAGAGCGAAGCATCTGCCTGAAAAGAGCAGAGGGATTAAAAAAATTCTTTAATTTGGAGCCCTGTTTCTGTAACGTAGATGTTTTCATTGTTCAAACTGAAGGCAGTAAAAGGGAAGGCAGGCTAGCCAGAAAGGATCGAAGCTCGTTTCATTATTCATTTATATCAGTAGTGTTGAAAAACACACCCTGTTAGATCCCAGGAAAAGCAATAAAAAGGCAAAACGTAGCATGATTTAAAGGAATGTGGGGAACTTCTTGCTAATCAGTTAGAAGAAAATTATTTAAGTAGTTGAAGTACTGCGGTACGTATGCCATGCTGTATCTCTCAGGCTTCTTTTTTTCCTTCAGATGTGGCTTCCCACAGCATGAGACATTTCTTTCTGGTTGCTGTGTGAAAGCAGGAAATGGCTTTTGTTGCGGGAGTGTGAATTTGGCTTCTGCACAAAATGCTCTCAAGATTGCTGAATAAACAAGCAGAAAAAGCAGGGAAAAATAATTTCTTCTTCCCCCATCAGTTATGGTAGGAACATTACTTAAAGTACAATAGGTTAAAAACTAAAAATCAACATTATTCTTTAAGGTGACTATGTCATTTTAGTCCTGCTCCACTGCAGTTCTAATCCTGTTCTCTAAATATAACCATCCTGTGAGGAAAAATTGGCCTTTTTATAGTAATTGATTAATGTTTAAGGGACTCACAAGTTTCTTTTTGCAATCGATTCCAAAAGATACGTTTCCAAACTGACATGTGTGGTTTGGATAACATGCAAGCTATTATTTTCCATTACCAAAGGCCCACATAACGATCTGAAAAGGGAAGCCATAGCATCTTTTTTCTGCTATTTCACCTGCGTGAAAATAGAAAATCTGGATTTTTGTAGCTCAGCCCAGGCACGAAGTTGTCCAAGGACCTGACGTTGGAGGTTGAATGTTCTTGGAAGAGCAGTCAAGCCACTCAGCAGTTTTACATCAGTAGCAGGATATAACTGAGCCATATTTACCCTTTCACACCAAATTTGCAGTGGTGTAAATCATCACCAGTTCAGCAGAACTGCCTGAGATGCTCTGGGACAGCAGAGGACGTTTCGCCCTCGGGCTGATGGTGGGAGAAGCACGAAGCTGCATGAAGCGGGGGATGGTTCTGGCTGCTCCTGCGCACGATGCAGAATGATCTTCCTCTCTTGTGTCCCTGAATTAAACCTTGTACTTGTCATGACACATCACTTGTGGGCCCAGAAATATCACCTTTGATGTAATAGTGTTATTTTTCTGGGGAGCCATGTCTTCCCTGGGTCTTGCAGGAATATTTATGCTGAAATAATATTAAAAGGCTTCTCTGCAGAGGAGTGTCTGCCCTGCTTTCTGCACACAGCCGTGGTGATGTGAGTCCTTGTGTAATTGCGTTGCACTAGAGTAGGTCTTTGTCATTTCAGTGGAATGGGATTTATTTGATAAAAGCTTTATTCTGAAGTGGGAACTGCAAAGGTTGCTTCTCTGCCACCTTGTAGCTCAGGCCATATAATAAACACGTGACGTTTATCCTGCTCTTATGTCGGGCAAAACACCTCTGCTGAGGGAGAAACTGCAGATGATTTTGTGGAATATGACTTTTGCCGCAGAAACTCACAAATGCAAAACATAATTCCTATTTAAACCTCCCAACTTTGACTGCGATATGTTCATTCACACAAACCTTTAAAAAAAAAACCCAACAGCTATCTGTTTTTTCTGTCCTATAATATTGTTTTTATTAGGGTTTTAATGCAGAAAGATAGCAGGATGAATAATGACGATACCTAAGAAATTAACTTCATCCCAGTTTGAGGATTTCTTCTATAAAGTTGTGAAATTACATTGCTGTGATTAAAGAAGCTGGAGATGTACCTATTTTTCACTGAGCTACATCCAGTTCTAAAGTGAAAATTAAGAGATATCTATAGGCCAGCAATGGTGAGTGTTGTACAGTAAGACTAAATTTACTCTCCAGCATTAAGTCTAAGCTGAAATCAAATTTGATCCCATGATCAAATGATTGGGTTTTTTTGATGATCGGATTTTGCAAATGAGAAATGATAAAATACGGCGTCAATGCTGCAATGCAGGTGAGTAGCACAAGGTGCAAGGGCCTTCTCCGGTATGTATGTGATGTGTATTCTGTACATAGGCTATATGTGTCATATAGCAGACAACAGTAATTCCTGGAAAGGTGATGTATGTGCTTAGCAGAACCTCAGCACTAGCAAAAGCCTTGAATTCCCGCTGACTTATGGTGTATTCTGGGACATTTTCCTTTCACTGGAGTAGGCCCTCAGAGACCAATACACTCTGGTTTTCCTGTGGCTACCTTGGGGCTGCCAAACATTATTTTATTTTATTTCCAAGGCTTGATTCTCACCCTGTGTGGGCAAATCAGCAGTAATGCTTCAGGGGGACAATGGTGTCATTCCAGTTGGAACAGGAGGTGAGCTGAAGGCAAGGTTGGCCATCCGGCTGTTTCCATCTCAGCATCCGCTTCTTGTGACCTATTTTGTGGTTTGTTGTGAATTTGTTTAATCACAGGATAGATGATCTTCTCCCTGAATACCCTCACAACAGTGTGAGAGAAGCCCATTAATAGTTAATGGTCAGAAATGTGTCCCTAAAGGATCCATCTTGTAGACGGAGTCTGGTGACATGTAAGTGACATGTTTGTACCTCCCCTGGCTCCTGTCAATATAAGCGTCAGATCCAGCACTGAGAACGTTCCCCATGGCGGAGAGGGAGACAAGGGCCATGGCTTTCAGTGGCCCCTGAAAAGTCACCGACCCAGCTTTGCTGGGCGAAGGGAAGGGTTTGCTCTGGGAAAAACATTTTCAGAGCTCTCTGCACTGTTGAATCCTTTTCAACAGTGAAGTGCTATCCTTTTAATGGTATGTTTTACCTGAGAGAAGGGAAGCATTGTTTGTGAGGTTTTATGTCTGTCACCATTTGTATTGCAGTTGTTTTTTGGTACAATGCATTTAACGGGGCCTTGGTTTGACAGGTCAACTAGTTCAGATACCAAATATTACTGTCTAATACCTAAAATCATTAGATGAATCTACCATTATATCTATGTTCTCTATATTTTGGCAATGCATCGGAATCGAATATTAAAATTTAAAATCCATAATGATGTTTCATATTCAAAAACTGTAGGTGAGCAGTGATATAGCTAACAATCACCACTTTAAGAGAAGCTAATTAATGTGCAGTGTCATGTTAGCTGGAAGTCACCGAGTACACAAATACTGTACCAAAATGATAGCATACAAAGCTGACACATCTTTGATACTATCCTCACCTACTGCTGGGATGAAAAAATGACCTTTTGTTGTAACAGTAGAGTCTTCTTGGTCCCTGTGAGGAGGCCCTCAGGTCAGCTAACATCTCATGGCCTAAATTGGTAACTTGATCTCCAGGAAAAGAATTACCATTTGGGCTCTCTTGGTGATTTTGAATTATGATCCAGAGCTACATTTGAAAGAGTCCAGGAGGTAAAAAAAAAAAAAAAAGAAAAAGGAAAAAAGGGGATATGTATGTCTGCATTACAGAGCTGTGTAACTGCAATCTGAGTGATACCACAAGGTGAATTATTGTGGCATGAAGAGTTTGTCTGTTACTGAACTTTATCTAAACAGAAGAAAAAACCTCCTTGAACATAACGGGTACCGAGCAGACTTGCTCGCCCTCTGGGCTGCGCGTATGTCCACAGCAAGAGGCTGTTGGTGCCATGATGATCAGATAAGGCTGACTTGAGGGGGATGCAGAAGCAAACCAGCCAGGACCATGTGTGTGCTTTTTACTGTTCAGATGATCTAGGGATCCCTTTCATTCCCGTGGAATAAAACCAGAGAACAGACTTGCACTGGTTGTACGTCTGTAGTGTAAATATTGGAAGAACCCAAGGCAGATGGCAGGGTTCCCGATGCAGCTGAAGGTCACTGCTCCGTTGCAAACTACTTTTTAATGAATTGAGGTTCCAAGTGGCAATGGGGATGACCTCACCTCGGTGGCTGTCCTGCCTGAAGAGGGCAAACAGTGAGGGGAGGCAGTGGAACAAAGAAATCTCATTCTTGCTTACTGAGTGCTTTCCAGTTACGGTGACCAAAAGGCAGTTTTTCATTCTGAAATCAGGGAGGGCTTAAAATACAAGCATCTGTGAAAAAAAGAGAAAGAAATTTAAAAAAAAAAGCTAATGTAACTTATGAGGCTGGATTTCCACAAGGCCAAAGGTGAAGAGGAGAAGTCAACCCTTGTGACTCAGTATTTCCTCTGGCGATTGATGTAATGAGCTGGGCAAGACCTCAAAGTTTCCAGTGGAGAGGGGGAGTGCTCCTGCTCCCAAACTGTTGTGTGGCTGCCAGAGTTGTGTTGGACTAGGATCACTCTTGGATTTCTCAGTTCTTCCCCGCTTCTCGACCCCGTCTGCATGTGTTACATTTACTGTGTAGTGGCCGTTTTTTGAGAAGAGAGATGAAAGAGATGGATTGAAAGAATATTTCTAGTCATTTTGTACTCTGTTACTATCACCTAACCATTTTGTACCTTCTGCCATCTATACCTTTTTTGTCTCTTATGTACAAAAAACAAAGGATACAGATGGAAATGTGTGAAATACGCTATCAAGACAAGCTCCTGCTAATTTCCCAAGCTAAAAGGATGCATGAATGTATGTTCCTTCCTGTAGCCTTTACTTCCACCCCAAAAAACTAGTCCTGGAGACCCAAACTCTGTACTTCCATGCCCCAACTCCACAACGAGCTTGGGCCAGCAGAGTTCTCCGTCTCTCAAACCTGTGTGTCCCATCTCCCCCTGCTTCATCCTTGGCTGGACCTTTGAATAATAATTCTAGGTGATTCTAGGGCTCCACCTTCCGTGAGAGCCTGCCCATAACTGGATCTGGGGTGGCTGCTCCTTGCGCAGCTTTGAACTGGTGCCGATTCTCACAGCGTATCGCAATTTGGCAGTCTGTCTTTAAACACAACAAACTTGACGGCAGTGATATTTTCTTTCTGCGTATTCCATGTACTTTTCAGAGAAAAGACATTATGAATAGAACTGGCTGAAATATGTAATTTCCTTTTCACAGGAAATCCTGTTCTTCTGTGAAAATCTTTACACTCCTACTTTTGAAATGTAAGAATTCTTAAAAATACTCTGTGCAAGAGAGACCATCCGTATTTTCACTAAGGAAAACTGAACACAGGATCTCATTTTTCCAGGATATTTGTAATGTAGACCTTGGAGCCTAGTTCTGGAATGTGCTTCCAGGTTTTGTGCTCTCTCCCAGATCCCAGGCTCTGATAAAGAACGTTTTTCTGGTATTCAGCTTCCTTTCATATTTCTTTGTTAAATACCCTATTTTGCCAGCACTATTGCTTCTCTTAACCAACTCAGCGGCAGTTGAATTAAGGTCAAGACAGTTCTCGCTTGATTACACAGCGGCATATGGAGAGGTGCAGCTGAAAATGAGGAGTATTGCATCAGAATCTTTCGGGCATTATTAAATGTTAGCAAAACAAAGCCTTGTCCTGGAACTTGGATGCCACAACTCTCTGTCCACAGACTCAAGACGTTCTCCTAGGTGGACACTGAACAAAGGAGGCCAGTCATTTCTCTCTACATCAAATGCTTATGCCCAACTCATCCGAGGGAGAGACCAAGTAAACAGAGGCAGTTCATTTAAGAGGGGGATAAACGCACCCAGAGTGTCTCCATCTTTTAAAGGAGGAGAACACAACTGCTCCATCAAGTCATTTTTTACAAAGCAGTTAAAATATCAGTAGGACATGAAAATAGAGGGGTTTTACATTACCAGTTATATTACATGTGGCTATAAATATAATGCATCTGTTACATGTGCTATACAGTCAGTTTGGAAACAGGGGGTCTAAACGTGTGTAACCGTTATTATTTCAGTATTACAGAACAACAGGCTGAGTTCCAAATAGAGTAAAGCATTAATTAAGTACAGTGCAGTGCAGGATTTTGGAAAGCCTAAGAGATATGAATTACCCTTCATTTTGTTGGTTTAGATGATACCTTTTAGGGCTTTTTTTTTTAATGACACAAGAATCATTTCTCTACTGGGAAAAATACCACGCTACTCTGTTTCTCTTTGATACTTCAACTTAAAAGTTTCCTGAACCAGGAAGAGAAAGCGTTATTTTGTTGAATACCTATTGTGCAGCTTTATTTACAGAAGCTCTTTGTTTACAGCTGTTCTTCAGCTTTAAATATTTTGAACTTAACGCATGGTGCATCTTTGAAGGGATATAATTTAAAATGCTGCAGCCTCCCTCTTCCAATCAATCTGGCTGTTCTGTGGCCTGATGAATGAGTATGGTTTAAGGGATGACACAAAGAAGGTATTTTGAGGAGCTGCAGCAATGGCTTTTATCGAAAGCCAAGCACACTATTTGTGACCTGTTCTGCAGGCAGTGACATAAGTTAAAAATCTCCCAAAATCCCCAAGAAAGGCAAATATCCTAAGCTTGTAAAACCCCTTTTTGCTTTGCAAAGGAGGAGAGGTGATGAGGTAGAGTGCAAGGAGGTGGGAGCTCTCACTGGGATTCAGAGAAGACAGCCAGGGAGAATGGGGTCCTCTGTGCTCCTCAAGCTGTCAGGGGGGACACTGGGGTCTTTTCTTCCCCAGCTCCCCAAAGGCTTCATGTTGTGATAGATTTAGGCAAATGTAATCAAATGCAAATCCTGTACTTGTACTTCTCCTGACATCGAGCTGCTTAAAATAATCATGAGCTTTGAGAAACCAAGCAGAATCTGGCAGCTCAGAGTTATCCTTTAACTTGAAGAAAATGAGAGGAGTCCTTGATTCAGGATGGTTTGTGGGGTGCTGCTGGGGGATGAAATGGCTTTTAATTTCATGGCAAATTTTGCCTCCACAAAATTTTGTCCCCACACTGGCTTGCAGTGTGGGGACAGCTGTGAGGAGCAGTGGGGACCACAGCCATACAAAGCATCGCTGGAATTAAGTAAATCAGTCCTGTCCTCTAGGAAGCTATCATATTCAATGCACTTTATTACAGAGCAGCAGTAAAAATCTGCATCTGAGCAACAGAAATGCTTATTGAACATATGTTCAGTGCATATGGAATATGACACCATTGTTACTGCATTCCTTGCTCCCAAAAGAAGAAATCTTTAAAAAATTAGGTAAAATTTAGTCTCTGTTTGATTTAAGGCCCAATAAGATCTATAGTCTTCAGATCAGGAAGGACAGTATCCTGCTGTAAGAGCAAATGGTGGGTCTCTGGGTGCTTTAGATCTTCACTTAATGTTTAGTCACCCATAACTTTGCCCAGTTGCCGATTTTCAAACTTGTGTTTCATTTGTATGGCTCTGTTTTGGGTGTTGCTGTTTCCTGGCTGGGCTGGCACCAACCCATTATGGTCCCTATCATTTTTCTGTGCTACAAAAGGATTATTGACCATACCCAGACTCTGGTGCATTGTACAGGTTGTCTTACCTCATGTAACAAGCCCATATGGTTGCTGTTCAAAAGGGACTGTGGTAAAATTCTGCTAAAAGCAGAATGTGGTGTTTCTGCAGGAGCAGGATGCACAAGGATTTGCTGCACCTCTGGTATCTCCATGTCTGCTCTCTCACCTGTAGGAGCACACACAGAAATTTGACACTATTTTAGGTGGGGGTTTTGATGAATCGATGAAATTCTCTCAAGAAGATAATTGCAATGTAAAATCTCTTCTGGGAAATGCAGAGGTAGCCTGGTAGCTGAGGTCGATGATCAGAAAAGCTCAGAAAGCTCTGCATTTCCAAGTAGACCTGCAAACATGAACCTTTGCTCTGCTCACCAAGTTCTCATTTGATTTTCCCCAGGAGCTCTGACTCTGAAGAAGCGTTTGAGACCCCAGAGTCCACCACACCGGTAAAGGCACCACCTTCACCTTCGCAGCCACCCCCCGAAGCGACAGCAGCAGCAGCAGCAGCAGTTGTAGCAGACATAGCAGAACAAGAAATAAAGCCCCAGCTGCCCTTGGAGGACACAGGTAACAAGCTTGTAATGAGTGGGACAGGTTATTGGGGCAGGTAAAGCCGTGGGGAGGTGTCTGTGTAAGCACAGGCAAGGAATTTATGCTGATAAAACGTCTTTTGGAAGATTAGTCAGTGTGTGCTGGGCATTATCCATGCTGGAAGGAAAAACCCTGTCACCCCCTGGAATGAAGTATTGGAGAATCTGTCCATAATATTTGATAAACAATAAGGAAAGGAGGAGCTTTCTAGAAAAACATTTCTTCCTTTTAAATCAAACTTCCTTTCTCTTCTCAGAATTGTAGGATCTTTAGAGAGTCAGTTGAGTAGGAAAATGAGGTGTGAGATACAGATGCAGGCACCTGGGTGAGCACTATTACCTGTGACTACTAACAAAATGTTATTTTCGAATGTATTGTCACCTGAAACAGAAGATGAACAGAAAGCCCATTGAAAAAAACAGAAATATTTGTATTAGCTTTATAGGAGGAACCTGGGAGTATGTGTGATATGCATACATGAAAATTGGTACACACTGGGAAAATCACAGAATATCACAGAATATCAGGGATTGGAAGGCACCTTGAAAGATCATCTAGTCCATTCCCCCTGCTGGAGCAGGAACACCTAGACAGGTCAAACAGGAACACGTCCAGGTGGGTTTTGAATATCTCCAGAGAAGGAGACTCCACAACCTCTCTGGGCAGCCTGTTCCAGTGTCCTGTCACCCTCACTATGAAGAAGTTTTTTCTCATATTTAAGTGGAACGTCCTACGTTCCAGCTTGTACGCATTGCCCCTTGTCCTATCATTTTTAAAATAATCTTTCAAAAGGCATATTGTGTTAAAAAAATCCCAAAGAAATCCTTTCCCACGCAAAGGTAATCTTTGTTCTCCAAATTGACTAGTGGATTACGGGGGAGTAGAGAGCACTCTATTAGCCCCAAATAGCTTTGTTTGGGCTGTCAGCTGACAGCTCAACAGTTTAAGATTGAATTCCCCATTATGCTGTCTTTTTTCCCATCTGAAAGTCATGTCATCTTGATCACCTGGCTGAATCGTATAAAGGTAATTTTACTCTAAGCAGACTAGAGCTGACTGGAATTTCCTTTGGAAAGACGTGCAGCATTGACTGGCAGTGGTGTGGAGCTTCTGTCTCCAGTGTAGAAGTGGGTGAGTTTAGTAGCGGACAAAGGTGGTGTCCATGGCTGGTGTGTGTATTATAAAGGCTTTGATTTAAATTTTATTTTTATTAATAGTAGTTGTATAACACAAGCTTTGATTTAAACCTTTGGGAAAGTGACAATCTCAAATGTCTCAAGCCACCTCACACATTTCTGGGGCTTGCACGTTAAGGAATGTCCTTTAAGATCATGATTTATGATAGGCGTTCATAAGAAAGATGTTCAACAAACTGATTCCAGAAAATAAAAATGAAATGCTGAGACTTTCCTTTCTGCTACTACCAGTTCCTGCTTCCTTGTAGCAAACACCATTACTCATTTTCCATCTTCTTTCCCTTTTCTGATCTTTCGCAGCCTAGTGATTACAAACTAAGTGCTGAGAGAACAAAAGAATGCATATGCCAAACAGGACTGGAGTGTGTTTTTAATTACTGCAGTAGATTATCTTCAAACCCTTGATTACACATGTGCTTCCCTGGCACGTGTAAGTCTCTTCTCCCTGCATCCCAGATCTCCCCCTCTTTTCTTTCTCATGTTTCTGAGGAAAGGTAGGGAACTGGATATATCCATTCATGGCCACGTGAACTACACTGAAGGCCATGGATGGCAGGGATAAAAACATTTCATTTGCAAATAAGATTTGTCTATGGGAGGCAAGTTACCACAAACTGACAGAACTACATTCAGCATTCCAAAACGATGCAAAATGGTTATACAACAGGGTAATTTATGTGCGGGAAGGAAGATGTGTAATGCAGAAAAAATTCAAATGTAGGAGGGCAACACAAAGCATTCATTTGTTTTGGAAACCTTTAGAAGAAATTAATAATACTAAGTGTATCGCTTACGTGCTCGCGTGCTTCTTTTTCAGTTCTTTCAGTGGTGTCCAGTGATAGGACAAGGGGTAACAGACACAAACTTGAACATGGGAAGTTCCATCTAAACAATCTAAACACGAGGAGGAACTTCTTTCCTTTGAGGGTGGCAGAGCCCTGGACCAGGCTGCCCAGAGAGGTGGTGGAGTCTCCTTCTTTGGAGACATTCAAGACCTACCTGGATGTGTTCTGGTCCAACCTGCTCTGGGTGGATCTGCTCTGGCAGGGGGGTTGGACTAGATGATCTCCAGAGGTCCTTTCCAACCCCTATCAACGCCTATCATTATGTGATCCTGTGAGTCTATAGAAATGTGAATAGTTGCACATTTTGTACTTTATAAACCACTTGAATAACAGTTACCTTGTAGTTTATGTACCTGGTGGGTTGTGCGTGTGCCTGCACACAAAGAGAATGAGTCCCTTCCTCAGGGGTCACAGGCAGCTGAGGCAGGGTCCTTCCTTGGTACCACACAGCTAAATAAGTGGATTTCAATAAAAGAGGAGTAAGGAATAGGGGCAGCCGGAGACCTGGCACACTCACAGGGAGAGGCAGCCACGTCCAGCTGGGTCTCTAGGTCACCAGCTGTACACGGCTTTGTGTTCTACGTGAGGCTGGTGACAGAGCATGTGCTTGGGTGGAAGGAGGAAGCATAGTAAGTTTTTTGAAAGGATTATTTCATCTATATCTGATAATAATTACTCATGCAGACAGTTGCAGTTATGCTGCATGATATCATTAGTGCAACAGCTGGACCCCACTGCTGGAAAGCCAAGAGGAGAGTTTTTAATTAGGTTGACTTCAATGCTCGCTTAACAGATATGATGAAAGTGAAATATAGCTTAACTCGTTCTGGGCTTGTGCCAGCTCCTGGTGGGGTAAAACCTGACGCATGGCTCCAGTCCATCAGCAGTGGAGCAGAGGAGGGGAGTCAGTCTGCAGGAGAGTCTGGAGGGGAAGAGGAGTAACAGAGCACGGATGGAAACTACCTCTGAACCCCAGAGAGCATCATTAATGAGCCATTCCATTCCTCTGTAAATACTTCATATGTTGTGGAGAACGTGGTTTATATTCTCGAGGCAAATGACTTTGAGGGTGCTTTTTATTTATTTATTTATTATTTCAGTAGTATTTTAAATGATTGTTGCCTGTCTCATCAGCTTCTCACAGCAGTGTCCTCCTCTCCCTTTTTCTGCTCCCCCCCTCCCAGGGGAGCAGGGCTTCAGTTCTACCAACAGCCATGTTTTCCGAGACAGTTTCCCATATTGTTTTGTAAAGAAACAATAAAAATGTCACAGTAGCCAGTGGGGCGACGTTCTGCAGAAACCTATGCTCTTAAGTAAAGGATTTGATTAGGAGGAACTTGTGAAATAAGCAATGAAGGAAGATGAAAGCCCTGTGCTGTGTGGAGCACACTGGATTTCAATCCTGTTTTGCTATGAGCAGCTGGAAAGCCTTGTACGTTCTCTTTGCTGCTGCGATGCCTCCCCAACCTCAGTTCTACCGCGCCTGTTGCTTACAGGCCAAGTCCTGCAGAGCATTGGTTTATTTAATTTTATTTTTATTTAAATGCATGTTTGTACTGACTTTGAACAAGGGGCCTCAGTCCTGTTGAGGCTTTTTGCGCACACTGGAATGAAAATAAGGCATAATTGCAGACGATTTCTTGTTCCGATCCCCCTTTTATTTCATGCTGACCTACATTTGTACTCTGCTGACAGACCACAGCCATGCCAGTGTTTATTGTAATGTATTCCCGTTAAGTGTCCTCCGTTCCTGTTTCGTTGTAAAATGCACAGATCAGTTTAATGTTGGAGTTTTATGTCCCTCTTTGAGTCCGTTTAGCAGAAGTCCAGGGAAGCGAGCACCAGCCCAGGTGTCAAATCAAGTCTAATTAATGACCACTCAGCCAGGCTGAAGGCAAGCCCAACCCAGCAGAGGTTAAGGAGAAAACCAAGCCGTCCTGAAGTGCTGCCATGTTATTAGCATTCACTTTGCAGAAAACCACATTAAAATATTATTTTAATTGATGTAACACAATAAACATCCAGAATCTTAAAAGACAAATGATGTGGCTGTCTCCCCTTTGATAGTCTCAGGAAAGACACGGTCCCACTCTAAGGTACTGCTTTGGGAAATATGTCCAATTTCCTCCAATCCTTTCTGTCCTATGGATCCATAAATAATAATTCTTGTAATCTCTATGCAGACATATAATATCCTCTGAAACAAAGGAAGAATGTTGTGGGTTTTTTCTGTTCTTAATCCATTCATAGCTTCTGACTAAAAGTAATTATTGATTGTCTGTATTGCTTTTTATGAACAACATTAATGAATGTAGCTGGGCAAAATGGGAATTACTTTGCAAAACATGTTAGGACTAGAATGAAAAGATGTGTAGAAATGTCTCTGGAATCCTTTGAGGAAGACAAAAGCATAAATTTTTGCTTGACTTTTTTTCTTTACAATTGCATAATTAAAAAAAAAAAAGACACCATGAAGAATGCTGTGTTGCTTTAGTAGGAAACACTGCAGCATCTTACTCCAGTGCGTATTGGTGACAGCTCAGAGCAGGTGCCTTACCCCAGTTTGAGCTGGAGAGACATTTCCCAGGTCCCTGATCCCCTGACTGGGACAAGCACACGTGGGCAGAGGTGACTGTATTACATTCAGGGAGGGAGCAGTACAATGACAGCAGGAACAAACCGTATTCAGAATTTGTAAAACATTTTAATAATGAACTTTTCTGAACTGGAAGGCAGAAAGGACTATCATCTTAATCCTTTCCTACTTGTTTTGGGGGTTTTTTTTGTTGTTCTTCTGTATACACTGTATAGTCTTCTACTTTGCCCAATACAGTATTTCTGTTCTGAGTGAAGAGAGTTCTAGAAATCTTTTCAGAATTCCATTCAATAAGCAAATCTTTAGTTACAATTAAAATCTACTTGGTTTAACAACTTAGCGTAGAATTCTCTCTGTAAATTATGTTCACTTCCCTGAGTTAGAACCACGCTTTGAGAAATCTCATTTAAATAATTTATAGGAAACTTCTAGAGGTCTTTTTTAAGGAAGATTTTCAACTAAAAATATTTGTACAGTACTCTAACTGACAAATTTTCTTAACTTTACCATAATATATTTCATGTGGCAATCTCAGTGATTCATGTCTCATTAAAACTTGGAATTGCGAGGTCAAAGTGGAGTGTGTTGACTGCTCAGGGCAGAGAAAGGAGCAGCATCAATGGGTTGTGGAGAGGAAGCTGTGTTCCTCCGGGAAACTGGTAGAAATAGCACATGGGAAACAAAGCTTAAGACCACCAGAACTCATTATAATTGCAGAAAACAGGAGTAATAAACTGCTTGATGTTCACTTTTCCTCGTATTTGGCTTCATTTGCATGTTGTGGTAAGATCTGTTTCTTTCACTATGTGATAATTAGTTTAGGAGAGACACTTTAGAGGCTATTGCAAATACATATTTTGTGTTTTCATGAAACTTGCCTTGAAATCTTTTCTGGAAGAACATAACTACATTTTTCCCCTAATCTAGTTCATATATTGGAAATGTCACTTTGGTTTGTATGTCCTTGAATCATTGCTTCGTGCATTTGTATGATTTTACATCTTTATTTTTTTTTACTTGTAGTGACACTAGATTATAGTAAAAATTATTAACTCCAATGTTAAAAATGTGGTTAAAACTCACAGGATTTTCTGTTTGTTCCCACAGGATTATGTTCAGAAACTGTACCCGTACCTGATGTGTCACAGAGTGAATCGGTTGAAGAAAGCCCTTTCCGTCCCCCTTCCCATTCTTTCTCCACCGTCTTCGATGAGGACAAGCCAATAGCCAGCAGTGGAACTTACAACTTGGACTTCGATAACATTGAGTTGGTTGATTCTCTCCATGCCTTAGGACCGAGCTCTCCAGAAGCAAAGAACCGTGATCCCAAAGCGAATGTTCGAAGAAAATCTACCGATTCAGTCCCAGTTTCCAAATCTACATTGTCACGATCTCTTAGCTTGCAAGCAAGTGATTTTGATGGAGCGTCTTACCTTGGCAATGGCGAGACATTAGCACCAGCAGCAGATGTGTACGGTACTGGTTCAAGTAGTGCTTCTAGTACCCTTAAGAGAACAAAGAAATCCAGACCAGCTTCCTTAAAAAAGAAGCAGTCAGCAAAAAAATCTCTGGATGCTCCACCGGTGAAGGAAACACCTCAAGAACCGTCTGACCTTGGCCAAGCAGCTTGCGTCCCAGGTGAGGATAAACCGGTACCTGAAGCAAAGCCTGAATCAGTGAAGCCCGAATGTACTGAACCTTCTAAAGTCCCTGCTGAGAAACAGGAGGCCCCGCCTGTGCCTGAAGGATCCCACCCTTTGGATCCAGACAGTTCTGAAGGGGTTAGTGCATTTGGCACCAGAGGCAGCAAAGTACAAAACTCTCCTCCTCTCAATAAGAAAACGCTACCTCTTACAACGGCACCAGAGGCTGTGGAGGTGACTCCACCTGACACCGGAGGACAAGAAGATCCTCCGGTCAAAGGCGTTGCAGTGAGGCTGGAGTTCGATTATTCTGAAGAAAAAGGGGTGAGTGAAGACCAGCAGGAGAGCCCTCCTCCTCCCAAAAAAGCAGGTAAAAAGCCTGGTGCTAAAATGCCGCTACGGAGGCCAAAGACTAAAAAGTCAGTGGAAAAGCTCGACAATGCCCCAACCACACCAACCAAGTCACCCGCTGATCCAAATGAAATCCCTATCACAAAAGGGTCTTACACTTTTGATATTGACAAGTGGGATGATCCCAATTTTAACCCGTTCTCATCTAGTACAAAAATGCAAGAATCGCCCAAACTGCCTCAACAAACGTATAGTTTTGAGCCAGACGTGTGTGAGGACTCTATTGACCCTTTCAAGTCTTCTTCTAAGGTAGCCAGCTCACCCTCTAAATCTCCAGCTTCCTTTGAGATACCTGCCAGTGCCAATGAAACAAATGGAACTGAAGGAGACAACTTGAATAAACCTGCAAAAAAGAAGAAGACGCCACTAAAAACGTAAGTTAAAGGGCACAGATTTTTCTAGATTAGAAGCAGCACATTCCTATCCTTTAGCACAGTTACACCCAGTTTATATTTGACCAGAGAAAGAAAGATGCCGTTGAGCATTGGTAGTCACACAACTGGGCTCATGCTGGGGATCTGTATGTGCTCTCCCTCAACTTGTGTCCTCAACAGCTTGATATTTCCAGGCTGAAGGGGAGATCCAGGGTCAAATCCAGCCCAATTAGGCCACTGGACTGGCAGTTTGAAGTTTTAGGGCTCGGTGTGGCTTTGAGTCTGCTTAAGTCCAAATTTTTAACAATTTTGTGCCAAATTTTCTGTGACATCATCTTGGGAATTTGATACTGTTTAAGCTGATGGAAGTATTCACACCAGTAAGGACTATTTTATGAATCATCGGTTTTGAGGGCGGGACATGAAATAGTAAAGCAGTGACAAATGTCCTGTTGCACACAGCAGGAAGATGGGTTTATTTAGTGACTTACAGTGTTTAAAAGCAGACAAGTGCAGTATCAAAACACATGTATTTAAATACAAGACTAAAAAATGTGAAAAAATTCCTTTTTGTGAAAGAGCTTACTGTTCTGCAGAAGGATTAAAATCGCCCAGACTGCTACGTGTGAGAGAAATATCCAGCTTTTAGACACAACAGACAAATTGGAGGATAAATTCTCTAACTTGTTGTATTTTGATATTTGATTAATGATTCCCATGGCTAATTGCATCGATTCCGTGGTTAATTTCCTGCTGTTGTCTTACCCATTCAGAAATGGTTATTTTAAGTTGGTAATCAGTAAGTCTATATCCCATTTACCTGAAATTTATATTGATAATTGTGTGTATCTATAAATAATATCTCACTGCGTGTTCCCTTTATGATTTAAAAGTTTCAGCTAACTAACAAAAATGTGACTTAAAATTACAAAAGCCTGACATTTTGAAGATAACATGGTTAATACAAAAAAATTACCTCCTTTATGGAGCAAGGTGGAGATTGTTCAGGTTTTGTCTGAGTGACCTGCTACCCTCTAGGCATCTGAGTCATGTCCCTTGCCAGACCTGGGGAAGCTTGTGCCGTTTTTAGATTTTAGGGACATTTCTGACTTACGAGAATTGTAGACCACTGCATGGTTGAGTTTGAGTTGTTCTGATGTTGCTTGTTTTTGAGGTATTCCTGAAATTCTGGGGTGATAGATGTGGGAGTTCAGATGACACATTTTCTGAGCCTAAAGTCCAAACTGGTTTTGTCCAAAACAAGAAGACTTAAAAGTCCAACTGTGAGAGGAACAATTTGAATCTTACCAGGGAAATGCAGAGGAAAAGAGGGGAATTTTATTATTCGACAGAATCTTAAATCTGATATTTGCAGCCAGCCAGTCTCCTGTCTTCCAGTAGCTGCAGTGGAGTTGACGGACCCACAGTACAAACCTCTTGGGCCCACTAATATTGGTGAATATTAGAATTAATTCCAAAGCTGTTCATTCAGGGACAAAGTGAGTTTACGGAGTTTGCTGAACCGCATCCGTCCTTGGGAAAACCCATTACGGGAGGGCTCTTCCTGCAGTCACAAAGTTCCCTGCTGCTCTTTTTCATGATGGAAGAAGTGAAAGTACCCTACTGGTTCCAGGTTCTGCTTACAGGTTCTTAGCTCAGGAGGTTTGCAGGAATTCCTAGCCCTTGCCTGGGACTGCTTTCACTGGATTGTGTTATGTGTCTGCTCGCTCCAACCCCATAACCTGCTTTTGCAAGTGGTTTCTAACAAAGAAGATAATCTGCATATTAATACCCAGCGCAGCCTAGAGCTATAATACTTTCTAGAAGAAAATTAGCCTAATACTTGTTGGGGAATGCCAGGGGAAGTAGTGGCTTTTTTTGTCTCTGGCTGGCTCTGGTCTGTTCTCCATGAAAAGGGCCCTTGACATGGCTCCTCCATGGAGTCCAGTGCAGAAGAACCCTAGGCCAGGCACGAAGATGGGATGTAGGACCCTCCTTGGCGATGCTCCTGTGCTGGGACAGGAGAGAGAAGACAGTGCAAAATGCTTCAGCCTGAAGGGGCAGGAAGGAGGATGTTTGAATTAGGAAATGATACTGTAATGTACCAGGACTTCTAAAATCTAATTAATGGACAGTTGTGCAAAGCCAGAAATTTTTATTAGCACTATTGAGGGGAGGAGAAATAGAACTATAGGGACCAGTTTGAAAATGTGGTCCTGGTATGGAAAGACAGCAATTTCTACATGAGACCTATGGGAGGTGAAAGAGCCAGGCAGGAGGCTAAGCCATTGCTAAGTTCGCACTACTTGGAATCTGGTGCCATGTGCTGGGTCTAAACCTGTGTTAAATCAATAAAAATAATCAGGATTTATTCTGGAGTGAAACATGCAGCAGTCTAAGCATTGGTGTCCATGCAAAAAGATGAGGTTTTTAGAAAAGATGTCAGCTCAGTACAAATAGCTCCGTGCTCGGATACCAAAGTTCTGAGCTGTTTTGAGGTGGATCATCTTGCTGAGATGATAGTGAACAAGGAGCAACTAATGCCTTCTGAGTGCTGGCTTATAGTGATGAATAAAAATAGGTGGCTTGTGTAGACATTGGACAGGAAAGTGTTGGGTGATTGGAGGCTGTGTTTAGAAAGGCAAGGTGCTGGCTTTCCAGAGCATTGCACGTGAGAAGAGCCGAGCAGAACCTGCCAAGCTTCTAAGTAGAGGAAAACTTTTATTCGCCTAAATTGTTTGGTGAGGTTTGCTTCTGGTTTGGGGGCAATCAATTTGTTCTGTCAGAACACAAAGTTAGGTTTCAGTGAGAGCTAAAATAGAGGAGATTTAAAGAAATGTCATTTGATTCTTGACTTAGGTAAATGATTTGAAAGGGTCAAGTAGCTTTTTCTGTCCTGTCATAACGCATCAGTAGACATGAAAAAACCTCACGTAACTGTGCTCTTCCCTTAAGCTTAGCTGCTGTTCAAGAACAGCTTTACATCCCATTTAATAACAAATACTGTGTTTTGAAAAGAAAGCAGGTGCCTATCGTCAGGGAAGGCAAGGACACTCAGTATGCTGATAGGAACTTAACGCAGAGGCCTCAGCTTTGAAAAATGTGTTTTGTAAGATGAAAGCATGTCAAAAGCATAACACTGAATTTGAAAACATTAAAGACTTGATGAGTATTTCTTTTCTCCCCATGTATTTCACAATAAAAAGTAGGTGTTAAGATTGTACAGGTAGAAAATATGCATGATGAGATTGCCTTAACACATTAACATTAACAGTATTTGTAGGTTTATCTTTTTTGTCAGTTCCTCCTGTCTGTCTCTCTTTTCTTTGTCTTCTTTGTCTTAGGATGGTAGAAGATGTGATGTCTGTATGTTCTCTGTTGTAAGTAATTCTAAGCTAACCATTCCAGTTTCCTCTTTGATTTATGGGCTTTTTAATTTTTACTCATTTATTTTGCAGCATGATCAGTTATTATTCAGCATGAAGCTTTTATGTTAACTCTTTCACTTCACTGTCCCATATGAAAGCTATTTTATGTAAGATGCCTTGCTGTGAATGAGTTTGAGGAATCTGTTGCCTCGTTATCTGTTTGCCCACCAAAGAAGATCTTTTAAAAACTACACACATTTTGTATCCTTGAGCTAAAATACGAACATTTTATTTCTGCCATTGTAAACAAAAATTGTACAATTGTTTTTTTGTAAATACTGCATAAAGTCTTCCTCCTTCGTAAAGGAATAAGTTATCCTAATTACTTTTAGCATCATAACTAGATAATGAGTTGCATCGAACACACCGGTATTCAGCTGTCCAATTTATTTCCCCCCTAGATGTGGCATTGATTTACCCTCTACCGATTGAAACCCAGGGTTATAATTACTGATCTTGCCATTCATTGATCAGGGATGAGCTGGTGGGCAGTAATTTTTGCTGCTGCATCTCAGTCCAAACATTAATTCTGTATCGACCAGTTCGGTATAATATTTTTCTTCCTCTGTCAGTCAGTAGCAAAAATGTGTGTGAATAACTCTGGCAATATGCATCCAGAGGAGAGGTGGATAATTGGTTTATTTTCCTGTTAGTGACAATTTTGAACCAATAGTGAATAAACACAAAGGCAACATTGATAGTTACACACCAAGACACGATGTTTATTTTTCATTCCTTTGCCTGATTGAAACCTGTGGGATTTGGAAGTGCTACAGTATCCATGCTCCCAGTCTGCACTGTGAGCTCTCAGGGGAACTGGAAGCAGAATTGCCGTATTTGCTCTTGTATTTGTTTTAAAGAGGGAGGTTATCCAATGAGCACATTTGTAATGACAGAGCTTTGTTCTGGCACCTTGGGAACAGCATCTGCCTCTGCTGGTTTCATGTGGTTCATCCAAAGCATACCAGCTTGTTTCTTAACAATTTTTGGGGTCATTGGAGCTTGCTGCCCAAGATTATCACCGTTTTAATTCCCATTTAAAGATGCGGTTTAGACTTAAATTTTCAGATGGGAAACTGAAGCTAAATAATTCACTTAAGGCCACTGAGGATGTCCTGAGGATGCAGGGATTTGAATTGCAATCGAGCAGCAGCTCCATTCTGTAAACATGTTGGTAGTTTGCATGAAAAATATGGCAATTCTGCTTTTTCTCCGCTTTTGGGGAATTGAGGCCTGTTCCAAGTGCATGACAAGAATATGTATGTATGGCATGTTTCTCTGTGGTGCTGCTGCCTAATGGGTGGGATTTTCAAGCAGAAGGGCTTACAGAGGTTGCATTGTCTGTGGCTGTCTCTTGCTAAGTGTGAAATGACCCAATTCTGGCTGGTATTATCATATTAACAGTTTTAACTTTATTTTCAGTGATACATTTAGGGTGAAAAAATCACCGAAAAGATCCCCATTGTCTGATCCTCCTTCTCAGGTAAAGTAGTGCTTTATTTTGGTGCATTTAATTAGTGTTCGTGGGAGGGCAAAAATTGAAATTTGATTTATTTAGTTGTAGATTTGTACATTTAATAATAGAAGGGGTCTTTTTAAAGACATAAGCATATTTTTGTTCCAGTATAGCACACTGGGCTGTAATCATAAGATATTAACCTTTTGATCTCTTGAAGTGAGTATACAACCTATATTCAGAAAGTCCTATGTTACAACAGAGCAACAATATGAATAAATATCTTCAGTTAGATGTCTGAAAAACTAGACGTAACTCTCCACCCTGGAATTTTTAGATTAGAAAGTAAGAAACTATATGCATTGAACTGGTGGGCTGGAAGGGAAATAGAAATCAAACACGTGGGCTGATCTACCAGGAACATGTGCTCAGATGGTTTTATTCCTCGTTGTAAACTGCTGGCATGTGGTTTTCTTGGAAGAGAAGTTAACAAAAGCTGTTCTGCCTCCAAAGACCTAAATGCTTTGATGTGGCACAAGCTCCTTCCATGCTGCTCTTCCTGTTATCCAACCCACCCTTTTATTTATGCTGTTCGACAGCCTAGAAGGGAAGAAAGGGTTCGTGACCTCACAGACGTACAACCTGGTCCCGTGAGAGAAGCCTAAAAAGTCAGGTTTGGTAGTCAAAGACTTCAGTCGTGGGTGCCACTTATGTCAAGTGCCTGACAGATATAAACGTCTCTGGATTTTTTTTCTTCCTTATTATCAAGGCAGCTTTGCAATGCGAGTCTTTATCATCAAAGAGTTAAGTTATACCGTGAAAACTTGCTGCTAGTAGAGTTCTAAATGAATTACTTCAACATTTTTCATACATTCATATTTTATACAAAGCTGCAGTAGAGAGTACAGAATTATTGTAGAACCTCCCACCAGACCAGGTTGCTCAAAGCCCCATCCAGCCTGGCCTTGAACCCCTCCAGGGTTGGGGTAGCCACAGCTTCTCTGGGCGACTGTTCCAGCATCTCAGCACCTTCACAGTAAAGAATTTCTTCCTGATATCTAATCTAAATCTCCCCTCTTTCAATTTAAAGCCATTCCCTTTTGTCCTGTCTCTCCACTCTACTCCTGAGTCCCTCCCCAGCTTTCTTGTAGCCTCTTTAGGATCTGGAAAGGGCTCTAAGGTCTCCCTGGAGCTTTCTCTTCTCCAGGCTGAACAACCCCGATTCTCTCAGCCTGTCCTCACAGCAAAGGTGCTCCGGTGTGACTGTGGATGAGTGTGATTTTGCAGAGAAACTTAGGGAGTTGACTATTCAACGTGATAACATAAGATAATAGAGTTAATTGGTCCTTGTTTTCTGCAGGATCCCACTCCACTGCCCACTCCAGAAACACCTCCCGTTGTCTCCACGGTGGTTCATGCAACAGATGAGGAGAAACTGGCGTCTTCCGTGACCAGTCAGAAATGGACCTGCATGACTGTGGACCTCAACACAGATAAACAGGACTACCCGCAACCGTCTGATCTGTCTACATTTGTTAATGAGACTAAATTCAGCTCTCCTACAGAGGGTATGCTTCATAAAGGACTGTCTGCATACAGATAACGTTGTATCTATTGAGAAAGGGGGGTTGGTTCGTTCAAGGATATTGGCATATACTTTGCTGAATGCAGATGGTATTGTTTGGGATCCCTAAAACATTGTGCTCCTTGGATCAGTCTGGGGAACCTGGCAATTATAGGGAGCTGAATCTGTGACCCCCATAGCCCCACCTTGAGTTTTCAAGAGAAAGGAGAGAGGAAGCTTAAAGGAAAATGAAAAGGGCCTCCAGAGAAAGGCTTTCGTTTCCTTTGTACGGTTAATTGTAGACATGCTGTTTTCTGTGTGTGCTGCTTGTTCTGTCTGTGCCTTCACGGGAGCCTGGGGTCTGATACTGTTCTCAGTTCGTGCTCTTGGATCCAGAGTCACTCAACTACTGATTTTGCCTGAGCCTGTTCTTCTAACTGGAATGGGAGAAGGTCACAGGTTAAAATTCTGTTCAAAAGTTGCGTATTGCATTAAGACCCTCACCATGACATCTCTCCTCCATGCTCCTAGGATCCAGATATCTTTATGCATAAAAATTATCCAGGATATTCCCTGTGTAAGATTGTTACCATTCACGTGTCAGATAAAATTTCCTTCTAGATAAGCTTGTTAAGATTTTTACCATCATACCTTCCTGTAAGTAGCTGGGAGCTGAAGCTGGAACGTTTTGTTACAGGAACTGGCATTCCAGGTCTGCAAAATGTGGAACAGACATGTAGAGTTTAGCAGATGTGTGTGGCACCTTCCATGGGGTTACCGTAGGGAATACTGCTTTGCAACGTCTGCTCCAGGGGCAGATTTTCACCTCTGTGGGCGGGAAGAATGTACGAGTTTAACTCGGCTGAAACTTTTTCTTCTTGACCAGAATTTATTTATTTTTCCGTAATATTTCAACCCATGTCCCAGTCTACCCATAAAGGTACTTTATGCCATTTTAGACTGGGCCTGGGGGCTTTCTGACTAATTAAGAACTGCTAACCTTTTAGGTCAAAAGTTTGACATAAAAAGGCATGAATAATCGCAGTGTTTTTAATGGGACTGCACATGTTCATATACACGTGCTTATATGTTTGTGTGGCCTGGGGTTTTTGGAAATCTGCTGAGAGTCTTTTGTACAGATAAGTATTTCGGTCTGGGACAAATCCATTTGGATTTATTGCCAAATTATAAATTTTAGACATCAGCTTCCCTTCATTTGTATTTAAAAAAAAAAAATTAATTATTTTTTTAGAAAATAAGCCCCTTCCCCCCCTCCCGCCCCTCCCATCTATATGGAAGGAAATGAACAAAAGAATAGTGAGAGATACTCTAAGGCAACCATTTTAGCTATCAAAGTGGATAGAAAAAGTGAGCAAAGCTCTAATTAAATGCTAATTGTCATGTCTCATGTGTGCTGCATCTTATAGTCGGCGTTTCAGATTACATGCTAATTGTAATCAACAATGCTTCCGCTTTTCAGATCTCTTAAAAATAATAATTTTTTTTCCTCAACAGTCTTGCTCCTGTGAGGTTGAGAAATTCTTGAGTAATTCCAGGGCTCTGTCTCAGTGGGAATATTTTTCCCCCTCCCAGATACTGGTGTGAGTGTTCCCCTGTAACCCAACACGGCTTTTGGGCAGAGACAGCCCCACCACTGGGTCAGCCTCATCATCTGTTGCACACGCTGCTTCCCACTGCTGCCATTGCCGTGCTGCGCAGACCAGAAATAAGCAGTAATTATTAGCAGAAAATGCTGATGTAATCTTGCAGCTATTTGTGGGAGGAGTTGGAGGACATCACTTAGTAAGTCTGTTGGATGTATTTATAAAAGATAATTATCTTATTTCATGGGATATCCTGGGCTTTTGTAGTTTTGAATGTACGGAGGTAACCAGAGCCGAAGATTTTGGAGGAGAGATGATGCCTTGGAGGAAACACCTAGGAGAGGAGAATCTAATTATGCTGGAAACTCCTGAGAGCAATGAGATGAAACAAACAGCGTTTAGCGAGCCGTGTCACTCCTTTTGTTTCTAGTCAAAGTATTTTCACCTGTATCCTGCCTTTTCTAAATCAGTCAAGTTAGATACGTGTTGTCCTGACCACCGGGTTGGATTGCGATTGCAAAACTGCCACCAGCCCTGGGGGTGGCAGGAGGGGTCACTGCTGGCTGGGCCGGCAGAGGACAGTGCCGGGATGTCTCCTACCTGTAGGTAAATGAAATACAGAAAGGTGGTAACTAATCACTGGACGCTGTTATCCGGTATTCCATGCTTTTTGCTGCAGCGCTGCGTCGAGGAGGAGGTTTGAATCCCATCGTTTCAGCTTTGTTTCTGCTGTCACTAGGAAGAAGCTTGTGTCTGATACCAGGAGTATCAAGTCCTTCTTGCCTGGCTCCCTGTTACCACTTAAACTTGTGGTGGCAGGAATGTAAATGCCAGCAGCCAGCTATTAGAGACTTCTCCTCACTCAGATGTTTTACTATTGATGTCTTCTACGTGTCAGGCACCGCCAGTCTGTGGCTGTCCCTCTTCAGTGGTTGGTTGACAAAATACACAGACTTGTGGGTTTACAGTGCTTGTAATCTACAAGCCTTTATAGTATTAAAAAATTTTTGAGCGTTACAAACTCACATTGAACCCTTTGAAACTTTTTTTTTAACAAAATGGGTAAGATATTATCTTTAAGGCTGGTTTGTTTTTCAAAGTGTTTTAATGATGGTTACCATCTCCCTGGTACAAACCCTAGTTTTCAAAAGCTGCCCAAATCTAAAAGAATTTTCACGTGCTCTGTTATCTTTATGTAGATAGATGCTAGTGTACCATTCATTAGAATTTATTGGTAATAGAAATTAAATTATACAAGTGGTTTATTGAATTAGCTCATGGAAACGGTGTAAAATATAGCACTAGGAAAAATTAATGATGTTTTTAATTTTTAAATTAAGGTATCTTTGAATGAAATCTTTGCTTTTATTTGGGTGTGGGAAGGTATGCTCTGTCTTCCATTTTGTTGTTTTTTATCTGTATCAACTCACTACTGGGCGACCATGGATTGGAAAGAAATGTAGTTATTCCATCCAGCGTAATTAGGGGATTAGAAGTAGTGAAGCAGTAAAGATTTGCATTTTTATTAGGCTTTAGATTTCGGGGTCCTCATAAATCTTCCCGCCTTAGGCTTTCCCTCTGCAACGGAAATGTGAAAACAGCCCAGTGAGTTGGGTGTTGTGTCAATGAGCATACAGGTATTTTATCTATATTTTACCTTAAGTAATACCACAGTAGCCCTTCTTAAGTAAGAGCAGTGTGATAAACATGAAGGAATAGCAATTACTTCATTTCTCAGCAGCTTTTAAAATCTTTTTGCGTGCATTAAACGAGACTGAAAAATGTGGTTTCCATGATAAGATAACACGATAGAGGCAAGTTATCTGTACTCTGAAAGAGCTCTGAAACTTTGTTAATATTCTGGCCCCTGGGGGAGAATCTTCAGCAAATTGATAAAGCTGAAATTTTTCAGGCAAATGAATTTGCCTGAAATGTGTCATAATTCATTGTGGAAGATCAGTGCACCTTCTGCTTTCTCTCTTTATATTCTATTTTTAATACCTCATAGAAAAGTATTGAGCAGAATGGGATGGGAGTGGCCCTTGTAAATGAGCAGAGATCTCATTTACTTCTGCAAAGATCATTTCACGGCCTGTATTTAATGGCTCTTTTTTGTTTCTGTTGCAGAACTGGAATATGGCAACTCATATGAAATAGAATATATGGAGAAAATAGGCTCCTCTGTGCCTGTAAGTTCTCACTTCCATTTCCATTCATTTGCATTCGCTTGTCATCATGTACTGCCCTGCTAATGCCATCAGCCTCACTACCCCTTAAATTAATTATAATGTGCCTGCAGCAGATTTGCAAACCCAGTTCCTTTAAATTGGCACAACTGGGATAAATTGCATGTGCTTTCTCGTCCTATATCCTGTAGAGCTTGTTCCTTTTTATCATTTTATTTTTAAGCTAGCATCGTAGTAGTGCTTTCTGGGATAAAAGCAAATCAGTATTTCCAGCAGTGTAGGGTACAGAGCTGACTACGCCAGCTATTGAGCTGTTTTAAGAAACTGGGAGTAAAACTTTTAAGAAGATGGAGGGAATCAGGAGAGAATACACAGCATGAATGTGAAATATGGAGTGCAGTATGATACCTTATCAGTTGTTTTGCCTTACTTTTATTTAATTCATGGATTTGATAGCTTGGCCGGATCCAATGAGTATATCCAGAGGGAAAGTTAGAAAAATCAAGGATGAGTGTCCAGTGCTTAAACTGATGAGAAGTTTCAATGAATATTTTAGTAACACTTTCAGTCAAGGGATGCCTCCTGCCTGACAGGACCAGAAATCTGATTAGCCCCAAAATGAGAAAAGAGCCATTACAAAGAGTGACCTGTTTAGGTTTTGTTCCTTAATGGTTTCCACCTTAAAGGGATCATCTCAGTATCAGTTAGAGTGCACTATATTACAGTCCTACATTATTAGTTGTCTGTCAAGTCATTTGGTCACTTAAGGCTTCAGTGACCTAAATTAGCTTTAACGGAGGACGGTTGAGTTGCTTAATGAGTCTTTCTTTTCCCGTTGCCAGCAGGATGATAGCACCCCGAAGAAACAATCTTTATACCTAATGTTTGATGCACAGCAGGAGAGCCCAGTGAAATCACCTCCCATCAGACTGTCTGATTCCACAACGCCATGCTCAGGGTATGTCACTGGGAGCAAATTCAGCCATGGAAAAGGATATCAGGGAAATGGGTTGCCATCATAGCACATACATGGGCAGCTCTTCCTTTCTCTGCCTCTGTGTTGCCAAGTTGTTTGTTTAAAAATAGATTCCCACCTGTGTACACGTATGATAGAGGGCAAAGATACAGGAGTTTTATAATGGGAAGGAAGAAGGACATACATTTCTCCTTCATATCCTTACTAAATAGAATGCCAGCAGCAACTGTTTCATTAGACAATGGTTTCCTATTTACAGATACCGAGGACATTTTCATGTCAATCTAGAAATCTCCTAATTGTTGCTTTTCACTTGGCCTTTCCTAGATAACGTTTTCTGAACAAGGAGCCTAGTTCATAAGAACAGGATGTGGGGGCTGCTTTTACTTCCAAAAATTTTGCTTGTTGAGGACATCTGATCTTATCAGTAAAAGCTGTTTATTGGAAGAGATGCAGGTCGCAATGAGAAAGGTGTAAAAATGCAAGTGAGAAATATTTAAGGAATGTGCATTGTGTTTCTGATGGAAATGGCTTTATTTAGAATACTCTGGTGTGTTGTTTTGAGAGGATATTGCAAAGTGTTATGAGATATAATGATACAAAGTTGAGTTTAAACAATGTTGTGGGTATAAAAATATATACAGATGAAACTAATGAAGAGGACTTGCTTAGTTGTTACTGGAAACAAAATTGTAAGGGCCTTGTGCTCTCTACCCTGAAAACGCATACACAATCTTTTTCCAGGTCAAGTTATGAAGACCCTGAAGCCCAGCAGTCCTCTGGGATGAAAATACAACATCCAGCCTCCCGAGTCCTAACTGCCAGCCAGGAGGCACACTTACAGTCACCTGACAAGTCCAAGCAGAAGGACCTGGAGCCCATGACCCTGGGAACAACTCCAGAGGCTATCGAAATAGTAAGTAATTTATGAGAAGAGTTTGGGAATCGTTTCCTGGCAGAAATTTCTTGAGTCATGCAAGAGGTAGCAAAGGTGGATCATGCAAGAAAAGTGAATCTCAATCTGATACTTAACGATCTTGAGAGCAGTGTGTAGTAGAACCCAAATGGGGGAGGTAGGTTGATTGAACTGTTGGAATTCAGAAGAATTTTATGAATTCTTACTGTGGCTTTACATGTTCTTGTCGTAACCTATTCCAAGTTGATACTTAGAAGTGCTTTTTTTCCTCACACAGGCCTTTTTACAGTGTGCTTTAACCAAATATTTAAATAAATATTTTATATATAAAATAAGTGGGTTTATAGAAACATAGAGACACGATTTTTTCTGCTGTATATACTGTGAAATTTCAAAATTTTATTGGTAGAGAACAGGTGCCTTTCACACTTTGTATAAACTGTTAACCGTATTGTTGTCATCTGATACTGATCGTGTAAATTTTGCTCTTTTGATCATTAGAACTCACTCCAGCTTCCAGCTAAATCACTTTTTTCGGTGGCTTCTCTAGGTTGGATTTGAATTAGTGGTGAGCCCTTCCTTACTTCCAGCCTGCACTCGGTACAGACTTTGGAGCATTGGTTCTCAAGTTCGTGAAGGCTTCCTCAAAGCCTACACTTTTCCAGGCAAACTTGTTTGACAAATGCCCACAGCACTAGATGTCCTAAGCTGTATGATAATATATTTACTGAGGAGTGAAAATAAGAAGCAGCTCACTTTAATACTGTGCTTAATCTATATTAACAATGCCATTGATACCATCTCAGAAAATATTTGTTATGGGCTTCAATAATTTTCTGAGTTCAGGGAGTCTTGGGTACTCAAATCCCAGAGGTCTCATTTTTGTCATTTTAATTCTGTCCACTCTCATATTATGCACTTATCCCGATCATGTTATAATGGTGAAAATAACTTAGTTTATGCCCAGTAAGCAGCAAAAGACTTTGTAAAGACTGCAAAAAGAGTCTTGCTGAGGTTCCCCTCAGTTTTGGTGGTCTTCAGAGCTTTTGGACTGCCTTAAAGATGCCTGAACTGGACATAAGCTGTTGTATGAACAAAACCTGTCATCATTGTTTGAAAACTGTTGTAGAAGTATCGAGAGTGCACTGTAGTCCGTGGTTTGAGAGACATTGCTTTAGAGGTCCTGATATTACTTATTGTCTTAGTCTTGGAAAGTTTACTCAGCTTTTAAATTAGGAAGAATTATTTTGGATGTTTGTTCCACCTGTTAATCATGTATTCAAAAAAAATCTTCAGTGGGGCATGAAATTACTAGGAATCAAAGATTCCTATGTTCATATGATTCATATGAATCCTGTGACACACATGTTGCTTTTGGCCTGAACTACTTGGGCAAAATCTGTGTTGCTTATTCTACATCCTCCCATCCTCCTTCCTCTTCAGACATCTCTTGAAGACTCCTTTGTCTCTGCTGATGCTCTTCTCAATAGGATATCCAAGAAAACCTCAATTTGTGATCAACCTGAGTATCTGGATCCTGACTTAGCAGAAAAGAACCCCCCAGTGTTTGCTCAGAAACTTCAGGTTTGTAGCAGAAATATAAATGTCACTTTTCTTTAAGTTTGCCTATATTTAGGTAGAGGAATGCTCTGCTGCATCTGGAAGGGGAGAGGGAGGCTTGGAGGGGAGGTGGGAAAGAAGCAAGATAATGATTTGATAACTTTGGCCTTTCGGGAACTTAAGGAATAGAAATATTTTAATTTAATTCATATAATACGTAAACTTAAATATTGCCAACACTTTCAGCTGTCCTACACCACTGAATATTTTGCAGGAGTCTTTATAAAATAAATCTTTTTTAGCTTGAACACAGGACTTGATGTGTGGAGAGTCATGTTGACACTTGGTCTTAGTACATCTGTGGGCATAGCTTCATTTTCAGGGATTTAGGCCCTAATTCTACTGAAAAGAAAATTAGGCTTTGTTTTTCTGGTAACCTAGCTAATGCAGAATTTGGCATGGCTTCTTCTAGGAAAAGCAAATTGATCTGCTGAGCAGTTCTGTAGGTCAGGACATACTTTCCAGAATATTTATAGTCAAATTTTAAAACAGCAAAGATTAAATTGAGAGCAGCAGCTGGCATAAATTCACATTAAATGAAAGCAAAAGGAAACGAGTCTGAAAAACTGCTTTAGCTCCAGAAAACATCTATTCTGCCCAAAGCGTTGTTCATACTTAGCTCCTAAAATTATTTTTCTATACAGCTACCTCAAAACTAACCAAAAGCTGGAGTTTTGTATCACAGTTCAGTCGTGAAAGGAATATGGGATGAGTTTGTCACCCAGGAGTTATCAGAATTACACGTTAGAATATAACATTCTGGTTTTGGGCATGTTAAACATTTTTGCTATGTTATTAATACCTTCTTTTCCTGTGGATTGCTCACAACCAAACACTGGACAGGAGGAGTTAGAGTTTGCTGCAATGAGGATAGAAGCGCTGAAGTTAGCCAGGCAGATTGCCCTGTCTTCTTTCCGCTCCGAGGTATCTGGTTTTGTGCCTGCCACGTGTGTGTGAGTGTGCGCAGACTAAAGGAACCGAGTGCTGCTTTGTCTTTAACCCAGGTAACCTCAGAGTGTAGTGCTAAGCTCTGCGCACTGCAGCGGGACACCAAAGAGCACGCTGAAAGCGGTGCTGCTCACGGAAACGCTCTCACCCCCTCCACTTACCGAGCGCCACTGCATCCCAATTAACACAAGGCCATTTGAAGGCAAGAAGCGGGCACTTACCTTTCGCAGGAGGCAGATCCTGCAGTCAGGCTGCCGTTTGTCTTCTCTCTACAGCAAGATTTGGCCTAAAACATTTGATGGCAAAAACAATACCAAACCTAATTTCTTACAAAGATTTTGACTGTAGGGGCATTTTGCCTTTTGTTGGTATTTTCAGCTTGAAATCAGGCACCTTGACCTCCAAAAGTTCAGAAGCGAGAAGTTCAAGCCAACCCCACCTTCAGGCTTCTGAAGAAAGGGACTCCAGGCTGTGGAGCTCCCAAAGAAAGAAGGGTCCCCAACACAATGTGTCTTTATTAATGAAGATCCAAAGCTTTTTTTTAATGGCTACTTCTATGTCGTGATGGCTAGTGCCTCCTCAGAGTGATGCTTTGCGCGGCTCTAGGAACGCACATGGTCCTTGCTGTGTTTGGAAGGAGACAGAAAAGCTCACTCTGATATGCTGGGTTTGGTGGTTACCCAGTTGTGCAGCAAGTTTATGGTGCCCTTCATGCTGCTTTTAACAAAAAGGTCAAGCCAGAAATGTTGGTGGCTTTCTTGGGAGGTGGTATCGGATGAATGGGATGGCATGGAGTGACATTTTATCCTAAACGAGCAGAATATGCTTCTGACTTGTTCTTCTCCAGTGATCTTTCTCTTCTTATGTGTCCATTTATAAGTCAGTGGGAAGTCTTTTGCCTGGTTCCATATCATCTTGAGTTCATTGCAACGTAACAACATTTGGGCTGGTTATAATGTTGAGTTGTTTTGGAGCTCTAAGGATCAGTCAGATTTTATCAGATTAACTGTACTTTTATGAAAAAACAACAATCTTGTTTGATTTATTTTGCTTACTTTAAATAACTCATGAGCCAACTGTTCCCATGGTGCACATACACTTACTGAAGTAAACTCACTCCATGTGTATTTATAGGTGTTTTAAAGTATGTGGCTATGATCTTTTATTTAATCAAGGAAAACATTGTCATTGTCGACATTAGAAACCAAGATTAGGCTTTTAACTAAAGGAGTGAAAAAATAAATACCATTTTTCTGCTCAAGTACTGGCCTGTGTGTGACGGTGTCCCCTTGCTCTGTTGCCCTGAGAGGCGAGTGTCAGAAGATGATTAGGTGGGATCCTCTCTAGATCCCCTCCACCTCCTTATTCTTTCTCTGCCTCCTTGTCCTCCCAGCACTTTGCTGACACCTGCAGCTTTCAGGCTCTCCAGCACCAGGAAACATTTGAGATCAAACACATAATAATACCTAGATGCTCTTCACAGGTCATACAAAAAACTTGTGTTAGACATCTGCATTTTTCCTACTGAAACTGAGAAACTCACAAATTACAGAACCACAGATTGGTTTGGGTTGGAAGGGACCTTAAAGGTCATCTTGTTCCAACTGCCCTGCCATGGGCAGGGACAAAATTGTGCTATTTTAGACTAGAGAAAATAGGTTCATGTGTTACCCAGGGGAGATTCTGAGCTGCAAAAATACTAGAGGATGTATTTGATTATGAAGAGTTACATTTAAAAGATGCTTTCTAATGTCACTACAGCATTTTCTTTTATATAGAACAAGTTTATGAGCTCCTTGGAACTTGGAAAATGGGAATGGATTTCATGTGAATTTTTAGAAAATTCCATTAATTTTCATGACAAAGCAAAAATGATAAGCAGAGATATGGAGAGAAAAATAAGCAAAACTCCACCTTCTGACAGAGAACTGGTACCATTTTGAGGTTCAGAAGGCCCCATGTTGGTCCAGTCATAGGAAAGCATCTCACTGGATGCTGTGGGTGTCATGTTAGGCTGGGAAGGACTTTAGTCCTTGCATAACTTTGTTACTTCAGTGGGAGGCTGCTGATGTAAAATTAGCCTGTGATGACAGCCTTTGTGACCTGCAGTGACTGATGGCCTGGATTAATTATTATAGGATCCACCAGACGACTGCAGTGACTTAAGTTCAGACGCTGACTGGCAGCATTCCCTCCTGCTTGGCTGGCTGCAGTTCTTTTCTTAATGTTGTATAATTACATTTAACATTTGCTAAACCATTACAGGATGGGGTAATAAGAATAAGGTGTTAAATAAAGACACAAGCACTTGTTCTGGCAAGTTAGGTCATCTAAAAATAAAGATTAAATACAAACATTTTCTGCTCGTAGCAGGGCTGAGAATAAGGATGTGCAGTTTGTTATTTTCAGGCAGATGGAAGTTATTTGGCTGTTCCCAAACTTCTTGTCAGACACTTCAACAACAGCAGGACTAGGTATCTGTTTTGACGTTGGCAAAGATTTCTTTCTTCTAGTGCTGGGATGAATTAAGAGTTCTCCATTAAACAGTCTCCTTTAGGCTGCCCTGTGGCCATTTTTGTGGGGTTTTTTTGGGTGCAACGTGAACAGAAGCAAACAGGGTTTGTGTCCACCACCCTACAGGAGCTGAGGTGATGTAGAGCTGGTTGTTGAGGTGAGATCCAAGGAAAGTAGAGAAATTGAATGGAAAGACATCTGCACAAATAGGATTAATGGGGGTGGTATTTTAACTTGGTGTGTCCTCATGGTATTGACAGAGAAAAATCAAACATTCAAACCCTTTTTTTTCCCATTCAACCATTTCTTCTAGTAGAACTGTACAAGCTTGGAACTTATGCTTGGATTTTACTTGCTTTTCAATTTAAGTGCAAGCACAAATAGGTCTTGTTTTGCCTCCATTGACCTCTTTGCACACACACCAATTAATTAAAAAAGCGGATCCCTGGATACTCACCCAGGCAGTGTTTTGAGAGCTTGTAGAGGGCAAGTTAATTTTCAGCAGGGCTAAATACATATTCCTCTAAACAGGATGATGAAAACTAGTTTTCCCTTTCATTACAGCACCTTTCTTTATTTTCTTTCGCTTTGACTTTCTCGAAGCGAGGAACCTGCAACCGGTTAATGGATGTGCATTTATTCCCTGTCTGGTCCGATATCCGGTTTCTGTGAAAGACACTGGGAAGGGAAGAGGGAAGTGCTCTCAAATATTTACACTAAGACTGCAGTGACCTACATTTAGCAGTAATTCCCCCGCAGACTCTAATCTTTCCGCGCGAGGTTCAGCAACTTACAAATCCCTAGGCTTATTATTACCCCAATTAACTGCTTACCCTTCTCAGCGATTAGGCGTTGCGGTTGAAAAACTGACAGAGTTATTTTCGGTAATACCATCATCCTGTTGGTCAGGGTATATTATTGTCTCAGGACAGGAATATTTGGAGGCAGCAAATAACAGCTGCTAATTACGCATCAGTTTGGAGCTGTGTGTAAAATAAGCTTTTGAAGTGAAACCATGAGGACTTTTACTGGTTGGTCCTGCCAAAGAGCCCTACTGTGACTGGTGTGAAGTGTTCCCAGAGCTAGGACAGTACTGGTCGGACCACTATAGCAAACATTTCTGCTCAATAGCTAAATTCCATGAGTTTTTACAGTCATCTTTGGAAATTTTTTATTGTTTTGCATGTCATAATTACTATTATTTTGTACAATTTACTCAAGATCATTAGAGGACTAGAGAAAACAACTATATTAGTGAGGTGTTAAGCACTGCATTAAAAATATGCATAAGAACATATTAAATGCTTTAAATGTTCTTTTTTCTTTAAAAATTTTATCATCCTGGCAGGTACTTTGACACGTTTTTATATGAGCTTGAGGAAATTTGTCTGTCTTTCTCCACGATTAATATTTTCCAGCAATCTCTTTATGAGCTCCCGCAAATGAAGCTGCAGGAGGCTTTTGAAATGTGATACACACGGTTTAACAGATTGATCCTCAGGATGGCCTTTCTTTCAAGGGCAGCTTTGATGATCCAGTGGCTCTTTTTTATCTCTCAGGTTTTCTTGCCTTCTGTCTGAGGAATTAAAGTAAGGGTTTTTTTAAGATAGGATGCTGATTTGAGCCAGCAGTAGTCTTACTTATTGGCTGTTTTACCTTTACTCAGATCTGTGGACAGCACCATGTGGTTTTGGGTTTATGTATTTTCATAGATGGCTGAGCTCATGTCCCAGATGTCTTTTTTCCTGCCTAGTTGTTATATATTGGGAGATGCTTTCAGGAATACAGGCTGAGCGGTTTTGATAGCTCTTGTGATGCTTTTTGCTCAGGTAGGAGAATCCACTGGATTTGAGGTTGCACCTCCTAATTCTTTTCGAATGAATCATTATTTTGTGTGTTCATGGTTAAATGTTAAACCTGGTCTGGTGTGAGGTGTCCCTGCCCAGGGCAGGGGATTGGAACTGGATGATCTTTAAGGTCCCTTCCAACCCAAGCCATTCAATGATCCTGTGAAATCCAGATGTAGTTCTGCTATGGATGGTGTGTAAAAATGTGGGGTTTTTTGATTTAGCATCTTCCTAACAGCCTTTTATAACCTTGATTTTAATGTGCTGTAACTTGGATTGTTGGTCCCTGGAGTGTGGTTTGTAAGACCTTACATCTCAGTGTCCTGTACCTCCTTTTTTTTTTCCTCTTGTACTCATTTCACATTCTGCTCTCCTCCTGAGTTCATCTGGGCTGCTGACATAAGCAAAATTGGCAGCTGCAAATGAAAATTCATTTAACTTACTAATCGCATGCTAAATACCAGCTGGGCAGAAACGTCACCTTTGTATTCTGGGATTCCATGAGTCTGTATGATACTTACACTCTTTATGAAATAGTGTTTATGATACAGCATATTGGCAGCTCAGGTCTAAGAAAGTGAGCTGTCCTCTTGCTTCTGCTTTCTTGATGTAAATTTATGGAAGCAGAATTCCCTTTAACAAGCTGTCTGCCTACAATTCTAATTTCCTCTGCTGATGTCCATTTCTTTGTGGACGTTTTGCTGAAATGTCTGCATCCGAAAGTATTGCATTTTCTAATATAGGACCTTAAAATATTACAGGCAAAATGCTATCTTTATTTTCTCTCTGTGAAGGTAACATGGCCCTCTTGGTGCTTACTGTGGAGCTTAAATGTATATTTTAAGATTGCCAAATTCAAAGTTTCTTGTCAGCGTTACTGCTGTTGTAACTCAGTATTTCACAGGATTCTAGTCCTGGCTCAGGACGCTGGTGCCTAGAGCTGCACCCAGAAAACCTGTTAGCTAAACACGTATTTAATGGTTCGTTTCTTTGTATTTAAAAAAACAAACACACAGAGAGAACCTGCTATCCCAGCAGATGTTTCCATCTCTAAAAGTGCCCTGTACTCCCGGATCGGCACCTCGGATGCGGAAAGCACCGCGGCTCTCCTCTACCCCCAGCAAGACTTAGACTCCGCGCTACGACTGGCCAGAGCAGAGGTAATTTTCTTCATAATTTGGAAAAGGAAAAATGTGCCCCTTGCGGTTTGCTTCTTTCCTGTTTTCTCCCAAATGATTCATATTATGAACGCTTGTTCTATTCTTAAAACTGTCCTCAGCCACACTAAAACCACGCTAGAAGCTACCAAAGCAAAAGGCACTACACTGTAAGTTTTATTTTCTTTGACATAAGTGAAAAGCAGACATTGCATGGAAATAAATCTTTTTTTATTTTAACCTTTACTGTAATGTGTGCTCTTTGACAGCACTTTGCTGTATGATTTTATAAAAATTGTGAAATGCTAGAAATACGAATATAATTACTGAGCTACATATATGGTTACTTTGGATAAAAGTAAAAAAGAATGGGCACAATCTAGTGTTAGAGTATTCCCAGCTTCATGATAGAGGAGCACAAAGGAACCCAGTCCTTTGGGTATATAATTTCATGGACAGTCAGCCCTAAATATTCATGCAGAAGCAGTAGAACCTCCTTAAAGGACACGGGACCACATAGAGAAGTGTTTCAGGTTGGGCACCAGGTCAAATCAAAGTGTGGTGTAATATTGTATTTCCCGAAAAGCATCCTTGATAAAATCAGGAATGAAATAAAAAACAAGAATGTTGCAGCTGCTCTCCTAAGTGAGTTTTGAAAAACTTGAGAATGATTTCACATGAGAACTTTTTTAATTGCACTCTGAAAAAGGAAAAAATCACTGGGGATGCTCATATTTGAAACCATATTGCATTTGAAAACTATACCTCTGTTAATTAGAATTTGATATTAAATCAAATATTGTACACTTATTTAATTTCCTCTTTAGTGGGTCACTTGGTTTAACTCTTTTTTTTTTTCCCTTTGCTTTCTTCATTTCAGATTGTGGCCAAGGAAAGGGAAGTATCTGAGTGGAAAGAGAAATACGAAGAAAGCAGAAGGGAAGTGATGGAAATGAGGTGGGTTATTAACTTGTCGCTAATCTTAGCGGCAGAGAGCCTTATTTCAGCTATGGATAGTACGCAGAGTGCTGTGACTGTATGACCATTCTGGTTAGCTGAATTTGTGTAGTTATTTTTAAATGCAGGCTTTGGATTGATCCAAAACAGGTAACTTTGTCTTTGCCCTTTGTGGTGGGAACCACTGTTAAGGGTAATCACTGAAAACTTGTGTGTTACGAGTCTCATTTACACCTTCAAAATACTGAGATAAGAGAGCTCTTCATCTCGGCTAATGTAAAGGACAAATTTCCTCCAGTTTGTGCTGTGGATTCACACATGGATTGCCTGGTGGGGTTTGTGTGGCCTGGCTGAAGGAGCTGCCTGTAGAGCTGGCAGAGGTGTGCACGTGCTGATTGAAAATTTACTCTCCACAGAGAGTTTCACCGACAGAAGAAAGAATGTAGAGGTTTTGCAAATAGAACTGAGTAGAATAGGCTTTCTCCAGGAGATAGTTGTAAAAAGTGTCTTTTACAATAGAAAAAGAAACCCACTTACCAGTAGAAAAACATTTCTTGCGAAGAAACCACTCTGCCTTCTGAGTGTTGACTTTCAAAGAACTGAGGTGGTTTCTTTGAACTGAGGTGGTTTTTTTTCAGTTACTGCACACACTAAGTTTGATTTCAGTTAAGCAATTTGGATTTTGCTGCTTCGTTTGAGAGCTGATAGAAGGACCCTGAGCTTTTCAGTTTCTTCTTGTTGTATCTGTTGTTCAAATACAGTCTCTTTCTCCTTGCAAACCTGCCTCTCTCGCATTCAATATCTATACACCGGAACACAACTGGTTTGACCTTTCTTCCCAGCCCAGGTCCTACCACTTGCAAAGGTGACAACAAAATCACTATAGTGCATGAGTTAAGGGGTGTTGCTCAAAAAATTGCTGTTGCTTCCCATTTAGTTGAGTTGAAAGTTTCAGCCTTTAATTATTTTTTTTTTTACAGTGGTGATTCCATAAGAATCACTTACAGATGAGCATGGCCTGCTTATCAATCTGAATCTGAGAAAGTCATCATTTGAGGAAGAGATTGTGTAAAAATATATCACAGAGTTTTTAAAGCTTTTTTTTTATCTTCAAACAGACAGAAAACACCTCCCCTCTTTACTCATAAATAGAAGGAAACTGTCAGATTATTTTAACATCCGTCTTTGAAGTAATCGCTTCAGCTCTTGCTTCTGAGACTGACTGTTTTTCTGTTCTAGCACCATCTTCTTCCCAGAATTAAAAGTCTTGGTGGTTTAAAGCTATCTGGGATGATAAAACTTCCTAAAGGTGCCTGGTGTTACAAGCGTGTGACACGGCTTTAAAATCCTTACTGCTTACACCAGGCTTTTGAGGTAATCTCCTTTGGACATGAAACCAATCCCTTCCCTTTAGGGGCAAACGTTTGAAGATATTTTTGCTCTCAAAAGTGTCACTTCTGCTTGGGAGCTCCACAGCTTTCTCCTTTTCTTACTGACTTTTGTCTCAGGATTTTCCCATGTCCATTCCGTTACCTCACCAACTGCAGCAGACTTCTCTAAAACGGAGCAAGTGAAAGGGAGTTAAGACTTCAAAAGAGACGTAATCAAATACCAGTGAGCTATTATGAACTTCCACTTCAGATGAAGTGTGGTGGGGTAATTTTGTTATTCGTAGACGGTCCTGCATGGCTCATGAATCAAAGCACAGATCAAACTAGTCTCATTTGATTAGCTTTATTTGGCTCTGGAAAGGGATGGATCATCTTTCTAAATCACATTTAATCTGCTTATTTTGGCTAACCTCTTTTCAAGAAGGAAATTCAAAGCCTACTATGAGTATATGAAATAAAATAGCCTTAAAAGTAACATTTTGCCACCTCTGTTTCAAAAACAGATTGGGGAAATGGGACACCATGGATTTTGTGCTACATAATTGACTATTTTGATCTTGTTCCCTTAAATGCTAATGGATCATTTAGTCAAATTTGGAGAGTGGAAGATTAGATATATTTTGGATGAGGGCCAACTCAACTTCTGTTAAGTTTGCTTGCTACCAATTATAACTTTGCGTAATGTTTACATTAAAAATAAGCAAAGACAAACATGGAGAAAGTAATGGAAAAAACAGACTTTGTGACTCTTGAATTAGGCCAATGTGATTCTGTTTATATTTAGATCATGGTGGGTAATGTACTTTGGGCATGTTTCAAATAACAGAATTTGTTTCAGAGCAATCCCTTTTCCCTGTACTGATTTACATGGAGAATTAAATATCAAGTGCGATATTTAAACAGTTTTATTTGTTACTCGTGTAATAAGGAGCATATAAAAGTGTGAAGGTGTTCTGTATCTCTTTTAAAATACCGTAGTTCAGTGATTGAGTAGCATTATTTTCTAAGTAAGCATTAGCAATGATGATGTTTGCCAAAGCCTTTTCTTTTTCTTTCCCCTCTCTTATAGGAAAATCGTTTCAGAATACGAGAAGACAATTGCTCAGATGATAGGTAGGTGTTTCTCCTCTGTAAGATGCCATCCTCCACTCTGATTGTTCTGATCAGAGCTTGGAAACATAGTTGAAGTCTTTGGGGTTATACTTTTATGGGAACTGCATCTGCTGATGGTGCTGGGAATTGTGGCTGCACCCAAGGAAATCGGTGTGTGCTCAGGGAGTCAGGAAAAGCCAGGGCTTCGTTTGACAGAAAGTAGCCCCCCGAGGCAGCACAGAGAATGCAGAAAGGTCGAGGCTTTTCCCTCTGCACCAAAGCAAACTGTTTGGAAACCTGTTCAAATGCTTTGCCCACAGTTTGTGAGTATCTCCGTGAGAGACTATGAGTGACCTCAACCCTCCGTAGTCATCCGCTCCCCACTGTTTAATGGGAGATACCAAACTTAGCTCTTTACAGCAACAGGGATTATCTGAGCTAAGTGCATTGGTCAGACCAAAACCTAGATTAGCTCCAATCCCATTTGAGAGATTATGAGTGGCCAATCCACCTCCCTGGTTATTTTCTGACAGAGGGGTTTCCTTTAAGGTCTAAATTATTACATGTTTTCCCTCTCAATAATTAGGAAATGCCTTTGTTAACAGCTTGTCCCACGAATGAAAAACACTACCTGCCGTAGCATTTCAAAAACAAAGGCTGTAGGACTGGTGTTTTTCCTTGGTGTGGGAGGTCTGGCCCCTGGGGTGTGATTTTAAAGCCTCCTGGTATGATTTCCAAAGCTCTTTTTCTTATACTGGCTATAGAAAGGACCAGTGTCTTGTGCTACTGCTTCAGCTCCAGCTGGCAAAGGGCTGAGCGGGGTCTTGGGCTCTCCATGGCTCAAATTGATGAGAAAGCTGGACCAAGCTTATCTGGACAAACTCGTGTAAAAGAGCAAAGAACTGTGAAATATTAGTGAAAGCCATTAGGAGTGGCCTCAGAGTTAAATCTCGGCTGGGAGATGCAGGAGAAAGACTAGTCTAGCTAATGGCATCTGCGAGCAAGCAGGGGCATGAATCCAGCCCGTTTGCACTGTGTTTATTGAAAAATAAAAAGAGAGACATTTTTCCTCTTACTCCCCCTGAGAGAACTGTCCCAGAGAGTACAATGTGCCAGGAACACAACAGGAGTATGTACCTGGATCTTCCTAACAGGTTTCCAACAGGGAAGGATTTTTATTATAGTTGTATATCATTTGATCTATCACGTTGTGATATATCTTACGTATTGTATCATGTGCCCCCTTTAATATGGGCAGCCCCCTCATGTACAGTCACTATTGTCTGACCCCAAAAATGTTTGGTTTCTTTTAAATTGGATTGTTTGGGTTTTTTAATTAATGTTTGAGTCGTGTTTAGATATGTTTGTAGCTAATTTGCCTATTTTTGCTCAAAGAGAACAGGGGGAATTAGTTCAGTATCTGGTGCTTTTGCTGCCTTCCTGCATTTCTCAGCCATTGGGAGATACCCCGGACTCTTTTCAAGTGCAGGGAAAAATGAGCCTATAAATAAGCAAATTTTATTATAAAAACAATAAGTAAATTGTACAATGAAAATAACAGTGATAATCATGATGATGATAATGATAATAGTAATAATAATAGTAACGATATTAACTATATTAATGATAATAATAACATGCCTGGCTTCATTCTCAGTGGTGTTCTGCCTCTGTTGCCTTTTGTATGTAAAACTGAGCAACTTGCCTGCCTTCTGACATAATGTCTGTCATTCTCATCATGCAAACGTTAAAATAGGAGTACCCAGAGTATGCAAAGAACTTAATTCATTTGGGTTTACTCTAAAAATATTCTAGTACGGCTTCGTCTCTGAACCTGGCCATTCATATGTACAAACACAAGACCTGTCTTATTTTCTCCAAGCATATGCATATACTTAGCAGCAGAAGTTTTTCTTTGATAACAAATTCAAATTGTATTTTTGAGAATTATATTTTAGAAAAAAAAAAAAATAATTCAAATTGTGAGACCACAGTGCAGCGAGAAGGCTTAGGATAAGAGTCCTAAGGCAAAGGCACAGCCTTGGTGTACATAGTAAATTCTACAAATTGTCTTTTATTCTTGTTGCACAGAAACCCAGGATAGTTAAAACATCGGGCCATTAACGGCTGAGGATATAGAAGGATCTTTAAACTTCAGAATATCAGTCAGTCTTTCAAATGATCTATGGCACGTTTTTAAGAGTTATGGCTATAAATAATGCAAATTGCTGTCCATTTGCAAAGGAGCTGAAACAACAACAGTGACACAGAAACAATGTGTTAATTAGAACAGTATGCAAATTCTGCAGCATGGCAATATGTTACATGCGAGGCTGCTTGTCCCTGCCTGTCATGTAAATTTTTGGTCTAATTGTCCCACTTTCTCCTGTCATTTGTTGTAAATTACTGTCCCTTCTGGTAAAGGAATTCACTCATCCCAAGCCACTTTGTGGAGGAAAGTGATTGCCTGGGTGCTATTTGCATAACCTTCACTGAGCTGTTATCACAATAATATCTTACTGCTGGAACAAAACCTGCTTTGTAACAAAAGAAGTGCCTCTGCTGTTTCTATGTATGATTTAACCCTTCTGAACTATTTACACAGCCCTGCTCACAGGGCATTAACAAGTGAACCACTTTCATGCATCCCTTAGATGAATATTCAGCGCAGTTGATAGTCTTGCTCAGCTTTTTACAGGTTGCCATGTGTATATGTAATGAATATTGAAAATACTCCTTTTGAACAATATACAATTATATATGTGTGCCTATAAAGGCATGGAAAACATGCATTGCAAGCAGGAATTGCTTTTGATTTCAAGGGCTGGCAGGTCTAGTATTTGCTGTCAAATACAACTAGAACTTAATATTACCTGACGTAGTGTATGCAATTAGTATCCTGCCATACTCTCCACAGCCAGAGCTTGCAAGCTGTCAGTGCCTACATCCCTCTTAGTGTCTCTTTGCCCATTTTTTACTGGTGCTTTAAGGGATTTTTCCCTTTTTTTCTTACACTTGCCTCAGCCCCTAACACATTCTTTATTTATATTGAGAAAGGGGGGGGGGAACCTTTCCCGGCTGCTGCTTGTGCTGTTGCTCAGGGCTGCCTGGCACTGCCAGCCCTGTGGAACAGAGCCTGCAGAACTCCTACATCCACTGCACCCCACCTTACACACACCTTGCTCACAGCCCTGCACTGTCCCCTTCCAAAATCCATCATGGATTTCCATTTTATTGATGGATTTGTAACGCTGGGTTGTTGGTGTTTTATTTTTTTCTGTTTAAAATGTATCCTACTTGTATGTTTAAATACATAATTAAATTCCCATTATGAAAACCAAACAGATGTTATGCTTTGTGCATTACAGATTGTTGCATTACTTGTTTTCTGCTTTCCTAACAATTCCTGATTTTCTGTTTTGCTTCCATTTTTGTTGCTTCTTGCTATTTGCTTGCAAAAACAAAACAGGCAAGCCTGGTAAGTAAAGCTTTTACCAACTTTGACACCAGCATTTTGCATTTTTGTTTTCTTTTGCTTTTGTTCTCCGTTTGCTGCATTCCCATTAAGTAATGTAATACTGAGCTGAACCTGAAAGCAGATCTGCTGTGGTGGTACTCTGATTCTGTCAATTTGGATAGTGTTAGTCCTGAGCATAGCGGTGTTGTCATTGGTGAGCTGTGGACATTGTGTGTTGCAGACATGGAAGCTGTTTAATTAAAATATTTTAATTTCATAACCTCATAAATGTCTTTAGAAATCAGTATCTGTAACTGCTGAACTCAGATTTGACTGGCAGGCTGTTATCAGCACAGTTCCACTAAGCAGCTTTTTCATTAAAGTTAGATCAGAGTTTTAGAAAATATCATATATATCTCCCAGTCCCCCTCCAGCCAGATGCTGGGTTTTGTTTTCTGTAGTATTTAACCACTTTGGTGGTTACTACAGTATCTTAACAGTTCAATAGGAGGGTGGAGGATGGAGCCAGACTCCTTTCAGTGGTTCCAGCAAGAGGATGAAGGGTACAAGCTGAAACATAGGAGGTTCCACTCAAATATGAGAAAAAACTTCTTTCTGGTGAGGGTGATGGAGCACTGGAAAAGGCTGCCCAGGGAGGTCGTGGAATCCCCTTCCCTGGAGGTTTTCAAGCCCCGTCTGGATGCAGTCCTGAGTGACATGCTCTGGGAAATCCTGCTTTAGCAGGGGAGTGGGACTGGGTGATCTCTAGAGGTCCCTTCCAACTCTGACAATTCCCATGATTCCTTAAATAGTACAGTATGTTAACTGTTATCAGAGATTATCTGATAACCCCTCCCTAATACTCACTGGAAACTTTCTGTTCAATTTATTGTCACTCCCCCAACAAAAATTCCCATATTCCCCTTGGAAAAGGGGCTTGGGTGGCCCCACCTCACGCCCTGGTTCATGAGCATCTCTGGCATGTAGTGAAAAGGAGAGAAGAAAGAGAGCATCAGGCATCACTTGCCCCAAATTCCCATGTGCCAATTGCTGGGGATGAGCGGGAGAGGAGCTGGTCCAGCTGAGGAGCAAGGTGGGCAAAAGGAAGAGCTCGGTAGTTGTGAGGACAAGAAGCATGAATTAACAACTTTCTAGATTGCCCTAGGAACAAATAAGAAGGAGGTTGATAAAATACCGCAGGCAGCAGTCTCAGAAAAAGTAAAGTTGTGACCATTTAAGCACGTTATGCGATGATGCAAATGGGTCCCTTCCCATGCACAGAGCTGCGACAACAGAGGATTTGCCAAACAACAGGCTCCTGCCAGTAAGTGCTTTGGAATTAAGCTCGACAGCATGTAGTCTCCAGCGTGATTGAGCAAGTCTTGTGCTGGAACACAAGGTGACAAATTCTCAGATTTAGAAAAATAAACAAAGGATGACAAATGGTTTTCTCATTTTACTTGAGAATAGGCGTATTTTGACATTACAGATTATCACAGAGTGTCTTTAAGGAGAAAAAATAGAAAATAATGCTTGTTTTTTATGAAACGTTAAACATCATCAAACTGATGTGGCATTTCAGGGCTGTGGTTTTCTCAATTCTGCCATATCAAAGGTGTCCGTTCACTGGTAAAATAAGGTGTTACAATTTCCAGTGCAGCAAACTCAGTGCAAGGCCTCAGAGCTTCTCTGGTTCTTTGGACCTTCACCATCAGGTACATGAAAATAACCTCAGGTCAGGCTCTGCCCCAGCCAGATGCTGTCAGGGGTGTGCAGAGGAGTACAGGGCACAGCCCAGATTAGCTGAAGCACAAAGTGGCATTGTCACTGCTCTGGGTTTAGTTAGGCTTGCAAAAAAAAACAGTATAAAAGGATTGAATATGCAAAAGGAAGAGATTAATCTCAGTTTGGGAATTGACAGTATCAACTTTGATGTTTCAGAGCTGACCAGCACTATGAAATACTTAATTCAGATGAAGACTTCTATTCCAATAAAAAAGTAAATTCTGCTTATATTTTGAGATACAAAGAACTAAAGGCTTGAGTGAAAAGTTGTAGATTCTGAAATGCTGAAATGCCCCATGCTTTTTGCATGGGAGAACTTACCTTATTTTAGTTTCCATTGTAGACAAAGGAAATTGGCAATATAAGACTGCTGTGTTTTGTGGGTTGGTTTTTATTTCAGTATCATTCAAAGTAAGCCTAAAACATGGGCACAAGAATCATATTTTAGGATATGAAGCAAAGAAGGAAGCATTTTGGAAGACAATGCCAGACCTTTTCTTCCAGTGTTGCACAGGTATTCCAAGTTATAGCTTGGTCAGTTCCTTTGAAAAGTCTCTTCCATACAGATTTGGATTCCAGTTGTGTTCTTCCCACCATTCCTGCCTCAAATTCAACTATAGAGAGGAGAAGCTTGGAAGTTATTTTGTGCAGACCAGGACTTAGAAAGTCTATCTGATGTTAGATTTTCTTTCTGGCACTTCCTACAGTAACCCTAAGAATGAGAGTTTGCAAAACACTTTTTCCAAAGGAAGAATTTTTGTTGAATTCTATTATACATAGTGCCTTGTTTGTACGGGATTAGAAGAGATGCCAAACAATGGCAGATAATTTATTGCCAGTGCTAGTAATATCCATAAATGTCTTTTCCTTCAGCTAGTGCATCTTCAGGCAAACAAGGGAAGTCCAACACTTGCTTTTTTTCATTGGAACAGCTGAGTTCAGAGTGAAACAAATCATCAGTACAGAGATAGATTTGCATTTTTTTCCCAACATCACAATGTTTAAATATCCCTGTAGCAACCTTTTTCCAAAACAGGATTGTGTCTTTGTATAAAAATCATTTTCTGGATCCTGCAAACTTACTAATACACAACATAGAGCACAGTACAGCAGAAACTATAGATGACAGTGAAATCAGAGTTCTGACCACGGTGATCCTTCTGAAAATCACTTTTCCCTTCCTTCTCTCTTCTTTCTAACAGAGGATGAACAGAGAGAGAAATCTGTCTCCCATCACACCGTTCAGCAGCTGATTGTGGAGAAGGAACAAGCTTTGGCAGATCTGAACTCAGTGGAGAAATCACTGGCAGATCTTTTCAGGAGATATGAAAAAATGAAAGAAGTATTGGAGGGGTTTCGGAAGGTGAGTCCTGTTTAAGTCCCCTCTCATGTCCCACTGCCACTTAGCAGAGGGCAGGTCTTTTGTTCCAGTTGGATCTGATGTACTACATAAGACAGCAGTGTGTGATAGATGTCACAAACCCCACAGGACTTCAGCCCATGCCAGGGCTGGCTTCTGACTGAGCGTTCTGTTAAATGAATTCCTCAGGTCAGAGGTTATATTTAAAGTGCATGACATAACATAATCCTCACATGAAACATTCCAGCTGTGGATCAGTTGCAAACAGGAGAATTGTAAAGCTCTTTGCATTTTGTAATATCACTTCAGATGCCTCCTTGGGGGGTGTCCATGTTAGACTGCAGCCCTTAAAATATCTGAATGTGACTCCCGCAAATCAGAGAATCATAGAATCATAGAATGGTTTGGGTTGGAAGGGACCTTAAAGAACAGCTAGTTCCAACCCCCATGCCATGGGCAGGGTCACCTTCTACTAGAGCAGGTTGCTCGCAGCTCCATCCAGCCTGGCCTTGAACCCCTTCAGGGATGGGGCATCCACAGCTTCTCTGGGCAACCTGGGCCAGGCTCTCACCACCCTCGAGGTGAAAAATTTCTTCCTGATATCTAATCTAAATCTCTCCTCCTTCACTTTAAAACTATTACCCTTCATCCGATGGCTCCCCTACCTGATCAAGAGTCCCTCCCCAGCTTTTCTGTAGGCCCCCTTCAGTTGCTGGAAGTGGCTCTAAGGTCTACCCAGAGCCTTCTCCAGACTGAANAATTTCTGTAATGTGCTGGTGTTTCTTCCACCTCCTGACCATGTAAAACACCTTAGATTTCTATCTTTATCAAATGCCTTCATGTTTCTTTGACATATTTTCCAGGGAAGATCAGGAAAGGAGCCATCAGCTAGGTTTATGCAGCTGCAGAGGGCTGTGCTCAGATATTTGCACCTGCAGCCAGTATTCCTGTCCCCCGAGAGCTGCTGTTGCCTCTCTGCTATACAATCGCCCCTTTCTTAATCAGAACAGAATGCGTAGGTGCTGCTCAGCTGTTTCAGTGCAGAGTCAGTCAGGCAGCCTCTCCCCAGTTCCACCAGTTACCTCAGCTGGATCAGCCCAACTTCTGCTGGGGGCGACAAGGAATAGTTGCACAAAAGATCGTGCCAAGCGTGGACAAATAGCAGTTCCTTAATCCACTGTTAAGGAGCGAACATCTGATTGTGCCTTAAGACAGGCACCTCAGATTGATTTGCTTTTAATTCATTTTTTTTTTATTCTACACTTCCATGTAAGAACCGAGGAAGCATCCCTAGGAATTACATTCAGGACACGCATCACAGTCCCCTAGACCCAAGAGATGCCTCTGAAATGTCACTAGGATTGCAAAGTGCCTAAACCCAAGTGAGACTTGGATTTGCCTTCCAGCTGTTGGCCCAGCTTTGACTGCGAGAACTGGAGATCAGATTTGGAAAGTTCCATAAAACACCTCCACCAAAGTGATACTTATGTCTCTAGCACAGATGTCAGGGAGGGAACGACCGACAGAGACGTTAAGAAAAGACTTTGCAGGCTCTGCTGAGCAAGAGGGAGTCATGAAGGGTTTCTAGGGACAAGTCTCAGAATATTTTCAAAGACAGGCAGAATGCAGCCATGTTCTCACCACCCATCTATTTAGATTTAGTCCATCCTTCATTACCTGCCGTCCTTCCCTGTAGATAACCTGACGTGACAAAAATCTGTGGTTTTTATTAGAGCCAATGCTGAAATTGCACAAGTGCGAGGCAAGGCTCAGCAAGAGCAAGCGGCCTATCAGGCCAGCCTTCGTAAAGAGCAGCTGAAAGTGGACGCATTGGAAAGAACACTGGAACAAAAGGTAAGTAGCAATTCAGTTCTTTTAAAGCAGAAGTCAAGGGGATGGCCAAAGTTCAGTGAAATTTCCCTAGGATAACTGCACTCAGCTGTTCCTCTCGAGCTCAGACCACAGCCAAGGTCTGCCCAAGGACCTCTCCAGCTCCTCACGTCCCTCTGGCCCCACAGCTTCTTTTTGGGTTTCGTTTCCATTTCTAGTTTCAGCTGTGTGCTGCCCTCTGTGCTTCTGCTGGGAGTGGAGACAGACACAGCGCTCAGATGCAGATCTGTGTGGCTCAGGGCAAAAGCGGCTGTAGGAAATCCCTGTTTGCATCCCGTGTTCTCCAGCTCAGCCAAGGAGCTTGTTTTCGGTGCAACACGGCTCCTGGAGAACAGGGTGAAAGACACTCTGTAAAAGTGCAGCCCGGGAACAAGTTTAAACCCTGTACTATTGGTGTGTGCTAGGAATGACTGCTGTGAAGCTGTCTCCTTTAGTGCTAAATTGTATTTATTGAAGTTGGAGGAGCTGTATGTGGAAATAATTGTTGTTATTATTATTATAATTAATTATATAATATTATATTAAATATTGTTAGNCGCAGCTCCATCCAGCCTGGCCTTGAACCCCTTCAGGGATGGGGCATCCACAGCTTCTCTGGGCAACCTGGGCCAGGCTCTCACCACCCTCGAGGTGAAAAATTTCTTCCTGATATCTAATCTAAATCTCTCCTCCTTCACTTTAAAACTATTACCCTTCATCCGATGGCTCCCCTACCTGATCAAGAGTCCCTCCCCAGCTTTTCTGTAGGCCCCCTTCAGTTGCTGGAAGTGGCTCTAAGGTCTACCCAGAGCCTTCTCCAGACTGAATAACTGCTACAAATAGGTGTCTGTCCCTATCAACCTGTGTCTTGTACCCTTCAACCTCTTGAATTAACTTTAATGTCATCTTCTCCTTTTAGAATGAAGAAGTGTTAAAGAAATGTGCACAGGAATATTTATCACGAGTGAAGAAGGAAGAGCAGAGGTACCAAGCACTCAAAATTCATGCCGAGGAAAAACTGGACAGGTAATGTATTGTATACCTCTCTTTCCAGGCGTTCATGCTGCAGGAGGATTCCTGTGCCTGGACCTTGCACCCCAAACCTGCTCCCTCAATACACAGAGCACAGGCTNTCTCTGCTATACAATCGCCCCTTTCTTAATCAGAACAGAATGCGTAGGTGCTGCTCAGCTGTTTCAGTGCAGAGTCAGTCAGGCAGCCTCTCCCCAGTTCCACCAGTTACCTCAGCTGGATCAGCCCAACTTCTGCTGGGGGCGACAAGGAATAGTTGCACAAAAGATCGTGCCAAGCGTGGACAAATAGCAGTTCCTTAATCCACTGTTAAGGAGCGAACATCTGATTGTGCCTTAAGACAGGCACCTCAGATTGATTTGCTTTTAATTCATTTTTTTTTTATTCTACACTTCCATGTAAGAACCGAGGAAGCATCCCTAGGAATTACATTCAGGACACGCATCACAGTCCCCTAGACCCAAGAGATGCCTCTGAAATGTCACTAGGATTGCAAAGTGCCTAAACCCAAGTGAGACTTGGATTTGCCTTCCAGCTGTTGGCCCAGCTTTGACTGCGAGAACTGGAGATCAGATTTGGAAAGTTCCATAAAACACCTCCACCAAAGTGATACTTATGTCTCTAGCACAGATGTCAGGGAGGGAACGACCGACAGAGACGTTAAGAAAAGACTTTGCAGGCTCTGCTGAGCAAGAGGGAGTCATGAAGGGTTTCTAGGGACAAGTCTCAGAATATTTTCAAAGACAGGCAGAATGCAGCCATGTTCTCACCACCCATCTATTTAGATTTAGTCCATCCTTCATTACCTGCCGTCCTTCCCTGTAGATAACCTGACGTGACAAAAATCTGTGGTTTTTATTAGAGCCAATGCTGAAATTGCACAAGTGCGAGGCAAGGCTCAGCAAGAGCAAGCGGCCTATCAGGCCAGCCTTCGTAAAGAGCAGCTGAAAGTGGACGCATTGGAAAGAACACTGGAACAAAAGGTAAGTAGCAATTCAGTTCTTTTAAAGCAGAAGTCAAGGGGATGGCCAAAGTTCAGTGAAATTTCCCTAGGATAACTGCACTCAGCTGTTCCTCTCGAGCTCAGACCACAGCCAAGGTCTGCCCAAGGACCTCTCCAGCTCCTCACGTCCCTCTGGCCCCACAGCTTCTTTTTGGGTTTCGTTTCCATTTCTAGTTTCAGCTGTGTGCTGCCCTCTGTGCTTCTGCTGGGAGTGGAGACAGACACAGCGCTCAGATGCAGATCTGTGTGGCTCAGGGCAAAAGCGGCTGTAGGAAATCCCTGTTTGCATCCCGTGTTCTCCAGCTCAGCCAAGGAGCTTGTTTTCGGTGCAACACGGCTCCTGGAGAACAGGGTGAAAGACACTCTGTAAAAGTGCAGCCCGGGAACAAGTTTAAACCCTGTACTATTGGTGTGTGCTAGGAATGACTGCTGTGAAGCTGTCTCCTTTAGTGCTAAATTGTATTTATTGAAGTTGGAGGAGCTGTATGTGGAAATAATTGTTGTTATTATTATTATAATTAATTATATAATATTATATTAAATATTGTTAGAATGCACTATATATAGCTGTACTATGTAAGTATATATATCTCTCTATATCTCTCCCTCTATATATATGTACTAAGTTCTCAGTATTGGGGAAAACTTAATTGTCCCACACTTCTCCCAAAGGTTCACTAATTAAAAAATACACCACCAAACCTCAATGCAACAATATCTTTCATAATGCTTAATGTTGCCTTTTATTTTCCAGAATAAAGAGATAGAAGAATTAACAAAGATTTGTGATGAACTGATTGCCAAAATGGGGAAAAGCTAACTTTTAACCAAATTTCTGGACTTCGATATTGAGTGCAATATGACCATTGGCACACTGATGTCCATGCGTTTATGTGGACAGGTTATATTTTCACTTTTTCGTATGCACTACTGTATTTTCTTTCTAAATAAAGTTGATTTAATTGTATGCAGTACTAAGATGACTATCAGAATTTCTTGCTATTGTTTGCATTTTCATAGTATAATTCATAGCAAGTTGATCTCAAAGTTCCTGTATCAGGGAGATTGTCAAGTTCTCTAAGAAATTACAAATTGCTGATCCTAGCCTTCCCTTTGTACATGAGTTCCCATGTTGGATGTCTTTTGGATTTAATATAAACATGTATTACTTGCATGGGGACTCTTGCCTTAAGGAGTGTAAACTTTATCTGCATTTGCTGATTTGTAAAATAAAATTAAAAAAGGGAAAAAAAAAAGAAAATGCATGTCACTTAAATGAAATTCTCTATTGTAAATAAATTTTTTCGTTGAAAGTTGGAAGATAAGTATGGCTCTATTTTATGTACTTCACGTGCAGCATCAGATACAGCAGCTCTTATTAATTAATCCCTTCACAGAGAGTACTCCACGGGTCACTGCTGGGAGCACTCCATTGGGTCACAAGGATATACTACTTTTGTGCTCAGACCTACATCTGTATCTTGCTCTCCCTATAAATATGTATGTATATGAGCTAGATTTAGACCGGTCAGGTCTCAGGCATAGGCTTAATCCTCCAAAAGGTTTAAGGCTCTGACCCTGATCCAGCAAATCCCACTCAAACATAACGAGAGCATTTGCCTGAGTTGGAGGCCGTGGTGTGCGATGTCGGGGTGGTGGGTTTTAGGCATTTCTGCCACTGAAAGGTGAATATATTTTCTTCTTCCTGCTACTGGGAGATTTTTGCCTGCAGGGTTTGTGGAGGTGAAGTACGTGTGATCAGAAGCACAACCAAAGTAAGCTAGCTAAGTAGCGTTCTCGCACACCTCTTTATCCCATAAGTTATCCTCTGCAGAGGATTAGGGATGTAAAACCAGCGCTAAAGCTTTAATAGCAAACAAACTGCTTTCTTTGGCTAATGGTGAATCGCTTGTATCTCCACGATGTGGACAGTCTTCAGCCTGGTTCTCGTCAGCTCCCTTTTTGTACTCAAAAGTAAGTCAAATCCCTTTTCTTGCCTTTTTTTCCTTTTTTTGTCTTTCTTTCTAATTTCCTACTTGAGGCGTGGCTGAGCTTCTTTGTGTTCTGGGCTTCTCTCCTGGCTTAGGTTGGTTTCAGATTGTGTTCTGTATGTGGTTAGCACACCGAATTTTGCCCCTTCTGTGTAATGTAATCATAAATATGTATGCTAATGAATTTAAATGCACCTGTCTCTGTGGTCAGTGAATGCGCCTTCTTCTCAGCACGTCTGAAGTATTTAAAATATATTTCAAATTCATGCTTGACTTTGTTAAGACAGTGTAGTTTGAACCAAAGAAAAGAAAGAGGATCGAGTTGTGGTTCTAATGTTTAAACAAAAGCAAAACTTTTTCAGATTCACTGTTGTCTTCTGGCTGAACTGATACTTTAGGAGAAAATGAAATATGGATCATAGTGAGATTTTATGTCTTTATAATTCACTTTTTCATGAGGCCGTGGACCAAAGACCCTGACACAGGGGGAAAACCATGGTACTCCAAATTGTTACAGTGGATTTGGCTCTGAAAAGGTTACAGGAAGGTGTGGATACACTTACAGAATATCAGACGTTCTTGGATTATTTTTAGAGCAAAATGTAATATCATAATAAATAGCTTTGTAGGAGGACCACTTCCAAAAAAAGAAAAATGGATAGGATTTGCAGAATCCCTCTATATTTTTCTTAGCCTTTTTTGCAATATTTGCATGTGCTTCGAGCAAAATTGGAATGAACGTGCAGGTGGGTATTTTTAAATGATTTTTTTTTTTTTGTAAGCTCGAAACACTGCTCTTACAAGTGGTCTGTCTTTCTCTCCTTCCTGCCAGGCAATGCACTGCAGTGTTACACCTGCGTAGGTTCGAGCGATGAGGACTGTAACAGACAAGGAACCCAGCAGTGCCCCGGGCACTCAGATGCCTGTGCAATCATCAGAGGACAAGCAAGTAAGTGGTCACAACCAGGTCAGACTTGTCAGTGTCTCAGTATGATCAGCTGCATCCCTGCTATAAGAAACTGTAAAAAAGCATCTGCAGTACTGCCTGCTTCTTACTGAAATCTGTTATTTTAAAGTTACCCAGAAATTAGGAAGGAAAAGAAGCTAACGAGGCCCTGCACTTGAGCATGTTCCGACATACTTAAGATGCGCCAGCTGTATCTAAGATAGATTACAATTTATTGACCTTAAGTTCAATAAGCACGCTTGTCAGTCTGTTGTAATCAGCTGCAATTGTATTAATTTATGTGTACGAACGGCCAGACCTACCGTTGCTGCTCAGCATTGGAGGGTCGGGCTCACAGTGCGGGGATGCAGACAGGAGCAGGTGACCACAGATGGTTTGGGTTCAATGTGGCTCCATTCCAGGTGGCATCATGAAGTCCTGTTCGTTCCGGTCTTTCTGCGAGCGGGCAAGGAGGGATGGGTCCAGGGCGCCCGGAGTGAGCCTTCACTGCTGCTACTCCAACAACTGCAACGCAAAAAGCCTGGCCTCCAGAATCACCACCTCCACTGGCTCTTTCTGCCTCCTCCTCTTTACCTTGCTGTGGCACCCACTGCTGAAGCTGACATGAGGGGAGGGAAAAAAAGGAATATTCTGAAGCAACAAGTCTGCCTTCTTAGAAAGGAATGATTATGTTTCCTCATCGTGTTACTCCATGTACCATATTTCTCGGTAGGCAAAAAGCAGTAGGCAGACATGGCACATTCAGATCAAAATCGCTCCATCTGCTAAATGTCTTGACCTGTACATGTGAAACGCTGCCCTCTTCTTGTTCATCATGAGGGGTTGATTGTACGAATATAGAATCCTAGAATGGTTCTGGTTAGAAGGGACCTTAAAGATCAAGTTCCCCAACATTTTCCTACAATTTAGATAGTTTGTATAAGGAGAAGGAGAAATCTTAGCTGCAAGTAGCCTTGTAGTGGGGTAGTAGTAGTATCTTCCACATGCTGTTTACTGTTGGCACCCATTCAAAAGCAAGCTAAAATTTTCAAGCACAAAGTAACTGAAAATTCTAGCAAGCAAATTAGTCTTTCAGAGAATGTTTGTGAGCTGGACAAAACCAGAAAACTTTAGATAAAGATCATTTAGTGTTAATACAAACTGGTAAGTGATAGTAATTCAGAGAACAATGCATGGAGGTATGTTATATTATGTATATTTCCTGGAAAAAGAAAAAAACACTTTTTAGTCATCTCTTTTCTGATTGTTTGAGAATCTTAGCACAATATTGGAAGAAGACAACAACAACCAAAAAAAAGAGCTTGGATGTTGTTTTGAACTGGAAATCTTCCTCCAAGGATCAGCGTGTTCTACCTCTGCTGCTGGTTTTGAAAATAAGTGGTTAATCCCTGTCTTGTAGGCAAATTATAACTTGAGTAATAGTATTTTTGTTCATCCAAATTCATAGAATGGTTAGAGTTGGAAGGGACCGGGACCTTAATGTTCATCTCATTCTACCCCCCTGTCCTGGGCAGGGACACTTCCCACCAGACCAGGTTGCTCAAAGCCCCATCCAACCTGGCCTTAAACCCCTCCAGGGATGGGCCATCCTTCTTGTGCTTTCAACCATGTAGTTAAAGTCTCTAGATTCCTGAACTTCATTCTTTGAGAGACTATATCTCCCTTTTCAATGCCATGACTGAGTTGATCTGTGGTGTTGTTTATGTTCTTTTCATTTTGCAAAGTGAATGAAATTACTTGTAGCTCTTTAGAGATGTAAGGAACTAATTCTGCATTTTTAATAATCCCGTTCATTGCATTCATTACCAAGTAAACCATCCAGAATGAGACACCTCAGAAGGCATTGTGCAGCACTAGCAAGTAGGCAGACAGTCCTTTGATGTGGTTATGTTGAAAGTAGGCAAGAGGAGAAGTGATGTAAGGCACAAGGTGATAGCACTTAGCAGGGTCCTGGGTCTGTGATACTGGAGAGCAGGGTGGTACCTCCTTTGGTCCAAAACTCAGAGGGACAGACAAGCGGAAGAGTGGTAGCTGTAAATTTTAATGTTCAGCTGTGGTGATCTTGTCTAATCCCCAGCACAGAACACGTGTAGGACTGGCTTGAAGTGCAGCTGGTGTCACTGAAGTAGGGGTGGTCTTTTGAGTTCTAGTTTTAGTTGCCAATTTAGAAAAAAGATTTGGTCGTCAAGTTTATGGAACTCACAAAATACGTGGCAAAGTAGTTTTTCCTTTAGCTTTGTGTTGTGACTTTTTGTCAGTGTAATTCTTTGAAAAATCAGTTCCAGGCAGTGTGTCATAGTATTCTGCACATTCACAAACATTTTATTCAGGTTGCAAACTCCAGAGAGCTTCTTCAAGTTGAAATAATCACTGAAACCTCCATGTAGAGTGTAACCCTCACCTGCCTTGTAGCTGTTTGCCTGTCACATGAGCCAGGCTGTCTCCTTGTTTAGTTTGTGCTCTTTCCTCTGTCCTTTTGTCATCTCCTGTAGGTGGTGGCTTCAGACTGGGGCTGTTCTTCTGGGGGGGTGTTGGAGCAGGCTCTCAGATGAGACAGCTCTGGTCTATGCTTCGTCGCTGGGGAAAAGTCAGTAGAGCTGTTGAATATGAAGATGGCAACAAGGCAACAGATCTTGGCTGAGAATGTTAATTTAGAGATAAAAAGCTCATCTGTTTAAAAATCACTTCAGTTGGTTTCAGTATTTTCATTTTGTTCTCAGCTTGAATCAGTTCCTTCAATCTGTTCTGCTACAGGAAATATGTATTGATGGTATCTTTATTTTCTGATTGTTCTGTAATGATAAACCTGTATGGAATGTCATCCCTGTATATGCTCAGTCCATTTCCTTAAAGAGGTAATAAAATACAGGCAATGGCTGACAGTGGCTCTTGATAAACAAAACTGCATCCTTTAACTGGGATTTCCAGTTGCATTTGGTGGTGTGTTTTCCAGCAGGAATCCTGGCTTTATTTTTTTTTTTTTTCCTGCGGGCTGTATCTCTTGAATCTGTGAGATGAAACGGTGAATGTTGATAGTTTTCTCTGCTGCGATATTTCCAGGATAAAGTAAGAAGGTAAGGCTCCATCCTCTTGACAAACACCATCTGTCATTCCCGTCTGCAGCCAGGACGTGGATCCTCAGGCAGTCACAGCCTCCCTCCGCCCCCTCTGGTCCTGCCACCCAGCAAGGAACGAGCTGTGTTTTGCTTTTCACAGGTCTGGCATTTTTCCTGCCTAATTATGAACCTGAACTGTGCACGTGTGTATATCTAGAAAGGATAAACCATAATCATGGATTGATGATAGCAGAGGCATTTCATGATGGTTCTGGGCACAGTCATTAACAGGAAGATGAGCTCAGGAAAAATGGAACCAAACAGAAAGAATATTTTTTAAACTCCATTAAAAATACAGAAAATATTTTAAAGTTTCCATTGCCATGACCAGAGCTATTCCCAGCCTCATGTAAAATAGGAAGCAATTGTCTTTAACTCAGTTGTTCTGAAGCCTCAAACCCACTCATCATTGCTGTGGCAGTGGCACACGCTTTCTAGCTTCCTTAGCATGGACAGAGAGTTGGGACAAAAGGAGCAGAAACTGAAACAGAAAGGCATTCTGCTGCAACTGAAAATGATAGGACCTCTTTGTCGTCTGTTGTATTAGTTGGATCTATGCAGTGGATAAGCCAGGTAAGCGCCGGGCTCGAGTTTAACGCTGGGCTCTCACCTTCAAGAAAGGATCCGTGAAAGATCCGTGATTTCAGATGTATAAGGTAGAGAAGCTCTCAATTATAACCGTAGCTTGTAGGACTGACAGATAGTCCCAAATCATAATTTCCATTATTTTTTTATATCATCTTGTTGGTTTTGGCAGTACAGACAGTGTTTCCTTATTTTCCTAGTCCTTTTGCAGACAACAAGATCCTCTGGAGACCTGCCTGGAGGGCAGAGCTGAGCGACGTGCCCCTGCACTGTCTCAAAGGGCATATGGACATGCAAATGTATGGCTTAATTGCCATCAATATTCATCCACACCTGACTTTTGCTGCAGTCAGAACAAGGTTCCAAGCTGCCTTTGTTCTTGGTAAGAATAAGCAATTCTGGAAGCTTGTGATCTGTAAAATGTAGGTCAGAGAAGATCACCTCTGTGCTGGCTGGGCTGTTTAATGAAAGACATTTTAACTACTTCTTGGTGTCACAGGGCAGTTTCTTTTTTGACTTTTTTTTTTTTCATGTGAAATGTTAGTCGCGTGGCTCTGTTCAGTAGGGATTAAAATAAAGAACACCCTTGTACCTTGTGCTGTCAGGTCTTTGTGTGCAACAAAAGCCTGACTGTGACACGTTTCCTTGTGAGCATCACTCGGAAGGGTCTCAACCTTCCTGGGCCCTGTTGATGTTGAGGACATCACCTGAAGCCATCACCATGGCTGGTGACTGCCCTCAGGGAAGATGTTTCTTTGCTTTTGAAACCAGAAGCCCTGATTACAAATAGTGGAGCTCAGGGTTATTTTCACCCTGCATGCACACACACACATATGCTCCCTCTTATCAGCCAAAGCCAGCAGCACACAGGGTAATTTTAATTGGTAAATATATGCCACGCTTAAATGTAGCATATTTACTCCCAACCAAGTGGGAAAAAATAATAACAGTTTAATCCAAGGAAGAGTATGTATAAAGAGCATAGCTCACAATTCATTGTGTTGGTGGCATAGGAACGAGTGAACTTTATCAGCATCCCACCAACACAAGGGAAGGGCCGATGTGGGACTCAGTTTGGAAGCGGCCACAGAAGCGGTGTGTGATGACACTCGGCAGCATGGCTGCATAAAGTAGGTCCTGTCAAAAACATCTCATTTGAGGTTACGGATTTTTGCTGATAAAGGCAAGTACATTTCGCAACACATTTCAGATAAAGTTGCAGTCATGAGAGTTCAAGAGCTGGAAGGGTGAAAGACTGAAAAAAGCAAGTTTCCAGTAGAAAATCATCCAAGTGGTATCTTGGAGATGGGCGATCTCACATCGTCTTTCTGACACTCTCGGGATGTTACCATGAGAAGTGTCACAAAAAGAATGGGCTGTCAAAGCAGTGCTGTGTCTGCACCAAGATAGTCCTCTGTGTTGCCATAGGGACACATTCCCAGGGGAGGCAGATAAATGCACTTTTCTGGAACAAAACTACAGCAGAGGAATGAGGGCAGGAGGAGATGCTGAGTGTTCTGTAGCCACCCACCCGTCCTCTGCCCCGCACGTAGCAGCAGTCATCTGTGCTAAAATTACTTACACCAGCTCTAGCAACCTGATTTGGCCCAGCAGGCAATAGTTCTTTCAAAAACTACCTTTTCTATCTGCTAGCTCAAAAGACTTGTAAGGATGAGATCTTGTTTGAAAGACAAAGGGGAATTTCTCAGAGTTATTTCTCTGTTCCAAAGACTTCCTGCCCTTTATCCACACCAATATGTTTTTCATTTTTTGCTTTAAATGCTCAAAGGGGGATATATTTGAGCACCGGCAGAGACTTGGCCAAAAAAGTTAAGGCCAGTGTTCAGGTGCAGCCACTGATTCCTATTGCTTTAATTTGAGACATCTGTAATCGGTGTAGTGGTTTGAGGCAGTCACCCTCAGTTTCTGATCTTCAGTGCAGAAAGGTCAGTGTCTGCAGAAGGAGCCCTGGAGCTCAGTCAGCCCAGCTGGCATCTCTTTGGCCAGGTCAGAGCCTGATTTTGCTCAAAGACAATTTTTTTTGGTGCATGGTTTTGTTCCTGTGCTCTCCCAACCCTCACAGAGCTTTTGAGATGTGTTCCTGAGATCCTGAGGATGCTCATCTCCTTTTAGTAACTTGCTTGCAATCCCTTCTGCAGCTTTTGGAAGACTTCCATCAAGTGAAAATACCCCAAAGTATGTATAAGTATATTAATTTCAAGTTCTCATACATTCCTAATAGAATAACAATCTCCAAATTGCCTCTCCCAACTCTATAATGATTACTAGTTTCAGTCTTTATCAGTGTGATAGGTTTTGCTCTGTTTTATTTCGTGCTGAGTGTTTGAAGACCCAATGGCCAAGGCCAGCTGTGGAGAAAAGCTCCTGCCCCACCAGCAGCCACACCAGAAACCCGGAACCTGTGTTTAAAGCAGGGTCCCTTTAAATCATGGTCACTTTTGAGCACTGAGCCTTACTGGGGCTGCAGAGCCGGGGGTTATGACACACTTATAAAGAAATCCACTCTCATAGAAGAGAAATAAGCACTTTTGCGGTATCAAAGGGCCTCGGTGCTTTTTTCAGTCCCACCTCTGTTAGAGCTGCCACCACCACCTGTGCATGGACAGGGAAGAGCCACGAGTGAGAACCCCTATCCTTATCTCTCCCCTCGCTTAGTCCTTCTAAGGGTTAAGCTTTACTTTTGGGAGCTTCCTTTTTGGACATTTCTTTTGCACTGTACCAGTAACAGCGCTGATGAGTATTTGGCAGTCTCCATCACTTCAGTTTCCATGTTCTCCCAGCCAGCTATGACTCCTCATATTGGATAAACATGTCTAGTTTTGTTATATATCCAGTTTGAATGAATATGACTCTGGAAAGAGCAAATCAGTTACTAGGACGAAGCAAATCCATGAGTGGGGCAGTGAACGGAGCCAGGAAAAATGTTCATGGGGAAGTCATCTGAACAGGGCTGTACCCACAGGGCATTGGCAGCGGGTCTATTAGCATTCCTATAATTAAATGTATGAGGAGCTCGTGGAGAGGAGAGCTCTACCCACCTGCTTTGCATTTGGTGATGTTTGTGCAGCAGATGAAAGCAAATGGTTTGTCCTTGGGTTGGTTTGGTTAGAGCTCCCCAAGGCTTGGGGCATGGAGGAGCTTCCCCTGAAGCGAGTTTTAACAATTGCTGGCAATTTCAGCCATGATATTTTAGGAACTGTGCGAGACAATAAGTGTTTCAGAGCTGGCCTCGATGAGACTCTTCTGAGGATGATGACAGGTAGAGGGTGGGGGGAAGAAAAACCCTTTGATTTGACACGTCCTGTTAATGTTATAGAGAAGCAGTCCCTGGAAAAGCCATCAAAAATCAGGATCCCTTGTGGAAACTGAAAATAATACCCTGCTCAAAAATGGTCAGCACTCAGTGATCTCATCTGACCTTTGCTTTAGCAGGGCTTATCCCAAGCTTTTTATGCTTATCCAAACTTTGGCTCCAGACCACACTGCAAACCTGAGCTATTTGGGGCAAATCCTGGTGACCTCTCTTTCAGCTCTCTCTCATCAAGAGGATGAAGAGAGGATTATTACCCCATGGACCAGGTGTCCCAAGCCAGCAAATAAAAAAAGTCCTCCCCATCTTGGAGCTGATTTCTATGTCATGGTGTGCTTGAGGATCTTTCCGTGCCCAGTCTTAGAGACCAGTTCTCCAGGAGACAGATGGCCTGCGGGCTGCTTTGGTCTTGAGAAATACAGTGTCAGCGCTTAAAATGGTGCTTAAAATACTTCTCTCTTTTTTTTTTTTTTTTCTTTTCCTTTTTTTCCTCTTAAACAATTTTGCTCTAGATTTGCCTGGCAACTGTGGAAGCATTTTCATTCCTGTTATTTTTATAGCTGGGAAGCTGAGGTCAAGGTGGCCACAAGCCCCAGCCAGGTTGGAAACAGGGTTGGAGCTGGTGGCTGAAACTGGGACAAGGCTTTGCAACGTTGCTGCCGTTGGTAGCTGGTCCTGGTCAAAGTGAGGTGCCTGCAGACAGACACTGGCCCTCAGGTGTCTCAACCCTGTCCCAGCTCCAGCTCCCCTCTCAGAGCTGGCCGTCTGGATGTCAGCTTTGTCCTGCTTCCCTGCTGGTCACTGCTGGGAATTTGGATGCCTTTTATATTGGATTAGACTGTGCTAGTTCTGCATGAAAAGCCTACAGAGGCTGCAGCGCCAAATCAGGAGTGCATGGATTGGAGGTTCTGTTGAGCATCAGCGTGCTCATTATTAACTATTCCTTCTGCAGTAAAATCCCCTTCATTTTCCCCCCGGGTCACGTCCATTCCAGGACACGATATGTCTTATACTGGAATATTAGTTGCAAGAAGTTGTGGCTGCCCCATCCCTGGAGGGGTTAAATGCCAGGCTGGACGGGGCTTGGAGCAACCTGGTCTGGTGGGAGGTGTCCCTGCCCACAGCAGGAGGTTGGAATGAGATGAGCCTTAAGGTCCCTTCCACCTCTAATCATTCTATGATTCTATGATGTCATGTCAAAAACCTGCCATTGCCCACCATACCGCATTATCTTCAAGTGAAATGGGAGCAGCCCTGCTTCTCATGCTGACAGAAGGATAGGGTACATTAAAAACCTCCAGAGGTGTTAGCTGCATGTTTGATTTGCTAATCCTCAACACTGGCCTGTGATAAAACCCAGGAGAAACAGAGAATAGAAGGGGTTGGTACAGAAGCTGGAGCCCTTACAGATCATAGTCAGGGTTTCAAGACAGGACACGATGAAAACAGCTTTCAGCCAGGCTGGCTCTGGGGGATTGAGGTAGTTCTCAGGAAGAGCTATTTGATTTGTAGTATTTTTTGACCTTAAAATAGAGTTCAAATACACTTACTTGAACCAGAAATGCATATCTCAGTGGAATAAAAATCTGCTAAAGTTATCTGAAGGTAACTGCCTTGATTAGTAGAGCCTCACGGGACCATGCTGTGTGTTACCATTCATCTTTTAAGTTGTTTTTAAAACTAGCAGTATACACAAAGCAATGTGTTAACCCATGAAAAGTCAGATGATCTCACTGATGACAAGAGAATGGCACACGCGCACCAAATGCCACAGAGGGGACATTTATGGCAGCAATAACCAGTTTCCTCTTACCCGGCGCTGTGCCAGGGCAGGCAGTTAGGCAGCAGGAACTGTGCTGGGCATTCATTTGCTGCTCAGCATCCGTGAAACACTTTTTGCTGGACCGATTCCCTAGCAAAAGCTGCAATACTGCAGCCAAGCTGTTCTCTCAAGATAGCTGAAGTATATAATTTTATATATGTGATGACAGAGTATAGCTCTGTTACCTTGGTAAAGCTAGCCCAGGAAGGAAAGCAGTCTATAAAACTATAGCCCAGGTAGAAAAGTAATCCCTACTGTAGTGCATGATCTTCTCAGCATCTCATACCCTGAATAGTAGGGGTCATAGAATCACAGAATGGTTTGGGTTGGAAGAGACCGTAAAGATCATCCAGTTCCAACCCCCCTGCCCTGGGCAGGGACACCTCCCACCTCATTTGTGCACATGCAAAGCAAGGACCGCAATGACAATGATTGACAGCAATTTTGAAAATTAAGAATTAAAGCCACTGCAGTTTCATCTGTCCTTTTTTTCCAACCAGCAACAGTGCTTGGTCACTTCTCAACTGCTCCTCAGCTGCTGCCCGTGCTTGGCCTGGCATCTTGACTCCCACGTAGGGTAGCAGCTTCCCATACTTTGCTTACAATAATAGGAAATTTAACACCTATTCTGGAGACCAGTAATGTGAAAAGACCTTTTGTGGTTTCCTCAAAGAAAACACCGAAGAATGTTTTATTGGCAAAGAGATGTCAATAACCAGAGTCCTTATCTCATTCCAATTTAACAATGACAATTACCTTTTTAACTCACGTCTCTTGACTTATGATTACAAAAGAGAAACATTTCTTTTTATGTGCTCTAAAAATATTTTTTTCCTCTGTATTGCAGGCATCAATCCATCATGAAGTGTGGAGTTTGCTCAGCTATCTCTGTTGCTCCTGGCCAGGTGAGACAGAGACACCACTGAAGTCTGGGAACACTCCTTGGCATGGGAGGTCTCAACGTGACAAATCTGGGGACCAGCTCGGGACCCTTCAAACTGCTCTTAGATACCTCGAAGCTCATGGAGCAATGCTTTTGCATGCATTGACATCACTGTATGCATCTTTCTATTATGTTACCTGACAAAAATAGGGCTTGAAATCTGCTAACTATGGCATCTACCCAAATTTAATATGCTGAATTTATGTCTACCTGGGGTGACGTTCTTTTCTGCAGAGCTGGAATTTTATGAGCATGAACGACGTGATGACATGAACTTGAGACTAAAATTAGGTAAAATTAAGCTTTCTGCCTCCCGTCAGGTAGGAGGTTTGCGGCTCGCGGCTGGCAAGAGGCAGAGCATCCCGGCGGCACTCCCCGCTCCCGCCACCAGATGGTACCCGGGATTCACAAATACATACCTTCCCAGGGGCTTGGGCTCTCCGCTAGTTAGTTAACCACCAAACAAACAGCAGACCTCGGAAGACGGCTTGAAATCAACTCTATTCCCTTGCCAGACCCATCTTAGGCAAACTGCCCCAATATTTAGTGCATTGTGTACTCCGTCCTCCAGGTCAGACTGGCTTATGTGTTTCCTTTCTTTAGGTGTGATGTTATTTTACTGCCCTCCAAAGTAAGGTTTCCTGCTAAATACATCATGCTCAGGCCATTTCTACTGCACCGTGCAAAAGCAGTCACCTGCTGAGCACACACCTGACTGCGCAATGACCGGAGCCATCGCAAGACTGAGACACGTCAGGGACAGCCGAGCCTCCACGTCCTTGGGGCTGTACAGGTGTAAAGGACAGGGGCTGAGTCTCCAGTATGAATCCAGGCCAAGCTCATGATTTGTGCTTCTACAGAAAAAATCCTACAGTACATTTGGAGCTGCCCATGGGTTTTAGGAGGATGGTAGTAATGTGCTACATCCCAAATCGACCAGTTTCTTTCTGTCCTTGGGTGCCTTTGCAAACACTCTCACAAAAGTTAAATCAGAAGAAGACCTGTTTCCCAAACCAGGTGCCTGCAGGTTTGTTTTCATTACAGGTCCCTTGCCACATCACCCTGTTTGCAAATACTGGATGTGCTAGACATTCAGTCCCACTTCGGCTCCCGCCTCAGGATAGAAGGGATGGTGTTTCTCAGGACGCAGTTGAGGAACTCCGGAGCAACGCTGCCATCATACACCAGCCTTTCCCTCTGGGGTGAGTACTGGCTTCTGGGCTTTGTCCTGCTGCTTTTCAGAATTTCTGCTTTATGCCGAGATACAAGGCTGGTATTGGGACCAGTTCTGCTCTAGTTTTTCGCTTACACAGAATGACTTTTTCTTTATGCCAGTGCAATAAAGTAGAATCAGGCAAATACATTGTTGAATGGCCAAAAAAAAAAAAAAAAAATCAGTCTGTAAGACAGGTGTAGTGGCTTGGGCTCAAGAACTCTTACACTACCCTGACTGTAATACCTTACCTTAAAAAAAAACGTTAAAAACCTCTTTCTGTTTAGCTATTTTATCCACATCTGTTTCAGACTCCTGGAACTATTCTATGTGACGTTGGCATCAGTAAGAGTTTACTTGTTATGAAGGCTCTGAAGTTCATGGTCATGGCTTCCAGCTAGAGGGGCAACCGTACAAAAACAGTTCTAGGCCTACCCTGTAAACATGACCACAGTGACCCAGAGCAGAGGGAAGGCTGATGGGACCAGGCTCGGAACTGAACATCAGTCTTTTACACCCAGATACATAAATAGCCTATTTTTAAAAGATAGCTAAATGTTTCCCCACAGATTTATAAACATTCTTCCGCGTCTGGAAACACTGTGTTGTAACATAGCATACCATGGCCACTAGCGGAGTGGAGCATTTTAAAACAAACAAACAGCAAAGAAATGACGATGGGCATAAAAACATGAAAGCAATTTTTCTGGAAGTTCGGTTGTTGCTGCCCTTTTAAGATTAAACCGTCTGTAGATTTGTAAGAATGTCAAAATATTGACATTCTAACCTCACCAGCTTTTGTTTCTGAGCTCTTCCACCTTCAGCTCCAGTGCAATTTTTTGGCATTAGGTCTAGTTTCGCTCCAAAAAACCCCCATCTGGTTAATTCTCTTCTAATAAGAAACAAACTCAAATTTAATGAATGTTAGCAATGATTAGTGTCATAACCTACTCGTCACAAACACTCACGTAGGATAAATGTGATGAAGGGCTTTTTCTCCTCCAGGTTCCTGGTTTTAATATCCAATGAGGATATTTCCAAACAGGAAAATGAGAATAGTCTTGATGGATAAGCACACCCGATGCCCTGGTAAATAAGAGGCACCCCTTATTCCATGTAAAATTCTCATTAATGTTAATTAACTTGGAATGAAAGAGTGGGCTGTAAAACTTGATCAAAAATGTAATACATTGATCTCTCGATGATACCTAAGTGAAGAGTGGTGTTAATGCAAAGTTAGATCTTGCTGTAATTAGGGGGTGGGTCTCCTGCCATCCTGTACTCCATTGAGCCCGAGTTCTACAATCACAGGGAAATGAATTCCGGTATTTAATTCAGAAGGACGCAACAGCTGTTTGTTATCTACAGCTGTCTCTGCGCCACCCAATCCTTCCTTTGCAGAAGTTACCATTTCTTTCAAATTTTAAGGTGTTTGCTACCAGTTATACTTACTGTCTTTTCCTCCCCAAACCAAATTTTCCAATTTTAATGTCAAGTGCTAAACAAACCCAGAAATACATGGCTGTTCCTGTTAGGCTTCTCCACTACAAAGTGTGCTTTTCCAACTTCTGATGTAACCCACCCTGACGTCACCTTTTTCACTGGAAAAATCAGTACTTTTTCTTTACCCCAGCTGTCATCACAAACACCCATGGCCACCAGATTCCTTCACACATACAATCACCTTTCACACGGTCTCCTGGACACGTACGTTTTCTCTGGTGAGGCTTGGTTTCCTTATGCTCAGCCAGGGATTCCTTCTGTCTCCTTCTGGCTTGAAAGCACTCGCTCAGAAAATCTGCTCATTTCGGCTCAGATGAGTTCCCTGGTTTCTGCCTCTCGTGTGAGTGCTGGGCACAGACCACAGGTCTCTGAGCATTTCACCTCCTTCAGCCTGAGCTTGTTTCAGAACCTCTCTTCTGCAGTTCTCTCTATCTCTCTGATGCCAAAATACATCATCCAGAGCCTCCACTCTTCCTCCAGGCTGTTGGTGCTCTCTGGCTTTTCTGAAAACCTCACACCCTATAGCAAGTCATGGTGTAGTTCTCACTCCAACTATTTTCCTTTGCCTTATAACATGTAAATCACCTGTCAATCTTCTCCCTATCAATCAGACAGCCACTGCCTAATTGAAAGTATCTCTTGTGTTGAAGGAAAACACAATTTTATAAACTAGGAAGGCTATTACATCTCTAGTTGTTACCACAGATGTCCATGCAAAGGAATTGCCACGTGTTTTGTCTGATAAAGCTCTTTGTGGTCTGGGAAGGCCCATTCAAGTGCGGTTTTAGTAGAGGTTTGGCTGTGGTGGGTCATGATGTGTCTTATATTGGCTGCAAGAAACTGTGGATGCCCCATCCCTGGAAGTGTTCAAGGCCAAGCTGGACAGGGCTTTGAGCAACCTGGTCTAGTGGGAGGTGTCCCTGCCCAGGGCAGGGGGGTTGGAACTAAGGGATCTTTAAGGTCCCTTCCAACCCAAACCATTCTATGATTCTGTTTTACACCCACCCCCCCACACGCACACCCTCCATATGCTCTAATTCAGGAGAGCAGTCAATGAGTTGCCAGTGCTGTCCTGGGCACCAAGGGAGTGGCAGAAGTGACACTTTATGCAGTGTTTTCAGAAATGAAACGTTGATTCTCCTTTAAGTGTCTTCTAGAAGGCAATTTTCACCCCTGAAGCCAAGTAAAATCAAGATAACCCAAACCCAGGAAAGCACTTGGCTCTCACCTGTGGTCTGCGAAAAGCTACTCGAGGCTGGAGAGTTTGGGTCCAACAGCAATTGAATTTTAGGTGGTTTAGCCCTTACCTTGGAACCTTCCGCAGCAGACAAGTGGTGAGAAAACAGTCCTTTGATCTGTGTTACTTCTTCCAGGGCAAAAGTCACTCTGGATGTAGTGTCTTATGATTTCCCAAATATTTATAGGAGTCAAATCTATGACTCCCCTCATGGTGTTTCCGAATGTATTATGTGGGAAATGGTGGCTTAGGGCTGGCCCATCCCTGGCATGGTAATATGGAATAAATAATTTATGCCCATTGTTATTAACCAATCTTTTCCTCCTGCAGGTTATTAACACTCCATGAAGTTCATCTATTGAAAATAACTCTCTGATAGATCTTCCGAGGGATAAATCCAACTGTTCAGATAATTCCAGCTTGTGAAAGGGTTCTACTATATTTTAGCAGGTAAGGAAGTGTATTTGAGAGGTAAAAAATTAAATCAATTCCAATTCAAGCCTATTTTTGAAATACAAATTTTGTAATGCATTTTCCTACATCATAGAATCACTGAATCATAGAATCATCTAGGTTGGAAAGGACCTTTGAGATCGTCTAGTCCAACCATCAACTTAATTCTGATAAAAACCATCACTAAACCATGTCACTAAGCACTATGTCTACCTGTCTTTTAAATACCTCCAGGGATGGTGCCTCAACCACTTCCCTGGGCAGCCCATTCCAATGCTTGATAACCCATAGAATCATAGAATTGTCTACGTTGGAAGGGAGTCAGGAATTAATTTTTTAATAAGAAACTGTTCCAAAGTGCACATTTTTGTTTCCTCTTTAAAGTGTTCATGCAGAACCAGAGCAATCTGGTTTATCTATTACAGCAACTGGAGTATAAAAATATATAGTTCATTTGCTGTAGCTTCCCTATGAAAGAAAGGTGCTGAACAGGAAATTACCCCAAGGCCCCAAATTATATCTTGCTGGAACCTGAATTGCATTTTTTTGAAAGCTCCTAAAATGCGGGGGACATGGTAATGATCTGTACTGAGATAATACAAATAATTTTCTTAGTCTTCATAGGTTGAAATTAATTGGTCCTGAGCACAGCTTTAAAAGCATGACATTAAAGAGCACATAATTACCCTACAGGAATAAGCTACCCTACATTTTAATGTTGCATCATTGTCTAGTTTTGTATTCCCAGCCACGTGATACTGACTCTAGAACAGGAGGCAAGATGTTTTAATTACTCATAAATAATTATGTAAATGTATATAGCAATGCTTGTTGAAATTAATCATCCATTAGCACTCTGGAAAAAAAAAAAAAGGACAAAAAAACCTCCAATGAAATGGAAATCAGATGAGATATTGCTGCTGTAATCTGAGTTGAAATTCTGATTCATTTCACAATCAGTGTTCATGAAACATGCTTGATGAATATCGATTTATCCTGCTGAATAAATCTGCATGAGGGCGGGGACGCTTTGCAGAGAGGGCAGGTAATATTTGCAATAATTAAAGGCCCATCAGGAGATCTCAAAGCAGCCTATGGAGGAGGATAAACTGCTTTTATTCTCATTTGCGAATAAGGACAGAGTAATGCAAAAGAGACACTACACTTAAGTAAAGTCACTAATGATAGTCATTCCGAGTGTCTTGAAAGACAGCGTGAAATTTATTCATAATTCTGATTTTGGCTTCTTGAACCAGTCGATGGGCTCAGGCTGGCCCCTGAGCTGTCCCACGGTGCCACACACCCCTCTGGGGTGCTGCCCCCTCTGATGCCCACCCTCCCTGGGCAACTGCCCCAGAGCTCCCCGGGGAAGAACTACAGCAGTTCAGGGTGGGGGAGCAGGAGGACACTGGGAAGACCAGAGGAGAAACACAAAAACGCCAGAGGGCCTTTGCTGACCTTTTGCCCTTCACTTGATGGCCTGTTTTTAAAGCAAACTTACTTATGGGTTGGTTTGGCTTTTTTTTTAGTTAGTTTTTTTCTCCCGCTATCCCCATGAGGCATTCTTTCCTATGAGTCATGCACACCATAAAGAAATTACTGTTTGGCTCAAAGTTCTGCTCCCATGCCTGGAATCAACATTTTTTCAGTGAGAGATAGGAAATGAGCTGAATTTGTGGGTGATTCATTATTTACTATTTTGACCTGAGATGTGTTTTTACCACTAGCTTCAGAAGAAAAGAAAATCATACAATAAAATCTGTAAAGCACAAGGCCAAAGCTACACATGATTCAAGACACTAAACATGCTCTTTAATGGTTTCTTTACATCATCGATACTAATAATCCTTTATATCCTTTGACATAGTTTTTATATTTTATCAGGGTTATTAATGTGATTGATTTATTCCAGAATGATATCTTAGGTACTTAAAATGCCCTTCAAAGGTATATTTTCTCACATGGTATTGTTTATGCATTTATATTATTTTATGTGTGTATGATTCAACATAATAAGGCACTTTCTAAACACCTATATAGCCCAAATTTAAAAATCATATAGATATATATAAAGAGACCCATCCCGATCACTAAAGTCCATGTAAGCTCAGAAACCTGAATTTGGAATAAAAGAAGAATTTCAGGCAATAAAAGAGCAAATCAGACCAAAAACTGGCAATCAAAATCTGATGCAATCACCACAGACAGAGCCCCAAAAGCTACTTCCATCAGAGACAGATGGAAAGAATTGTGGAAAAAATGCAGGATTCCAGGAAAAAGATAAAGAATTGGAAGAACACGTGGAGGCCTTCACGTTTTCAATAGTATTTTAATATTAACTCAAAGTGGATTAACTCAAAATACCTGGAAAGGTGGGTCCTGGGATCAAAGGCAATCACAGACTGCCCAGAGACAGGATTTCTCAAAGCACCCACCTGCCGTAGGTTTGCTAAACACAAATTTTTGCCTGTTTTTCTTCAATGCTGTCAAGTGGGGTATTGAAATGGGGTATTCTCTATTCTCACAGGCTGTCAGTATGTCAAACCATTTGTGGCTTTGAGGGGTTGACCCTCCTCCACCTCCATCACAAACAGAGCCGATGTCCTTCTCTGAACACGTGGGGGTCTTGCCCCGTGCAAGGGGGGCACAGCTCTGCTCAGCTCAGGACCCCGCCACGGATCCAGAAAATCAACAGCGACTGCGTAAATGCCATGAATCAGCTCTTTGCTTAAAGGAGTGAAAATAAAATCTGGACTGAGCTCTGAAAGCCTTGCTTGAACCCTTTCTAAAATTAGATTTAGACATTTAGGTCATTATAAAGCAGATGCTGCCACCAAATTTGTTTGGATGTAACTCACTGAGGCACTTTTGCCAGTAGAAACAAATTAGAAAATGCTGGCCAGCTCATCAAATCCTACTGATTTATTCATTTCAAACTAAAGCGGTTGCAGAAAGTTCTTAAGTAGTGCATCTCCATCCTTGGCAGATATTTATGAAAAAGGCAATGATTTTAATTTTTACTTCAGGAAATGGAACACATCTGGGATCAAGAAGTCTCTTTGATGGCAGCCATCACTTCAGGTAGGAGGGGAGGAGGAGGAAGGGGAGACGAGGAAATTCATTTCCCAGAAACGGCCACAATATATCTGAAAAAAATACAGAAACTAAAATATTGTTCAGAATGATTTCTCCTGTTGAAGTGAATGTCATCCGTTTTGTTCTCCCAGGATAGCTTCTGGGTTTGAAGGTGGTTGTTTTACAGAGCAGCTGGCATTTCTGATTTGACTAATTCTCCCAATCGTATAGTGGTAAGATTGTGTGGCAAAGAGATTGCCTTTCTGTGCTCCATGCAAGCAGACAGAGGAAAGTAGAAGCTAGCAATGATCTCTTGTCCCATAAAAGCCTCCTGATGCATGCACGGTGTTGCCAACTTGCCACTTTTTCACAAGTCCCATGATTTCTAGTCTGGAGAAAGAACGGGTTTAAAAGCCCCACGCCCTGGAAACAGCTAAAGCAGTATGTACCACCCTAAAATATCTTGAATTGCAGAAAGCCAGAGTTAAACAAGCAGAGTCCCCAAACCATACTTTACAAACAACAGCAACAACTTTAAGCCATCCCGTGATTTTTGGAGTCTGATTAATGAGCCTGTATGGCGTCGTGTACAACCAGCATACAAACAGCATCTAACATTTTCCTATTTCTGCTTGGCTGCAACTACTTTAAGCAACTACTTCAGAAGGGTTTGACATCCAACTGGGCATAACGCTGTGCTGCTGGTGGTGAGGAGACCAGTTGACCATCACTGGACACATCAGAGACGATCTCTTAATTACCAGACACGCTGAGGCTCTTCACCAGGAGTTTAGATGAAGGGATCTCTGCTCCCCCTTCAAAGACACCGGCCTTAGCTCAGTCTGCTTGAGCTGTTAGGGTTCTGCAAATTAAAACCAGACCCATTTTCAGTCTTTTTCATCTCGAATGAGTGATTTGGGGAAGATGTAGCCGACCTTGCAAACCACGTTGCTACTCAAAACCCAACATAGGACTGCAGCGACTGAGGCTCTCACAAGCTCTTGCACAGGAAATGAGATCTCAATGGCATTTCTGTCTCATTTCTGAAGGAGCTTGTCCCCGTTCCTCTTTCTTTTCAGCACATGAACAATGTGTAGAACGGTGTATACATTGCTACTGCGAGATGGGGTTTTGTTCATTGTTAATGCAGGGAAAAATACAGACTTTTCACACAGTTTTCTTTGTAAAGCCACCAGTTGGCTACTAGTAAATGCCCCATAAGCACAAGATACACATCACAGAGAAGACTGCTACTGGGCTGACAAAGTCAGGTCCACAAAACCAATGAAATGACATGATTAAAAATTCCTATGCAATCTTAATTCAGGGCCCTTTTGCATAAGCCTTATAATAAAGCCTTGTGATGAAAAAATCAAAGAACCTTTTTTGTCATTGTATCCCTGTTCCAGAGCAGAAAAGCTTTCAAACAAATGAGGTGTCTCCATGTTCTGTCTTCTTTTTGAAGCCTACTTCATCTTGCAAAATGCTGTTTAAACACTTTTTGAAATCACGGTATTTAATGTCACCATCAGGTTTCTGATGGTTCTCATCTTAGTCTTGCCCAGTGAGGTGTGAAGATTCAGCTCCTCCAAATTACCCCTTTCGGGAACAAGGACAGAGGGAAATGAACATCAGCATTGTCCGATCTTCTCTGCTCAGCTGCTGCCTCCAACTTGGGGTTCTTTCAGAGGATTTAGAGGTATGTAGTGTTTTGTTTATTTGACATGCAACTTTAACTGACCCCAGTTATGATGAGTTATTGACAGTTCTGGAGCTCTGAATCAGAGATCTCCAGAAAGCAGACCACGACTAACTGGTGAATACATGAGGAACTGATTAACTCAAACTATCTGCAGCACCAGGTGTTACAGGCAACCCAGCCTCTTTTCCTAAATGAACCTGATTCATGCCCAGAACAGGTCCATCCTTTGTAGGGAAACAGGCAGGTGTCACACAGGGGAACAGAAAATGTAGTCTCATGGAACTGCTGTTCATTGGGCTGATTTATGTGAGGCTGATCTATGGCCGAACAAGTGCTCTTTTTTTGGGGGGTATTCTTAACTCATTTCCATGTTTTAATGTGCCTGTGTGTATAACTTCCTGTATGTCTAGTTGTGATAACCACAGAAGGAGAGGCAACGCTCTCCAGAGGGATTGGGTCATCTTCAGCACAAGTACCATTACCCACTGTCAGAGGTGCAAGAGTGCACATTTTGGGTTGAAAAGAGTAAATATGGCAAAGACTCACCAAAAGCACAGCTGTTATATAGAATTTCATGCTGAGGAGACAGACCTGGAGTGAAATTTAGCGGTATGGTTTGGAGAGGCTGGTTCAGAACAAAAGAGAAAGAGGATCTGCGGCTTTGCCAGTGACACTCTTGCTGTTGCAGTATTTTAAAAGGTCACAGTGTAAAAAACATTTGCTGGATACTCATCTGGGTTTCCATCACGACTCACTGGACAAGTAAGCCCACATAATGTAATTAATTTGTGCCTTGGAATCCACGTCCACCCAGGAGGCTGAATTTCAGAGCCTTTCAGGGCATTTCTTACTTGTTTTTCCCAAGCTCAGATTTTTCCAGCGTGGCTGCGTCTTTCAGGTGTGGCACATTATTTGTGTTAGACCTGAAGTGGGATTCAATAAAAACCAGCCAAGCCAGAGCCACAGTGCACCTCAAAGGGAAAAGGTGCTGTGAAGCTTTTATGCTTATTTACCCTGGAAAGACGCAATTCGAACAACATGTTTTCTTCCAGCTAAGATGAACTGGCTGTTTAACTCCCTTATTACCTGCTGAATTCCCAAGCAATGGTGGCATGGCTGAGATAAATCACCATTTCCTCTTCAGAAAATGGAAGTGGTGTACAATTGTTCTTTTTTCTTCCTTTTTTTTTTTTTTTTTGGTGGGAAAAACAACTTTTGAGTTCCTTCACCACTTTCTGAGCTGAGCTACAATGGGGCCCAGCCAACCATGACCTCTTTCGCAAGGTGGGGGAGGAGACACCATGGAGTTACAGCTCCTTTGTCATTTGTAATGATCCCTTTGCAAAATAGTACCTGTGTTTCCAGGGCCCACAAAATGTGCAGCTACTCAGAGGAGCAAACAATTAATCTTGCTCCTTCATTTGTTTCAGAAGCTGTTGCAGTGGCAGTGATCAGCCAACCCATAAATATCTATAAACATATATATTCTTTGCCATTGGAACACTTACATGGTTTTAAAATGCACCAGCAAAAGGCACCATATGGAAAATTCTGATTGAAAACATATGGGAAGTTGCATCAGAAGCGGAGACTCTTTTTCTTCTGCGGATGTTGATTCGCTCCACTCACAACTATTTGGGGAAATCGCAGGGAAAATACACTTCCTTTTCTTTGCTGAGTCCCGTCTAAGCCCTGTGGACTGATAACTTCAGCATTAACTGTGATCTCTGCCACATTCTGGCAGCTGAGAGACTTCTTTATCTCAAATCGCGTGTTTCCTATTAATAATTACTCAACAGAAGTTTAGTTATGTATTATTCATAGCTTCTTTTTTTTTTTAAAGTCGTTGACACCAGCACCTGCACTGAGTTCTGAAAACTGGTCCTGAATCAGCTTTCACAGGCCTCCGCCAGATTTGTGTCACCAGATGAAAAATACAACTATTACCATAAAACGTGTTTTTACTTTTCTCTTTCCTAGAGCTAATTGTATTAATTATTTACCTCTTTGTTTCCTACCAGTAACCAGTTGCTTCTTCTTGTCCTGCCTGTAATTGTGTTTATTTGCTAACGCTAGAGATGGAAAGAGAAGGCGCCGCCGTGAGAGTGGAAATCATCTTAAATCATCCTCAGCCCTGGCTCGCATCTCACACGGCCCCATTCATCTCACACGGGCTAAATCAGACAGGGCCCTACCTTCTCACACCAACAAAAAAACAATCCAAGTCAGTCAACTATGGACTTAGGAAAGGGTGTTAATGATTACAGAAGGCAAAATTGTCAGACTAACATGCAGCACAGCTTGCTTTTTTTTCATTTACAGCCTGGGCTGCTACAACTCATTCGCATGAATAGCAAAAACCTTAAATGTACCTTTCAGTTCATGAAGAAAATAAAGGGCTAATTTAACAAGAGTGATTTATACAATTTAACTTTACATTTTCATTTTTTGCTGCCCCCAAACCAAGAAAAACCCCAAGAAAAATCTGATCTGGCAGGAGTGGAATGCCCTGTATCACGGTGCCTGTGCCCAACGCTGCTCCTTCCAGCACAACACAGAAAGACAGCTGCAGCCTTCGCCACTGGATTTATAAGCACACAAAGCTTTTTATTTCATTTCAAGCATTCACATGCTGGTTTGTAACAAAACCGGGACCTTGGATGCCAGGCTGGGAAGCCAAGCAGCCTCAGAGGCCCCTGGTGCAGCAGGGGCTGTGGTGAGGGGGGACCTGTGGGTCTTGGGGGGAGATGTGGTGCATGAACATAGCCTGAAATTACCTTTTCTAGCCAGTCTGACAATGCATTTGTCACCCCTTTTGATCGTTTCACTTGCATAGGATGGAAGATTCCATCTCACAGGGTTTGTTCTATCTAACATTAACTTCATACAGCACATTACTAAAGATATTTTTTACATATTCAAACCGCTGCGATTTTTAAAAAGTTCACTTGCTTAAAAATTGCTTCTTTTCTTCACTTCCTCTTCTTCTTCCAGTATCACTGGACTGAGGTGAGCAGCAGATAGTACTTAGTCATAGTTTCGGTAATAGATTGGTAGCCTGATATCTCCTTACCCTGGAAAGACTTGCACCATGAGGACGGTGTGAGTCTCAGTTGGGTATGAGAAGAAGCACTTTGCTGTGGTCTCCAACTTCCCCAAATCCTTACATCCAGAAAGAACTACTTTCTCTCAGTTTTAGAAAGTTTCTAAATGTGCTTCTTACTCTTTTATGCTCCTTTCAGAATTTACACACCTTGAGCTGACAGCAGCGCAAATAATTTCTGGCCTTAAAATTGAAGGTTTAAGAAAGACAGAGACAGACTGAATGAATAAAGTTTTAAAAACTTTCCAAACCATTTGTCAGGTAATTTTTTTTTCTGTAGCAGGAGGCTGGCAGCTGTGACCTGTGCTGGGAAATGCTCAGTGCACCAGCGTGGCCTTGGTATTTGTAGGCTAATTTTTGTTTTGACTCATGGAAAAATAATCTAAGAGTTCTGGGCTGGTCCCTGACTTGATCTTCCTTGAATTAATGACTGTTTCAAAATAAGCATGGAGAAGCTTTTATGATAATGTTTTTATCCTCTTGCTCTCTCCCTCGCCCGCTCTTTGAGAGGCAGGAGTCACTGGAAGTCAGTTCCCAGCAGCTGTTCGCGATGTGGGTGGTTGGGCTTTTCCAGGGAGCAAAATTCAGCCATCGGCTCCACCAGGCTCCTGCCGCCGCTCCAGCGCCGCCACCTCCCAACAGGGAGGGACATTTCACGTTAAAAATTAATGGTGAGGTGTGAAATTAAAATCAGCCAGCTTTAACCGGAGCGCTACAACGGTTGCTTTAGGCAAAGGGCAAACATCCCTCTGAAAGCCAGCGCACCAGGAGGCACATACACCAAACAAAATCTAAACAGCTAAATTTAGTCTGGATAGGAAATTAGCTTGAGGTTAAGTAAAGTTTTCTGCTACTTTGTTTTGTTTTTAGATTACCCAAGAGATGTTCCTTCCTGGAAAGGGAAATAGGACAGGGATACATAGCTGTTTTTCAATCCCTTCGTTTACATGGACTCATTTCAAGTACGTTTTATCGTGTGTTTGTGATTTAAACCTTACAGGCTCCTATTTTCAGCTGGAAAAATTGGAAGTGCCAGTGCCTGGTCAGTGTACATCCCAGCTCCTGTTGAGACCTCCCTCCTGGGCACTGGGGCACCTGCCTTCTAAACTCTTACCTCCTCTGAACATGGGGGGACAATGTAAAAGTTTATTTTAAAAAAACATTCCTTCACACCACATAGTTAGAAGTGGTATTTATTGCAAAATTACATTCCAGAAGAGATAAAAAATTATGAGCTCTGCTATGTAATGTCTCAGCCAGAGGAGACAGAGCTCCTCAACCCAGCAGCTCCAGCCAAAGCTCAGTAAAATGCAACCCACAGATTTTCTGGATTCATATTTTATCATCCACCCTAACATTTTCGCTTGGACATCTTTTTGCTTAAAGAAATGCTTCTGAATCTAAATCCTGGTGCTAAGCAGCCATGAGTGGTTGCATGTCCATTCATCAAACCAGATCTAAAATTTCTGATCTTTTTCATTAAAGATGCTGGCTGACAGGCTACAGCTCTCCCTTTGTATACGTGACCTTATTTTTTTCCTTCTTGATTTATTTTATATTGCAATATCAGGGTAGAAGTAACTGCAGTAAAGCATGCAGTTACAGGTTTATTTACTGATCCAGGATATAAATCTAGTTGCTTGAGCAAACACAAATTGTTTAAGCAGTTATTTAAGCAAACATGAAAGATGTGGTGCGCTGGAAAGGATTCCACAAGCAGTCTGGAAGTTGGGGGCTAGGTGTTTGGGTTGGGTTTTTTTGTTCGTTTGTTTAACAAGTCTATACCATCACTTCTTATAACTGCTGGGCAGGTGATGGGGGAGGAAGGGGACCCTCAGCACTGGTTTAATGAGTTTGTTTTGTTGGCAGCCCTGTGACCTGCATTGCTGGAGAGCCCTTGCAGGGAACCTGGATTCCTAAGGGACTCTTGCAGCCACGGGTAGCAAAAAAGTGTACAGAGGAGGAAACTAGCCCTGATCAGGCCTCCCCCTGTTCCCCTTGGCTGGAAGCACAACTGAGTGGGGATCCGTAGGGAAACCTGGTGAGAAAATGCTTCAGTGGCACCGAGTGCTCAGGGACTTCCAGAAGCTGTGCGAGTCAGGTTAAACAGCAACGGAGTGGAATCTCCCTTTGAAGGCTTCTATTTACTTATGCCAATTCTTTCAGAGGAAGTGATAGGAATGTACAGTTTCAGAGCAGGAAATGCCGCTCTCTTAATAACGCCGTGCATAGGAACACGGCGCATCAGCCTGGCATGGAGCTGAGGGGCGTCTGTTGGAGCCAAGCTCTCCCCCTGGCACTCTTGCAACTGGAGGGCAAGCAAGAGATTGGCTGCTTCCCAGGATGCTGGGCTCCAAGCAACCCCACGCACCAAGATGGAAGAATCCTTTGTGGAACAGAATAAAAGAAGCCGTTGGAGGTTATTCCTTGAAACTCAGGTTACTGCTTTTTGTATTGCATCCTTATGAAGTACCTTCAAGTCCTGGTCAGATTAGGTCCAGAAAAAGCTATCAGAAACAGCCTCTGAACTGCAAAGCTTTTATTTCCCTGTTGCATGTATAACACAACTTTGGTGGTACACCTTGGGATATTAGGTACCCTGCAAATGATGCTAAAAAGTAGATGAGGACAGAAAGAAATAAATTTTTAGCTTAGTGGATAGACAACTGTTATCCTTAAAAGCACTTCATAAATAATTTTTTGCTTTCTGGAGGTTTCTGAAGACTGCATTATTCAAAACATCCAGCTATTCCTTCTGAGACTGTGCTCACTGGCATCTTATGAAACACTCAATGTATTTAATTATTAATATTTTTCCAAGTATCTACGAGTTTTTTCCACTCCATACAACATGTGCAAGTTCATCTCTCAAAATAATAAGAAGGAAAATGGAGCTGAGGGTCATCTTGGCCATGATGCCTTTCCTACAGACCTCCCTCAGGACCCTTGTCACAACAGTCTGGTTTCATCCCAGCATTTTAACCCATAGCTCCTGATGAAGATGCTGCATTTTAAAAGGAAAGAAAAAAAAAAAAAACCAAGCAGAAAGTGATTACTGAAATTAAACACCGAGTAAGAATTGCATTATGAATTTCATTTGCATGCTCTGGCTTAGCGGAAAGGTCTCTCCTACAGCTCTCAAGACTCCATCCCCTTGGATATTCCGCTGTCCCCTGTGCCACTTGAAAATGCCATTACAAAATGGCATCATTTTGAATCGTTGTCTTGTACAGCAACTTCCTTTCAGCTGGAGAATGGTGATGGCTCGAGACACCATGAAGATTTTCCCTTGCAAGCTGTGAGATTTGGTGTGGTGTTTGAACAGGTACATAAAGCCGAGGAACAGAAACAATATGGTACCAGTTTCCAGACTTGGCGTGTTTTTTTCCAGAAGATGCCAATATGCTACATGTGTAATGTGTGTGTTTCTGGAAAATTGTGAATCACATACTTTTTTCCTGTAAAAATGACAGCTGTTCTCTAGGATGTCAAATCTGTAACTCCTTCCAAATAGCAAAACAAATTAAGTAAGCTTAGCTAAACCGGTAGGGAGAATATTTTGAAGAATGGGAAGCAGAGCAGATTGCATCCCATTTCATAGGGCATCTGTGATGGGGATGAGAAGAGGGGCCAGCTCCACGCCACTGCTGCATGGATAGCACGGTCCATGCATGGGATTGATGCATGGTAATAAAAATTATTTATCTTATCAGACACTAGTTCAATCTGGTGGTGATCGAAAGGGGATTTTACTAAGTACGCCGGCTTCTTTAACGCACAATGCAATTAATGCATCTTCCTGTTGACTTTCCTCCTCTGTGTGTTGGATTAAGGCCGTGGGAGATCAGGTGGCTGCAGCAAACCAGGTGAGACACCAGCTCCAAGTTGGCAAGGACCCGCCAGCAAACACTGCCCACCCACTCTCCCACCCCGTCCGAGCCTGAAGGAGCCAAACGCCAACAGTCCCAAGGAGCACGTGATATACAGGCAGGAACAAACTCGCATATACTTGACAATGCCTTCATGGCCTCTGCAGGGCTACAAAAACACATTGTGTGTGAGTTTCTTTGCCTTATTTGCCCTCATTAGTGAGATTATCTGGGACCAGTGTTTTTCTTCTTTAATCATCTTTGGCTCATACGTAGCCAAATCACCGCAAAGGAATAATTCCCATTTATGAAATCTTCTTTCAGGTAGAAGCAGTTCAGGGTGAAGCTTCATTATACAGATTTTATGCTGGAGTGAGAATTCCCATAGTGAAAGTGTTCCTGCCGGCTTGTGAAATTATCTTTATTTACAGCAGTAATTCGATGTTGAGAAGAAAGGCAAGCAATTACAGCAATCACTCTCTGTGGTACAAGTACATTCATGCTTTTTTTGCCTTCTGACTGCCAAGACAATATTTACACACGCATACAAATCATATCACATATTGAACCAATGCTAGTACTGCAAATATTAAAACTGCAATGATATTTTGTTGATACTTTAAACACTTGATGATCAGAAAATGCCAAGGCATTGATAAAACAGCTGGTTCTCGGATGTTTTGTGGGGCTCATCTGCGGGAAGCCGCTCTCTGAGGGTCTGCACACATTAAGTGTCAGGGAATTTATTTAATCAGCCCTTTCTATCACCCGACGACAGGGCATGACAAGAGAGGGCCATCCTGGGACTCAATGTATTTTCTAACTCTTTTCTTCCTGAGGAGCAGTGAATGCTCTGGGAATGTAAAGAGCAATAGGAAAAATCCCTCTGCCTTCGGTAGTAAGTTGCATGTCGAGATGCCGACAGAGAAGATTATCACAGTCCACATGTTGTTGCAGTTTAATTATCCCCTTTCCCGTAAAGAGCCTGGCTTTAATTAAATGGCAAAACAAAGTGAGAACTTTTCTCCAAGCCATTTTAGAGTGCTCACTTCCTCCTCTGTGTTCTGCGGTTTATTAGATTTGAATGAGTAATGGGGTGGTTTCATTTGTTTAGTAAAATTAAAGTGGTCAGTAACAATTTCCTGTTGAGCAAACCGTGGGTCAATTAATAATATTGGTGATGGTGGTGAAGAGGGGGGGTTTTTTGGCAGATCACAGGTTGTGCTGCCAGCTTGCTGCTGCTCCTCGGGGCTTTCCAGAGCTGCTGGTACTTACCAGGCTCCATCTCAAGCCTCGCTGAGACAAACATTGTGCTTAGAGGACTGGGCTGGCACAGGAGGAGTTTGAAAGGCGCCTTTGAAACTGAACACCAAAGCAGCGTGGAGAAGATAACGCTTTGAAACAAAACTGATATTCCTTCTTACCCAAACATTTATTAATAATTTGCATTTGCAAGGCCCAAGTCTGGGTGTGGTACGAGCACTGGAAGCACCAGAGAGGTGTCTGGGTTTGGGACGTGAATCAGTCATCCAGGAGAGCAGAGAAAATGTTTGCCTAGTCCTCTCCGATGGGTTTCTCAGTGTTTCTGGCAGCGATGGCCATCCATCCCAGGGAATCCTTCTACTTTCCACAGGAAAACACTCTTCTTTAACCGGCATGTAGCAATATTGCAGAACCCCATGATCCTGGGTCAAAACTCCACAGCATCCCATGAATTTGAACTAACGGCAAGAACGGCAGGGAAATCAAATGCATTGTGCAAACCTTGGCATAGATTCAGTGTTTTAACTCCTGCTGAAAACACCTTGGAGAACATTATCTCTGTGTATACCTGAAAAAAAGTGCACATAACCAGCGGCTACGGTCTCCCAACCTAAGTTGCAATTACCACTTGACACAAGCAATATTTAGAGGTTGGTTTTCCCATACGCATTACAGATTTCTGTCTGAATTCTATTCACTGTCTCTTCAAAGAGTCAGACACACAGACTGGTACTGATCAGCTCACCCAAAATCCAGAATGACACAATTCTTTTGCAACAGGCATGTGGAAAAGGGTGAACTCTACTGCAGTAATTCTTGCTATGTCTAAATGCTGATGTGGTATTTGTGGCAAGTAAATGCTCACTGCGTGTAAAAGAGATTGGACTGCGATATGACACATGAAAAATAATAAAAAAAAAGGCATAGTCCATGAATTTTCAAATGTGGTGGCAGACGCGGAGTACCAGAGAAACAGCAGACTTGTTGCAACACCTATTGAGTCAATGAAAAAAGTGCTGTCTCCAATTGTTGCTGTTCAGCTGATGACAAATACAATGCCTTTGCCATTAGCAGGCAAATACAAGGGCCTGTCAGCACATAAGGCTTTAAAAACCGACATCGACATCCGGCATTTTGTTTAAAGAGACGGTTCAACAGACTGCTGGTGTGACTCTGTGCTAGACTTATTTCTTCAGCCTTTGCCCATTGATTTTCACGTCTACATGACCATTAACGAACTTGGCTCCTTCTGGAAGCTGCAGAGTTTCAAGGGTCACAGTTAGATAGAGGGTTGATAAGCACATATTCTGTAAATAAAATACTTTGTACATCAACACCAGTGCTTTCTACAAGGGATGCTCAAGCACATACAGCCTCTACAAGAGTCATTCCACTCAAGGTTCTATTCCGGAGTATTTGAGTTCCTCTAATTTTTACTGACATTGGTGTCAAAAGGAGATGCTTAGTGCTTAAAGAAAATGTTGGTGGCATGTGGACTCAAGTCCTCATGGAAAATGCTAATTGTTTATCTCAGGAACGCAATTCACTCAAGCAAGATTTTCAGCTTAGAAAAAAGTAAAATGACTTCTATGAAAAGAAAAGCACATGCTAAGTAGATCTATCTTAAAAAACTTTTAAAAAGAAGCATACTTCTTTCCTTATTCATACTTCCTAACGCAGATAAGACCAAGCCTTTGCACAGAAAGGAAGTCAGAGAAATGACGCTGTTCCACATGAACAAGCAGGTTGCGTGGGCGTAACCGAAATCTGAAATTACACTAATAAATAATATCTCTCCTTTGACACCCCAGAGCGCTCTGCAAATGTTATTTCACTTGAGCAACAGAAACGGGCAAATATTTTATAGTTTTAGAGCTGAAGGTTCAGAGAAAAAAGTAACGATGTAAGGGTCTTGCTTGAGGTGAGACACAAGGCTAATGAAGAGCAGGAACGGTACCCCTGTGTTATGACTTGTAGACCTGTGGTCTAACCACCAGACAAGAAAGGGCTTATTAAAATTAACAGCATTAGAAAAGATTATGCTCCCCAGCAAAATACCAAGTTCCTGTGAAGACCTGTGAATCGCTTGCATAGCTTTTACCAAAAGTTATTTAAGAGACATTGTCTGTGGTTCCTCTGTGTGCATCTATGTCAGGACTTTTGAATAGTTACTCGGAATTCAAACATGTTTCTTTTCACCTTGTCTGCAAAACTCAGATTTCGGGTACAGATTACATCCTGTCTGCTTCATGGCAGGAAAACAAAGTGCCTAGACCTACCCCTTCCACATCTAAAAAGAAACTGTCTTTTTGCTAAAAGTTCAAAGCAAGGAGACTGCAGCTATTTCACCAAGCCAAATGCTTGGCCAGAAGTCATACAAAAATTTTAAGTTTCTAATAAATTAGATCAATTCCTCCAATATGGGTCTGGGGTTTGGTGCAGGTGGTTGAAGTATGACCACCAAAGCTGTGCAACACATGCTCATCTTCTCTCACCTCCTTGAGTCGCTCCGTCCCAGTGTTACCTCACTTGAAGAACTGATTTTAGCACCTGGTGGGGTTGGCAAAGCAAGAGAGATCAGTTTAGCCACTGATCATTCTTTTCACAGGGTGAAAATGAGCAATGGCAGCCTCTCCTCGTCATGCTCATTTGAAGGGTAAATTCGATCAACAGCAAATTTCCATTACCCATAGGTTCTTGCTGAAATTTGGCATTTTTCTTTGTATTGAGGCATGGGCTCCGATGACAAAACCTGGCTCTAGACTATAGGAAGGGAAAGTTTGGGGGTGTTTGCGCCTCAGCTTTCCCGCAGTTCCACACATTTTCTAATTAATTTTTGATTAAATAACATTTTCCAAGTGGGCTCTAATTTTACAGTGAGCCTAATCTAGATCACTAGTTCAACTGTTTTTGCAAAGCCTTATGAATTTTCACACTATTCAGTGCCCTTTCTGACCCTCCATCCTATGTCCCTTCCTCTTACCCTACTTCTCCACTTCAAATTTTAATGCACGACTCTCGTCAGCCTCTGGTCCCTACAGCTCTTATTCTTCTGCAGCCACTTATGCAACCCTGCTGCCTCCAGAAGGGACAAAATACAGCCTGTTTCAGTGCAAGGGATCTCAGTTAATGCCGTTAGATCCACACTTTGGGTAGAAATTGTTCTTTCCAGGGTGACTCTATTCCAACATTTCTGTTTTACTGATGACATGTTGTGCAACCCTGATATCCAGGGAGGCAGGCTCAGGCCAGAACTGATGCAGCAGTGCCATCCTGTACCTGGGTCATGATTAATTCAGCCTTTCAGCACATGAAACTTCAGCTATCAATCTTCTTCCCCTCCTCTACTGCACTAACAGCAGAGACATTACCTGAGATATATTATGGTGCCATAAAGAATGCTGGTTATGAAGTGTGGTTTAATGGAGCGTGTGTTGGGCTCTAAGCCAGTGAGCGGGATCTGGTGTTCTGGGTTTCAGTGTAGACACTCCAAAATCAGGGTTTTCAAATGAAAATCGGTGTCAACTCAAGAGCATTTTAAAAGCTCATCTTGGCTTTACCCCAGTTCCATTGCCTTTTTTCCTGACTCTCCCATCACTTGAAAAGGGATTAAAATGGGCTCCAGCTCTAGATGAGCTGGACTCCAGACCCAGGGCTCTCAAAATTGCATTTCCAGACAGGCGAAGCCTTGCCCGTGGGAGTTGGAGCTGCCTTCTGAGCAAGCATTTCCCACAGACAGGGAGGGAGCACCCTTGGAGGCATGGACTGATATGTCAGAATAACTTTTGACCTTGCCTGAAATCGGGGGGCTGCAGCAATCACCCCCATGCTGGCCACTGTGCAGGTTCCCGGGGCAGGTTTTCCTTGGCACCGGACGACCCTCCCGTGGACGTGGATTGGGATGTCTTAAGGGATTTAAGCCTAAACTTCAGTTTCCTGTCTCTCGCCAAGTTCTCACTGTGCTCTCCAGCAATCCCACCACCGAGGGGATGGAGCAATGGTCACAGATGAAAAGGAGCATGCATCAAAATGAAGCCACATCCCTGGGGAATAAAGTCACGTAGCTATGGGAAAAACGTGTCTTTGAAGACTTCCCTTGACTTTAGCACACACATTCTGCTAGTTATAAACTGTCTTTTTATATAACTTGACCTAACAACATCTGCAAAATTCTTGCCTTTTTGAAACAGCTATGAATAGGTCACTGTTTATTTCTGATTAAGCCTGATTCATTTATCATTCTGGTCAGACTTTCATTCCTGTAAATACATTTATTTGCAAGATTCTCAGTATTTAAAGTACTTTTTTTTGTAGTAATTCCGAGGCCAGGAAAACAGTCTGCTAAAGACCATCTGCACATTTCTACAGCATAAAGCTTATTTTTTGCTTGCTAAAAAAAAAAAGGCAGTGTGCTTGCACTAAATCACCATTTTGAAAGGAAATTCAAGGCAATCGTTTCTGTAGAAGCTTTAGCAGTTAACGGTTGGCTGAGTATTTCAGTGTAAACTGTTCCTACAGACAGTTCAGTAAAACCTCTGTGCAATTAGTTGTACAATTATAAAATTGACATATTGTAGGAAATGTAAAACATTTAGGGATAGCTGTTAGTAGATAAATGGTGTAGGTAGAAAGCTCCCAAGCTCACACACATAATTTTTCACATGTTCTTACACAGGAGCTAGTTTTAAAGCAGAATTAAGGCTAAAATACATTTTCATTCAGAACCTGCTGGCTAATTAAAATAAGATTTGCAAGAGTCTAACAAATCCCAAAGATAATGACATCCCTGCCCATCTGATAAAAATTGGCGGGGGGAGGGAGGGAGATGTGTATTGAGATGCTGGTGGAGAGGACACGTGGTCCTTGGCTGCAGTCCTGCCCACTGGGCAGCTGCCCACAGCCCCGGTCTACCCCAGGGGACAGCCAGGAGGACATGGGAAGGAGCTCGGAGTCTCACAGCATGGGGATAAGGGTCAGGCACAAATCAGTGAAGTTATTACTTCGCTGTGCAGAGAACAGCTTGTTTCTTCGCAGAATTTCTACTCGAGGCTTTGACCTTTTGGTTTCCATGTATTTCCCGCATGCATTTTGTTTCCTTCAGTGGCACCAGGATGTGGGATGCACACAGGGATGAGCCAGGAGCTGCTCCAAAGACTCAAGGGACTCGTTAATACCCAGCCCCAGCTTGTGGCCCTTTCACAAGTTTCTGCTCTCTCTGATGTAAAGCCAAGCGACCACAGCACTTCTCCTACTACTGTTGGACTAATTTTGGCCTGACGATGGAGGTGAAAAATGAGTTGTCTCTTCCCTGCACAGCTGCACCCTGATCTCGTTATGATTTCATGAGTATTTCTAGAAATTTAGATGTTTTCTGAAATATTCCACTATCCAATCTCTTGGTGGCTCTTCAGCATCCCCAACGGTTCCTACCACTCAACCTGTTTGTTAAAATTGGCAGAACATTACATAAAGGCTTAAGGCAGTTTTCATTGGCTGCAGTTTGGTCATTTTGGTATTGTGTTAAGTGAGTTCAGCTAAAGGGTGTTTTAACAGACGCAAACTAAACTAACCTTCCAAGAAAGGTCCGTGGGCAAGGGTGGGAAGTTGCAAGTACCATGAGGTAGCTGCTAGGAGAATGAAGACAGATGGCAGAGACGTTTCTCTATTTGTAAACAAACAAACAGCCCAACACCCAAATTGGGCCAGTCTGGTGGAAAATATCAGAGTCATGACCTCCATCAAATGAAAGAAAACAGATTACACAGCAGTGGTGCTTGCTGTTTTCCATATCTTTGGGTAGGTCATGCTGGTTTTATGAGGTTCTCCAGGGGAGCTGAACTGAAGTGACTGCTTTAGGTTCCAGTGAGGTGGTTTTTTTATTTCACCATCACCGTCTGAAAAGGGTGGTTTTGTTTTCTTCCTGGCAATCTCCTCTGGTTTCATGTCTGCTCCATGATTTCCTTTCTTTTTGTTTGCCTTTTTTTTTTTTTTTACTTCTCCCTGTTCTTTTCCTTTCCTATTCTGTTTTACCATTTCCATTTACTTTTCCCCTGTTCAGCTCTAACTCCCTTAGAGCTCTACATTTTCACTCCTTAAAACTAAGTTGTTAACCCACCACTGTTATTTGCACACATTTGTTCAAGCATTTGAGCTTAATACGGCACTTCTCATTCACTGAATCATATTCCCCAGCTACAAACAGGCCTATAGCCTATTGCGAATATAAAAAAAAAAATAATAGATATTTTACAGTATCCTTTCATGTAGCTTAATTAACTTATTAGATACAGAAACACAGAATCACANGTGGCTCTTTGTTGTACCCTCTCCAACAGTTCCCTGTCCTTCTTGAACTGGGGAGCCAAGAAGTGGACACAATACTCCATATGAGGCCTCACCATGGCAGAGTGGAGGGGCAGGATGACCTCCCTTCAACTGCTGGTCATGTTCTTCTTGATGCACCCCAATATACCTTGACGAGTTGCAATTCCTAGTGTTACCTCTAGTTCTGCTGAGGAATAGTCCCACTGTGCTACAGCCCCATAGATATCAGCCAGGCATAGGCCGTAAGTGCCTCATGGGTCTGGCCACAGCACTGAAGAAATAAACAGTTATGACAACACACTTCTAATTTTCATTTCAAATGCCTCGTTGCGTCCCAAGTGCTGGTGTTCAGTGGTGAGCTTCAGCAGTGGGATATTTACAGATTTTGCAAACAGAAATCCTTTTTGAATATCAGACCTTTTGTGTGTCTGGATTTATTGTAGCGACTTAATGAAGTCAGCATATTTGTGAATGTGTGTAGCCAGGGCATCTCTGTTTACCTGCTCTGCACACCTAAAAGTGGTGACTTGGGATACTATCAGAGCTCTTTTGCAGTCTCACCATGGCCTCAGACCTTCCTGGGTACCTGATAGCAGCACCACTGCTCAGACAGCAGTGGAGATGCTCCAGTGGGAAAGTCTTCCTTGTCACCACCTGGGGACTTTCAACCCCCTTTCTCCAGCTGCCCCCAGAAGCATAACTCTGGGATAACCACCACCTCAGAGGGTCCCCTGCCAGTAATCCACCCTCTGTCCTCCTTGCAGTGACTCACTGCCATCCACGGGAAAAGAAACAGAATCACAGTCTCAGCAACGACTTCTGCTGACCCCGTTTACAGCTCGCAACGCAAACGCAGGCAGCAGACCAAAGCAGATGTGGAAAGCCAAGCTTTTCATCAAGCAAGAGCATGGTAGGACCCTGAAAAGGAAGATTTGTTCGCTTGCTGCTCTCTCCAGCATGCCTGTGCGTGCTTGCGCTGCATTCCTGAGGGAAGCTGGCTTTCTGCGAGGACAGGAGCCGGAGCCGGGACGGGAGCAGCGTGGGACGCCGGCTGCTACACTCCTCTCTTTGATAAAGTGGTGGTTGAGTTCACCTACGAGAGAAGCACTTCTGCGGTCTTGGTTTTGGCAAGCCTGCTCTGTAAAAGAAAATTCAGCTCTTTGCTTTGTAATCCGTAGTGATTTTAAACCTCTCTCTGCTTTTTGAAGTTAAGAATAATTAAAGTTGTGCTGGCAAACAGGGGAAGTGATAAGTGGGAAAAAAAGCCAAATTTCAGGCTATGGGCAATCTGCACGTGCCTGGGATCCGCCTGATGAAGCAAATGAAGTCAAAGGAGGACAAGCTAAGGGTTATAACCAGCTAAGGAGAGGTAAACCCAAATTATTCCTTTGCAAGGAATCTTGCCTCTTAGCACTAGAACCCATGCAGGGACAGAGCCTCTGACACCCTGCTGCATGTTTAGGGATGGTATGGGATCTATAGGCACAGCGCACTCAGCACCCCAAGCTGAGGTCAGCCCACGCAGAGACACCTCGATTGCAGACACCCCTCTGAGAGACACCCCAGTTGCAGACAGGACTTACAGTGCAGAAGGAAGCTCATCCCTCCAGTTTAGACCTTGCAATGAAGACAAAGCCTTAGGGGAATTCAGAGGGCGGTTGGTTTGGGTATTTTTGTTATTTACTTAGCTTGTGGGAGTTTAATGTTTAATCATTGCAGAGGAGTGAGTGGGTTAGTCATGTAATTGTTAGCCATGATTTCTGCCTTTTTTCCTTTTGTCCTTTGTTCTTCCTTATCGCGGCTCTTGCATTTTGTGGACTAAATTGGCTGCCTATCCGCCCGCTGGTCCTTGCTTTCTCAGTAAACTGCAGTTTTATAGCATTCACAATTTGGCTCTTCATTGAAACAACCCAAATGAAAGGCCAGGGGCGCTTGGTGCTCAGATGGCTCCCTAACCTCAAAGGCGCAGGATGCTCCCCCAGCAGCCAGGCACTGGTCCAGGCTGGTGCCCATCGCTGTGAGCACCTCCTCTCCCACAGAGCCAGCTCCATGCAATTCTCCCAGCCTCCTCAAGGCTGAAATTCCCCAGTCTCCCACCGCAACGAATGCTGGTTTCTCAAAGGAATTAAGCACAAAAGGAGTAAGTGACAGTGTAACTCCAAACAAGGGAATAGGCCACTTTTTTATCCCCTACCCTCAAACTGTGACACAACATGAGGACCTGGAGGCTGGTAGATAAACGTGCCATTACTTGATACTATGTAAGGCAACCCTACGGGGTCATGCCCTAGGGGGCATGTTTGTGTCCCAGCATGGCTCAGGTCTGCCCCCAGTATGGGTTCACCTCTGCTCTCTTCCAGCATGTGCCACAAAAAACAGCCCCATCCCTTTTTGCCCTTAAAAATGTCAGATCTGTCCACAGTCTGCCACTGCGGACCACGCTGCTGTGCTTTTAATGGACAGAGACATATCTGTGTAATGATTTTGATTACTCTTGCTGGTTAATAGTTAATTCAAAACAGGACCATAAGATACTTCTGTTGGGTTCTTACTGCTTTTAACAAAACTGAAAGATGCTTTTAACAAAACTGTAGCTCAATTAATCTCAGTAAAAAGAAAGATAGGCATCTTAATTGCCATCCAATATTTAATGTGTTTCTCCTGCATCAGCTCTACTTTACTCCTTTCTAACCTTAATTCATCCTTGTGTTAGTGGTTCGTAAGACATTATTTAACATCTACAGAGGTATTTTCATAGCACTGAGGTCATTCTCAATCAGATATATAGCCCATGCCATTACAGTTGCTTTTAAATATTTCTAAGGTGTGATGAGCCTACCAAATGATCCAAAGAATAAGCCATTCCTCTTTTCTTTCCTCCAAGACAAAACAGGATTGTCAGAATCAGTCATCTTTTCATTCTCAATATCAGAATTGCACTCAGTCATAATGAAAAGACTGACATACTTCATGGCCCAGCTGTCTACAGAATAATAATAAAAAAAATTGTAAACTGTCTCAGCGCAGCCCAACACACTTTCTGGAAATGTTGCCTTTCTGGAAAGGAGAAACAAAAATCCAACCCACTCACCACAGAAATAGGCTCCCTGCCTTTGAAATATAAAGCCACCTGGCTCACTGAGATGAATTATGGCTAGATGAGAACGGTAGTCTGACGGCAAAGGTAGTGTTGGGCATGAGAACAGCTGTCAACATCTGCCTGCTTTAAGGTGACAGATCGCAGGGAGCAGTGACGCCGACGTTGTCACCGGCTGAGCAGATGACCTGGCAAAGCTGCCGTTTACACAACCCCTGGCAGCTATTGCCACAACCTGTGGAGCTGGTTTGAGCAACTGTGGAAAATCAGTGGAGAGAAGGGAAATGCTGAAAAGCCAGACGAGCCAGAGTGATATCTGGGGTGATGTTGGGTGCATTGTCAGTTAAATCATTTTCATCAGCGGTTTGATTTCAACCATGTTCGGTGTATTCATTGATGGCAATGGGGCTCAGAAAAAAGGCTCCAGAGAAAAAATGTTATCTCCTGAAGGATCTTTGAGGGCCAAGGAGGAGAGGGCATGATTGCCTCTGTACCCCATGGGGGTACTCGCTGTGCCCCAGGCTATCTTGGTACAAAACCCCGCTCTCCACCTCGGCGGGGCTGGAGCAGTAGTTATCAGTTCAGGGTGGCTTCTGGAGAGGTTCTGTTGGCAACAGGGGATTTTATAGACGATGTCATAACTGCATCCATCTGTTCTGCTCCTCACTGTATGACCAAATATAAATGTAAATGATCTCTGGAATATAGTGCATGGTGAATAAATAAATTAATAAAATTTATAACATTTATTTATTCATTGCCTCCATCTTACATTCAGCAGGCTCCAGTAGAGTATCACTTTTTCTAGTACTAAATTATGTGTACACTATTGTATACCTTCACATGTAGACCTCGAACCCTTCACAGAAGGTGTGTATTACTAACCAGCATCTGGTGAATGATATCTGCTGAAGGAAAGGCACAGGCAGGCTACGAGCAGCCCAGCATCACGCCTGCGACACTGCCACAAAGTGAACTCACGCATCTGCACCTTTTATCGCCATCCCAAGACCATTACAGCATGGAGTGCTGGGTTTCTCTAGGGTATGTCACTGCTCAGCCCAGTGACAGAAAGAAGCAAAGCACTGTCCCAACCTGAGTTAAGTGACTGCAACAACCGCACAAGCTGAAAACCCTCCGGGCAGTTTGCATATATTCCAGTGCAGAATACGCCCTTTTCTGAAGATGATTAAGCTCTGCCTTTTAAGCTTCAAAATGAAAGAGATAGTCCCCAACTGAAAAAAACTTTTCAAACTTCGTATTATAGAGAAATTATATTTTAAAACTAATTAATTTTTTTTAAGTGGGCTAAAATAGAATAAGGAGAGAAACAAGGCTTTTTGGTTTTCGGTAATAAACTTTATATCTAAAAATGATGGAAGAAATCAGAAATGCTGTTTGATAGAAACTGAGGAATCATCATATAATATATTCTAGCATAATATATGCACATAGGAATGAGGAAAACAACACAGCAATATTAAACTAGTGTTAATGAGCTCAAAATGTTTAAATATGACAACTTTCGGGGAAATCAAGTACTTAACTACAAAGGGTGAGAAATTACTTCATCACTGTGTATCGGCACTTAGACACAGCAGTTACATCAGGGGGGTTTTCTACCCCAATATCAAATTAATAACAAGATCCAATGACTGGCAGCTGAAGCTGAACAAATTGAACTTCCATGTGTGATTACATTTCCAAGCACTGTCAACATAATTTCATGAGAAGAGATGAAGTTTTGGCTCTCACTTAGAGGCTTTAAAATGCACATTGGGAATATGATTTAAAGCAGCTTCTGAATTAAACTCTCTGCTTATTCGTGCAGGGATTTTAATGCTTCTGTTCCTTTCCTCTCCCCAGGAGGCACTGAGGGACGAGGCTCCTCTGTGTTGCCCTCAAGGTGCCCATCACGCACACAGAGTTATGCTCTGAGGCAATGATAGTAGGTAAACCTCTTTCTTCAGTGCTTTAGCTAATTGTCTGCAACCATCCAGGGGACATTTTTCCTTCACTACCTGACAGCTGGTGATAGCTCAGAGGTCAGGTTATTATCTTCTCAGGCTTGAGACTCCATAGCTGGAGGTGAACAGGGCTGTGCTGCTGAGGTAGAGAAGACAACATCGTTTCTTAGAGCCCATCCTGCGCATGTGTTTGAATTCACAGCAATTAGCAACCCTCGGGTTCATAGGGAGGTTCTCCCCCAGGTCCCACTGACAGGAACCTTGGAGAACTTTTGTCTGTCTCTACATTATGGTAAATAACTTAAATAGGTAATAAATACTACCTAATCAATTGCGTGTCATTGCAGAAAACTCAGACATTTATCCTCTGGGATAAAGTTTAATGATGGAAAAGCTTTCCTTGGTTGCTAACACTGAAGGTGTTGGCAGAGTAATGACCTCATCTGATCACAGCCTCTAAGAAAAGTATTCCCACTGAGTTCAGTAACACCCCTCTTCAAATAGCATACAGGAGGCATGTACTGCATGCGGATGGAATTTGCAATATTGAAGCCATAAAAAAAAAATATAGTGAGAGCATTTTGCTTTACACTAACCAATTCACTGGCCAGACTTTTTCCTCTCTTTCACTGTAACATAACTGTTAGTTTTAACAAAACCGTTTTGTCTAAGGCAGAATTAATTTCTTTAGAGCAATGAAGTGAGGTTTTGTTCATGGTGCTTTATTTTTGTGTACACATAAAGTTGCTGAACTTCCTCTGTCGAGTAAAATTATCCATCACGAAAATACAAGCAGAAAAGTTAAGAACTGGGATGTTTTGGAATTGTTGAATATTTCTGCTTCATTGCCAGGGCATGCAAGATGTGTGTTTATATATACAGGGTATCTATGTGATATCTGCAGTTATATCTGTATATATGTGGATAGGTAGATACATATTACTCCTTTTGATAGTACATGGGAGTTTCCATACCTTGTGAAATAAATATGTGCTCTTAAAGGTACATATTGTGGCAGATCACCCACCAAATGTTATTTATTGTAGACTGTATTTTGAGCAACTGGAATCCCTGCAGGAACCGATGTCCAAACTCTCTTACCCTTTTGAGTGATGACAATCACAAGCAACTTATGAGCAAAGGATCAGTACAGAAGGGGCCTGCCAATAGTGTTTTCCAGGCCTGAAGACTGTTGTGAGAATACCTGCCAGCTTCCGAAAACTATGAATAGAGACAACTGGAGAGAAAATAAGTGCCTGTCTCATAATTCTGCTGGAATATACCGGGCTGCGAGCCAATTTCTAAACTGAAGTTGGTGGCATTGCATGGAGCAGGAGCCAGCGCAGAGTTTCTTCTCGAGAATTTTTAGACATCGCAGGGTAGGTAAAAAATAGATCCTGTCCTTCACAATCTTTGCACGCCTCTTTTGTGTTGCAGAAGAATAGGAAAATAGCCACATGAATCTAATCACTTCAGATCTGAAGTTTTACCTGTTTGTCACCACAATTTCTTTCAGTTTTTACATTTGCACACTCCATAGAAAGGAATACTGAAAATACTGAATTGCTTCAATGTCAGGGAGCTCAGCTGAGCTGCAAGTAGCCTGTCTACCGGGACACCACCCTGACGCTGGAACTAAGAGCAGCCTCCTACTAAAAGCCTTCTGCAGAAAAGAAGGCTGAGGGGGGATCTGATCAACACCCATAAATAAAGGGTGGGTGTCAGGAGGATGGGTCCAGTCTTTTGTCAGTGGTGCCCAGGGAGAGCTCAAGAGGAAATGGGCACAACCTTGTACATATGAAGTTCCATCTAAACATGAGGAGGAACTTCTTCACTTTGAGGGTGGCAGAGCCTTGGAACAGACTGCCCAGAGAGGTGGTGGAGTCTCCTTCTCTGGAGACATTCAAAACCTGCCTGGACATGTTCCTGTGCAACCTGCTCTGGCAGGGGTTTGGACTAGATGATCTCCAGAGGTTCGTTCCAACCCTGTATCATTCTGTGATTCTCTAATTCTGTGAATGTAAATTTTACTTTAAATCGAGGCGTTAGAGGTGACTATATTTATGTTACTATACATATAAGGTTGTCTTGGACATCAAAGATTGATACCTGAATGGTTTAGCTGGAGACACACACCCTTGAGCTCATGTGCACTGTCTGTGCAATTCATGGGGGAAAATTCTTTGGTGGCAGATGAGTTCTCCATCTCGCAGCGGGCAATGGCTGAGCTCTTCATCTTCTGGTTCCCCACATACATATTTCCTGCACATGCACATGTTCTGGGAGCAGTGCAACTTACAGAACACGGCTACTTTTAAAAGTTTGTATCTCAGCTTAAGCAAGGGCAGCTCTTTATATACCTAACTGTCTCCTCAACAACTTTCAAACATGGAAAGAATTAGGCCATCTCAAAAGGAAGGTTGCAGTGGTCTTCCATGATGGAAACTACGGTAAGCTACAATATGAGGTTTGCTGACTGATTCCAGTAAACTATATTAAATGTAATAATCTTCTTTTTTCTCTTTCCTGAGTCCTATTATAATAATGTGTGGTTATTCAAACCTTGTTTGGCAGGGTGGAGAAAGTATTTGAAAGTTAAGGCATGTCAGACTGTAGACTGCCACGGTTTTCATTCTCCCACCTTCTGCATGTGCCTTATGAAATAGCTTTTGATTGTGCGGCTTTTTGATTGCAAGAAAAGGCATATTGTGTTTACAAAGGACTCTTCCACCCACTGTGCAATGGCAGGCCACATCCTGCAGTCATTTAATGAGCTGCCACAGTCGTGAGAGTTGTGCCAGCATGAGAAATGTCGAATCAGAACCTAAGCAGGGGAAGGACATGGAGCTACTGTTAATTGTCTTACTTTAAATCCAGTAAAACCAGTTAAGTGAAAATCATCCAAAAAATGTCTGAATGGAGCCCAGATTGAAAGGCTTCTGGCTCGGGCAGCTGCAGAGTGTGTGACCCAGCCAGGGTTTGGTAGGAAAAAGTTGCCATGGGAATGGTATGGCATTGTTTGCGGCTGACTTCAGCCTTTATTGTTGTGCTCTGATTACAGCTTTTATTTCACTGTGAAGTACGGTTGTTAAATGCCAACTTGGAACAAAGATATATTTACATGCAACGGCTGAGTTCAAATTATGCCTTTTTAGAGATATCACTGGTTTAAGCTAGGAAAAAGATCTCTATTACTATTTTGGAAAACATTAAGCATTTTAGGCTTACATGTTTAGAAGATAATTCATATTAAAATGGGTTAAGTATAATTCCAGCGAATTGCCAGTAGGACCAAAGTGACTGATGGCTTCAAAAACCTTTGAGGCAGCACCTGAACCGACACACCTTCTGTGAGGAGCATGGGAGAAGAGTTTCCACAGGTTTAAACTGTTAATTCCTTTTCATAGAATCATAGAATGGTTTGAGTGGGAAGGGATCTTAAAGACCATCAAGTTCCAACCCCCCTACCCTGGGCAGGGACACCTCCCACCAGATCAGGTTACTCCAAACCTCCTCTAACCTGGCCATGAACCCCTCCAGGGATGGGGCAGCCACAGCTTCTCTGGGCAACCTGGGCCAGGGTCTCACCACCCTCACAGCAAAGATTTTCTTCCTAATATCTAATCTAAATCTCCCCTCTTTCAGTTTGAAGCCATTATTCCTTGTCCTACCACAAATGGCCCATCTCTCCTGTAGGCCCCTTTCATGTAATGGCAGAGGCAATAGGGACTCCATAGTGCCTTCTGTTTTCCAGGCTGATTTTCTGCAAGTTCTTCTCCATTACATTTCATCTTAAAACTGAAGCAATTGCAAGTTAAAAAAACCTCAAAGCCGCAGAAAATAAGCTGTGTCAGCCATTCGTGTGATGGCTGACGCTCCGTTAACCCCCAGGCCTGCATCAGCAGCATCAGGCCTCGCCGCCAGGGGACTACAACTCCCATCAGGCTTTGGGCCACGGAGCCCCGCCTTCCCACCCACTGAACTACATCTCCCAGAAGTCTCCGCGGCGCCGGGGCCGTCGGTGCTGCGACGCATACGCACGGCGGAGCGGGGCGGAGGCCTGGGCGGTGTCGCCGCGGTCGGTGGCGGCGGGAGGCGGTGAAGTTCCTTCGGAGGGAGAAAGGGGCGGGAAGGTACCGGGCCGGGCCCGGAGGGGAGGGCGGCCGGCCGGCAGGGAGGCAGGAGGAGGCGGCGGCGGCGGCCCGGCTGTCCTCACGGGGGCTCTTGGATTGCCCTGAACTCCAGTAAGTGGCTGGGCCTGGGGGGCTGAGGCGGGGCCGGGGGGCTGAGGCGACAGGGCGGCCGGGGCGGGCTGGTGCTCTTCCTTCCGTGCTTGCCCAGTATTCGGCTGGGCTGGGCATGGCATCCTCTTGTCCCCTCAACGCCTCTTGCCTTTGTGTGGCTCCTCGATCTTAACCGCTTGGTGCCCGTCCCTTCCCTCCTCCCTCTCCTTTTTCTTCCTTCGCCTTTTCCCTCGAAGCCGCCGCCTTGGCGTGGGGGATCCCCCCCGTGTTTCTCCTCGGGGGCAGTGTAGGGGAGGCCGTGGCATAATTGCCCTGGTAAAGCCGTCAAGGCTCTGTCACATCCCCAGAGGTAAGAGGATGATCTCATTACCCGTAATTTTTTTTTCTTTTTAATCTGTTGTTGTTGCTCTTTTTCTCTCTCTCTCTCTCTTTTTCTCAACTTCGATCTTTGAGCATGATGGGAAGGAGCGATCTTATCTGGGCAGAGCCCTGCAGTGATGGTGCCTGGGAGGGTGTGGGCTGCCAGGCCGGGCCTGCCTCGGTTGTGCTGGCGTTTGGTATTGAAATCTCAAGCTGCAGCTTCAAGGAGAGCTGAATGGGACTGGGACGGCCAACATTTAGTGGCTGGTTTGCTTTTAAGCTTTCGAAGGCGCTGCTTCTGAAGAGGGCTGCTTTGGAAAGCTGTTGCCTGGGCTAGCAGTGGGAGCCTGAGCCTCTGGGTTGTGTTCTAGCTTAGTTGTAACCCGGTCTGGTTACTTACTGAAATGCACTGCCTTTAAATGGATAACTTGACTATAAATGAATGTTAAACTGTAACTAATATCGTCAAATTTGCAGTCTTTAGCACATGTGGAATTCCAGCTCGGCGTTTGACATGGTACTGACTTAGCACGGACTTAAATACTGTGTGTATTGTGCAGTTCCCCTAGGTGAAATTCAATGCATAACCTTTGTAAAAGGCATTAGATTATTGCATAGAACGTTTGCAAAGGAATATCAAGAGGACAACAATTTCTCTTTAGGCAACAGGCTCCTGTTTTGAGAACTGTTTCTTCAAAATTGTCTAATTTTCAACGACTGGTGCACTATGTTAAAAACAAGCAAGCAGAACAGTTTATTTGCAAGTGAGCAAACAGTTTAGTTATTAATTTGTCAGGCTGAGCATTATGAATGGCGTTGCTGATGTGGGTAAAGCTGAGGGGAAAAGTAACGTTTTTTAGATTCTTAAGAACTAGATCTCTCCACGCTTCACCTTCTTACAAAAGCAAAGTACTTCTAAAGATGCTGCTAGAGGTCCCTGCTTGTAGTAAGCTGCACGGCATCAGCTTGGTTTTTTGTTGCCCACTGACAAACTGCTTACTTTACTAGAAGAGGCCATAATGTCTGCAAAAATACTTTTTCTGTTCTCTTGCCATTACCCATTCCCATACGTGACGCTGGGAGCCAGAGCCATATTTGATCATACAGCTTGGGCCTATGAGGTGCCAAGAATAGCTTGTCACTGTTGAATCCGGCAGGGTGTTGTGTTGGGGTTTGGTTTTTCAGTTGTTTTTTTTTCTTCTTTGATTTGTCCACTTCCTTTTTATACTTGGGCTGTGTTCATTACGATGCAGCATGAACACCATCTTTCCTGAGATGAAGCAGTGCGTGGCAGCTGGTTGCTGTATGCTCTGTCATGATAGACTTACTACGCTGTTAAGGATGTTGGGGGTTTTGTTTAAATACTTGTGATTTGAGAGTAGTTATGAAGTATAATGATGTCTTGTGTCGGTTTATTTCACAGCTGACTTACAGGTGCACTTTTTAAAGCAAATTCAGTAGTCCTTGAAGATCTGTACATCTGATTACATATTGGGAGAATTCTTTAAGTTATATCACTTGTTCTCATGAGGCTCCACATTGGATAAATTCACAGGACACTTGCTGCGTTCTAATAAGTCTCAACAGTGGCTTTGGAACAGTGGACTTGCCTTTTAGGTCCCTGCAGTTTTACCTCCTCCTTCTGGTTGTTATTTTTACTTTTGAAAGTCACACAAGTAGCAATAGATAAAAGTGTCAGGTATGTAAAGCAGGGAAGTGTAGAAGTGCTGTTTTCCTGTACGTCACATGAGTAAGTGTTAAAAGTGGGCCGAAATTTCTCGTGGTAGAAAGAGATTCTTAGCCTGGTTGATGTTTGGAGGAGAGCTTTTTAATTTGGGGATGAATAAGCACTGATGCTGCAGAAAGTGATAATCCAAGAGATAACACATGGATGTTTTTGTGTATCCTAGGCGTCACTGAAAGCTGGAGACAGCTTTGTAGAAAAAAACCAAAACTTTGTGCGACTCATGTTCTTTTTGCAGTTATTAAGCATTGTGATTTTACTTTGCTAGTGCAGAAAATTTAATGTTGAGTTAGAAAATAATTTCATCTTCACAACTTATGTAAGCTGTTCCTGTGTTTTTATAACTATGGTGGGCTTTGTATTCCAGTGTATCGCTATGCATTTGAAGGGAGGAAATAAAGAGGCACAGTAGGTCACTGACAGGTACATTGTGGTGTTTAAATGTTTAAGAGGAGCAGATGCTTTCATATAAATTAGGGAATAGATATAAAACAGCCAGTGCATGAAGAAAATAGGAAGCATCTTAATGCTTCTGCTCCTCTCCCCCTGTATGTGTTCTTCCTCAGGAGTAGTATCTGAGGGACAGAAGACAGACACACACGGGGAATAAGGAAGGTGCATGGATGAAGAAAAGGCCTGAATGCAGGAAAAGACCTTGGTTTTCCCAGGTAGCTGTGGCTTATTTCAGAAGATAAGGGAGCTATATCAGCAGAAATAATACAGGTTGAATGTGTGTCAGAGAGTTAGTGTAGAAGAGAGGAAGTGCAAAAGCCAGTTTGTATTGACTGTAACAGATTAGGAAGAATTTGAGGACATGAGTGAAATGTGAAGAGATCTCTCCTTGTAATACAGTCTTCAGTGTAGTGTTGGACATGGCCCAAACTGCCAGGCCTGCAAAATTCTGAGTCTATTTTAGTAGATTCAGAATTCCATCAGTATCTTTATTAGTAAATGTTCCTGGTTGTTTAAGCTGACAGTTATCATAGGAAATGTAATTCCTTCAAAGTGCAACAAACCAGCAGCAGCATTGGAAAGTGGGTGCGTGTTAGAAGTGAGAAGTTTCCTGGCATGCTGTGGTGTGCACTTTCTTTTAAAAAGCTGTAAGTCGGTGTTTGTCTAAACAATGGCTTGTGATACAAGAGCATCTATCTTTCTTGCAAGATTTCTTTTTCCTTGATAATTACGAACAATAGAAGTGTTCTTCAAAAATACTTACTGGGATTTGGAGCCAAATAAACCTTTGTGTAGTGGTATAATTGCATGAAAATACAGGATAGTAACAGACTTCAGTGCCAAAATATGTGATTTCGGGTAGCTGGCTTTAGCATAAAACTTTTTTACAAGGTGGAGCAAGTGCTGTAGATAGTACCAGGGAACAAATGATACAAGAAATCCAGCAGTCAGTTTTGAGTAGGAATGCAACAAGGCATGGCTAGAAGCAATCCTTTCAATGCTTTATAAAATTATTGTAAGAAACATAAATATCCAAATTCTAGTGAATTTATCTGACATAAAGGAATACTCTAGCTGCTTTAAAAAATTGCCTGCCGAAGAGGTCAGAGAAACAAGTGTGGTTCAAGTTCAGGTTTTGAAGTTACACTTTAATGCACAGAATGGCTGAAATCAATTGGCGTGAGAGCTGTGGCTGAGGTGTTTCAAAATTTTTTTCTACTTTTACACTGATCTCTGAAATTAGGACTTTGAAATATGTAAGTCTAAGATCGTCTTGACTCATGCTGTAGACTAACTTGGAGAAACATTTTGCCATATTCATATATGGCTCAATTTTATAAATAACACTTTCCTGTTAGTGCTAGGTAAAGCAGCATGGTTTTGTTACTGTTGAGGAAGGAAGCTTGGTTCATTGTCTCAGCACTAAGCAGCATTTTCTCCCTCCAGGGACTTGCAGAAGCATCTAGAATGTGTAGGTGTTTCTTTAATCTTGGAGAAGGAACTTATTAAGCTTTCTGGTGCAGAACTGTATGAGCCATTTACTTTTAACAGATGTTATCTGCACGAGTAGGGAGTTGCAGGTCTGGTAGACATTTGTGGCATTCAACAGTTTAAACAGTTTTCAGGTTTGAACATATGCCTTTGCCTTGAAAATCTGAATAGTTTCAGGTATTTTATGTAGAAGAAAGGTGGTTCAATGGTGAGGTTGCTGCTCTGGGACTTGGGAAACAGGTTCAGCTCATTGTGTTGCCAAAAGCTTCCTGTGTGGCCTGGGACAAGCTGCTTCTCTGTCCCTCCGTTCTCATAGTGAAACTGCAGAGCAGTAGCAGCTCTTTGTGTCGCGGAAGCGTTCCAAGGGTATGTCAGTCAGGTTTTGGTGTGTTCAGACGCGATACAGCTCCCTTGTGGTAGGAGAGAGAGGTCTAAGACTGCCCAAACTTAAAGCCTAGGGGTAAGCTCCAGTCAGGAGAAGTAAAATCAGAAGAATCGGGGACGGAGGGGAGAAAAAAGTTTTGACTGGAAATCTCTTGTATCAGTTAAAAAGGGAGAAGAGAAAGCAAGTTTTTAAAACTTGAAGAAGCGCCACACTGCTTTGTTAAATTATTGAAGCAAGTCTAAAAAACACTGCTTAAAAAACTTGAATGAACCAGGCAAAATTTTTCTGCTATGGTTCTCCCACACAAGGAGTAATAGCAAAGCTGTCTCTGTTCCTCTATAAGCTGTTTTCTTCTTTGGAAAAAAACACTTTTACTTCTAGCTGGCCATTCTATCCAAATGTTTTAGCTCTCAGTTTTGTTCATTTGTTCCGCTGACATGATGGGCAGAATCTCTTAAATTGCCTGATTTATTGCCTTTCTGTGTGAAAGAGGATGGGAAAAGATCAGCTTCTCTACCTCCCCACTTCCCCAAGGGGGAAAAGAGCTGCAGCTACCTCTAAACAGCAGTGTCTTTAGTAACTTTATAGAGATAACTGGTGGGAAATAGAAGATGGTATTTTCATTGCTATAAATTGAAAATGTAGACTAGACAGCAAGTACAAGTTTTGCAAATGTGTTTTCAATGTTGAGAGTCAACACTCCTAGGAACAGTCTCTCTGTACTAACTGGTGATAAATTCGGTAGTTTAATATGTAATTATTTTGATGTGTGTGCTCTCCATGAGTGCTTTGGTCCCCACCACATTTACATCCCGTGTCCAAGAAAATCTGTTTGAACTTGTTCAGACTAGTGACTTAATTAAGTGTTCTTCTGTTAAGCGCTAGAACAGTTACATGTCGGGTTTGTTGTAAGCGTAAGCAGTCCTCTCAAACAAACATGCACTTCAAAAGGTGTTGTTAAATATACTGGTTAATTCTTTAGGGAGGCTTATGATAACAAATGGAATCTTGGGATGCACTAATAATTTATCTACCAAGTTATTTCTGGGGCTGGTGGACTCAGTGCCTGTATGTGTGCTAGTTAGGTAGCAGCGCTTAAAGGATGTTCTTGCTTCAGAAGTGTTGCTGCTTATGCAGGACTTCAGGCTTTGGTTATATGTTGTTTGGGTTTTTTCCCACTAACTTGTTTGTTTGTTTCCTTAAATCAGTTTCACTGTAGATGCTGTAATTTATTTCTACTGTCTTTCTGATTTGTGCCAGTGTCCTGATATGTGAGTGGAGGAGCAGGATTTCTTTGGGTGGTCTATTTGTTCCCTTCTTGGAGAAATGCTGTGGTACAGTATGTTGAAAACCAGTCTGTTACATACTTAGGGTAAGTTCAGGATTTCCAGACGTGTTCTTGCACATACACAGGGCTTGTGGTTCTTCTGGAGTATTTCCGTGTGCCTGTGCGTAGGTCAGGCAGCAATCCTGCAAAGTGCCAGGAGCTTGATGACTTCCTGGTGGTATTGGGATTACTCTGTAGGTGGAGCTTTGTTATTCTTCATTTGCGTTGTAATTTACACTTTGAGAAACACCGCTGTCAGTGCAGAACAGCTGTGCAGTGAACTGGTGTTGGTGTCATTGCACAAATAAGAAAGGTAAGGAAGAAGGTCAGCACCCAGACATGGGCTGTACCTGATGTGAGGACAATTCCTTGGGCTCACATCTTGCTTCCAAGAAGGAAGGGGGCTGGAAATGAACCCTGTGAGAAGTTACAGTGAGGAATGTGCTTCAAGTGAAGTGTTAATGTGCTGGCACCCTGCTACAAAACCTGTCATTACAGATAAGCTTTTATTTTATGGGGCTTCTCATTGTGTCAGGTGCGACTTTTATTAAATACACCAGAGTGGGATTTCATTTTCTTAATTTAAGAAGTATAAAAAAGTAGGGGGGAGGAAGGTAATGACCTGAAAACCTTGCCATTTGATGGGAGCTTAATTTTCTCCTGCCACCGTGGTGAACAGGAGCTGGCATGTGTTCTCTAAATGAGTATTGGCTCACTTAGATGAGACAGACAAAGCTTTATTCTTCCTAAAGACCTTCCACTAAACTTGTGCTTACTGAAGAGCTCTGAGATTAGTCCTAATTGCTGTGGATCCTTGTCTAGTACTAATTTGATTGTCTGGAGGAGATACAGAGTCTTTGCAGCAGCAGGAATGTTGGCCAGTGTAGTTATTTATGCAGTGAACTGAATGTGGCCGGTACCATAAAGTCCCACGGTATTAAAATAACAGTAAGGTGAAATCTTAATGGCAACTATTTTTCCTTCCCAAAGCACTAATGTACATGAGCCATTGCATTTTTTTTATTCAGCATAGAATTTGTTAAATTGGATCTATAAAATCAAAGTTGATGATCAGTTGCTTGCTTTGTTTCAATAAAATATTTTACATTTTTTAAAAAGGTCAAACCGCATATTCATCTGGTAGTGTTCTTTTCATCATTTGATTCTTTAAATGAACTGAAAAATCAGTTATTTACAGTCCTTGTTAGACCCCACATTTTGGTTATGAGAGTTAAAAATATACCTTTGCCTGCTTTGTTCTGAGCTCACTGTAGGCAAAATTCTTAAATCTTGTCTTGTGTTCAGGTGGCCTGTGATATGCTGTGCTACTCGTGGACACGTGTAATGGGAAATCACAATTCTCAGGTATTCATCTCTGGAGAGCTGGCTTTAGAGTGTCTTAAATATGTACAGTTAATGGAATAGTCTGGGTATGATATTTGTGCTTTTAAATTTGGAACTTGCCTTTGGATCTATATGTAAAAGGTAATCTTTTGCTACTGCAGTGCTCTCTTAAATTTCCCTCTGTTTGACTTCTACCGGAGTTCCCAGCACAATGTTTTGGTACCACTGAGGCAGGTTATTTTATTTATTTATTTATTTTAAATAGTACTTTCAAGGTTAATTTAAAACACTGTTATGTAGATGTTGCTATTTCTCTAACAATGTAAAAGTACTCTGAAAACCGAGTAAGGTATTTTCAACTTGTTAGTTTCCTCACCAGCTGGCTTTTTGATTTTTTTTTTCCTTTGTGTACTTTCCAGGAAGAAAGTTTGTATTTGTTTGTGCTGGTGAGTTTTTACCCAGGATTCAGAGCGAACATCAGCGACCCTGGCTTAAAAATGGCATTTTTTTAATTTTTTTTAACTGCCCTTACTTTCTTTTTGCATTGAACTTCCTCAAATCAAATAGATTTTGTCAGGATTTGTAGTTTGATGGCGATAATCTTAGTTCCTCAAAATCAGTGGGATGCTTTTGAGACTTGAAGGCAAGTTTGGGTTGAATTTGAAATGTCTGTCAGTGTATGGAATCCGAGTTCTTGGAGTGGTTGGCCTAGAAGAAACAGTTACTAGTAATTGAAATTAAACAGTTTTTTTACTAATGAGTAGCTGAGAATAATCCTAATAAATAATGTGCTTATTTCCTGCTTAATTTTTAATTCGGTCTAGTTGTCATGAAGGGAACAATTTCCATAGACTAATGCATGTAAGAATGATCAAGAACAAGGACCTAATTTGTCATGTTTGGAGTTTTAAATACAGTACTTCTTTAAAATTTTCAAAAGGCCCACAATAACATTAAAAAGAATTGTAAATAACAATCAACTCCAGACCTGCATTACCTAGCATTTTAACTGGTCTGTAACTGAAATAAACAAGCTTTTAAAAATGTGTTTTGAGATAAGTCGAAGTGAATTAGTATAACTGTATTTTTTTCCCCTTTGTTATACTCATCTCTGGTTATATTTCATTGCAAGTAACTTTTCATTACCTATACGTAATAGGAAGGGATGATAACTGTACTTCTGACTTGTAAAATCTTTGTGTTATTGAATGCATTTTTCACTGTCTTTTAACTTTGGTATTTTACTACTTTCTGGGCTAGTCATCACTCATAATTAATAGATAAATTTCAAGAGTGTCTTTTATAATGGCCTCATCGCAGAGGATGCTTCCTTCTGCTTGCATTAACTCAGTGTCTTTAGAGGGACAATTAAAATACTTGTTTTAGCCAGGCAAAAGCCATTAATAGGTGAGGGGTTTTGTTTTGACTATCTTAAGAGATCAATGATGGAGAGGAATTTTGCATCCTGTGCAGTGCATTTACTCATTTCATCGTATCCCAAAGCCTTTGGCTGCTATTGCAGGTACCTTAAAATAGACTGAAGAAATTAAATTAAGAGCATGAAACATCACTTACAGATATTTCTGCAGAAATATGAGGAAATACTGTTCTGTTCCGTCGTGGAACTTGTAGGTCAGTATTTAAAACAGGCCAGCAGATGCATGGATTCAGGTAATTTCAGAACAATTTCCTTCAAACTCCAACCATCCCTTAAAACACACCAAAATTTTTACCCAGATGGATGTTGAAAGCACCCAGGGTTAATGCTGTAACGTTTAAGTCGTATAGAATAAAATTATAGTCGTTTGACTTGGTGAGGTGCACTGGAAAAGAAGGGAGGAGTTGGCTTACCCTAATTTAACAAATTTTCTTGGAAAACATCAGACCAGATGCATTTTGAAGACGGAGTGATGAGTGAGTGAGACTTAAATGGAAGATAAGACTGCTGGGTTAGTTAGGTGATTCACCAGTGCAAACGATGATCCTTGTACATTGTGGCCTGGTTGGAAGTTGGATCAGGTACCGGGGGAGGGATGTATTGTTTGATATGCCTCATAGTTTGACAGGGATAGGAGAGCTCATGCTATTGCTACTTATTTCAGGTTTTTTTTTTTAATTTTGAATATTAATTTATGCTTAGTGATTCTCTTCCAGGTGAATACTGGCCTTTTACAGCCACTTTTTTCCTTCTGCTTGACCACTTCAAAGTAGGGATATATATTTAGGGGGCAGCGTATTCTGGACACTTCCAGTTCTCATTTTAGATGTAGTTTAAGTGTTGCTAATTGATTTGCTAGAAGCATATGAAGGTAAGTCAAGTCTTCTGTGTTTAACAGGAAGGTGCAATGTCTGTTGTGCCCTCCGGAGCAAAAACAAATCAGTGAAGGATCTTTGGGAAATAGAAAAGCTTTGTGTGTCTTTTTAAAACAGTTGATGCTAAATTATCTTTGGTTGTGGTCAGAATCATGCCCAAGTCATCTCTCCAGCTTCTGTATTAGTGTTTTTCTGTCCTGTTTTGGGTATTTAGGAGATTGTGGCTTTAAGGGGTTTGTGAAAGATGAACAGAGGCATTTTCTCTCAGTTTAAATTATCTGTGTGGTGTTCTGCTTGTAGTGGAAGCTTTTCAAGGAGTTGAAAAAAAAAAAGTTTGAACAACTGTCCTGGAGAATTTCTGTGCCTTGTTCTTAGGGGCTTTTCTGAGCTGGTTGTCTCAGGGTTGGGGTTCCTCCCCGTCTCTTCTTTGCCATCCTGGATGTATGCAAGAAGGAAAGCTTTCATTGCTCATTTCTTCAGGGTATAAGGAGGAGAGTCTGAACTCATCCCTTACCCTTGGGAGTCAGTAAATGGACTAAATGGCCAGTAAAAGAGATGACCAACTGGAGACTAGCTGATTTACAGCAGGAAGCTGATAGTAATTGCCTAGGCAAGAGGCAAGAGCGCTCAATACATTTGCTGTCCCTGGAACTGCAGAGAAAATGAGATCACGGGGGATGCCGCTTCTCTTCCCTTTGCAGCGATGGAGCCCGTGTAAAGAGTAGAGCTCAAAACAGGGAGCAGGAAGGAGGGATGGATGTGACTCATGGCATCATTTTGTATTTATCGAGTGTAGTTTTATGAATGCTGTTCATCATTTTGTAAAGATGAGTAAAAAGGTAATGTATGCTGCTTAATCTCAGCTAACAGAAAAAGAAACCCAAGTCACGCATCTCCTGTGGTAAGTTAAATCCAAAGCTCAAAATGCCCATACACTAATGGAGCAGGAAGTACAAGTGTTACTCTAGAGAAATAATAAGAAATTTATACACAGAGCTTGGGGAAAACGTGTGTAAAATAAAGTTGAAGTTATTAAGAGGCAGTGCTCATGTTGCTGTGTTTCTTAATCAAGCTTTCAGGTAGATAGAGAAAATCATGGTCTTTTTATTCATACAGAGTTCCGGTGTCTCTAGTCTGTGGTTTATTCCTGCATGTGTAAATCAAGTATTAGCTGCCAAAGGAGAGATTAGGCCACAGAAATGTTATCTTGCACATTACTTTGATAGTTTTGTATAGACTTTGTACTTGAAGATACAGAGGTTGCAGCCAAACTGTAAAAGGAGGTGAAGTCAAAAGCAGGTGCTGGTGTGAAACTAAAAATACAAATGAATGTAGGAGAGTTGAAGCGGTCTGTTATAAATACTGAAAACGAGATGGTTGTGTGGCTCTGCAGGTTCTAGCTGTGCAGTCATGCATTTACAGCTATAGACTGGGAGAAGGTGATCTGTGAGTTTTATTTATAGCAGTGCCCAGGAGGCCAGGCAGCCTTCAGTTTGTGATATAAATGTTGAGGAATGTTGGTAGATGGTGTACCCCAGAGAAAAATAGTGGTGAGAAGGGAAATGTGAGAGAAGCTGGGCCGATGAGGTATGTACCTACTTAAATTAGTACGCAGACACTGGAAAGAAGGATGTAAGACTTCAAAAATAAGTGAGACGTCCTGTTTGGATTATAACACAGTCCTGCAAGAAGGAATTCTAAGGAGCTGTGACTGTTCTGAGTTCTTACATATGACTGTCAACATTCACCACAAAATGGGTTTTTAAAAATATTTTAACTTCTGGTGGATTATGATGAGAATCAACAGAAAATGGACCACAGAGGTATTTTTTCTGTCATTGACCTCTGCCTCCTCCATTCAGTTCCCCCCCCTCCTCCTCAGAGGAGGGAAGGCAAAATCGAATGAAGGTGCATGTAATCTGCTGTAGGTTTGGATGCCCTTGGTTTCTTTCTAAGGACTCACAATCTTTTTATAATATTTGATTTTAAAAGTGGGCAGAAGAGATTATTACACTGTGCTGTTCTGCAGATTCTGCTGCAGAAAGTAACTGTGCATGTATAAAAGCTGAAAAACATACATAGACTTGAGGATAGTTTTGGTTTTTTTCTGGAATAATAATTTAATGAAAAATAAAACTTATCTATGTAAGACAGCATCTGTATTCTGAGGACCATTTTAAATTGAAGTTCTGGTGAGTTGTTAGCCTGGTGGTCTTTCATCCCCATTTCCTACGCTGAAGGATTAATGTTGGGAGTTCTGCAGTTCCTTTTATGAATCTTTAGAAGTGATGTGGTAATTCTGCCTTTGCTGGGTTTTTTAGTCAGCCTACAGTTATGAGGAAGGGTGTTGTAGCAGTGGTTTTTTCATGTGTGTTCAGTTGCTTTAGTAACTGGAAGAAAGGTACAAATTGATTCTTTTTATTATTCTTTTTATGTGCACTATAAATTGTGGTTCATTAATGAATGCTGAATAGAATTGGTATTAATTTACAGTGGAATCTTGCCACGGTGTAATATGTTGGAAGCAGACTTCTAAAACTGGAAAACATTGCATGATTTCATGTGTAATTTCAATTTTATAATGAAGTTAGGGGTTTTTTAATCTTTTAAGATCATCAGTCTGGTAGATGTCAGAATCCCGTGAGGAATTTTGAACTAGTGAGAAGCAAACAGCAATTAGCTTAAATTTTTAAATGAATGATAGCTTATCCTGGATTTTCATTGGAGGACAAAGGAACTGCAAACAGTATTAATTTGTAGGCTAGAAATCAGCTAGTAATACTTAGAAACAGAAAATCTGTATAATTCTAGGAGGTTTTTTTCTGTGAAAATAGGTTTGTTGACAAATAAGAGAAACCTTCTGAATGTTGTCTTTCACCCTGGAAAAAAAATAAAGTACAAGTGTAGTTCAGCTTTAGCTAATTGTGTTCTCTTAATAGAGCATTATGTCCATCCTCTTTTCATTTTTCATAAAGGTTTTTTGAAAGATAGATGCTTTAATGTTTGGTTGGTTTTATTCAAGGATCCTTAATCAATTTTTATCTTGTTTCAGACCCAAGTTTTCCTTGTCTGGTTTTCTTCACATCTGCAGAGAATGCAGCTTAAGCCTGCTCAAACAGGAAACCAGCCACCAATATTTGCTTTTTTTAGGCACAAGGCTTTTCTGGGCTTCATAAACTGTTGAGATTAAGCTGAAATTGTGTCCAGGAAGTGCTGTATAGTTTGTTGAGGGACCACCTGGTATAGTTGAGGAAAATAGTGGAAGATGACAAATATTTTAATTCACGTAAATGAAAACAACGTGCGATGCCAAGTTCTGCCTGCTTAGAGGTGTAATTTAGAGCCTGACTACCCTTGAGCTTGCCCCCAGCTACAGATGTGTTTGTGGAGAGATGTTTCTTCAGTGTGAAGTGATCCCAAGAGCCAGTGTGTGAATTACTGATGAATGTGTTTTTTACAGTTATGGTGATGTCTTAAGAGTGCTCAAGTGATTGGTTTTGCTGTTATTTATAGAACTCAGTTACGGAACTTGTCTTAGATCTGTGATATTTAAATTAGGAAAATACCAATACAATTCACTCTAATAAATTTTGTTACTTCATTGAAGAACAAACCTATGCCTTTGAAGATTTAAACCATCATTTAAACCTTAAATATGGAGAGCCATTTACCTTTTGGATGTGGAAAGAAAACCAAACGAGTCAAGTGCTTAAGGAAAGCTTAGACACGGTTAATGCCCTTGTAGCTGCATAGACAACATCATGCATCTCAAACGAAAGTGCATTAACCTTGTTATACACAAAAAAATCACTTAACTTTGGAATTAATAACTTGTATTAAGAAAACCCCGCAAACCACTAATATTTTTAATAGATCATCATCGCTATAGAGACTGTAGTCTCTTTTATTGTGAGTACTATTTTGTAAATACTATTTGCAAACTTTTTACAAGTACCTGCTGAATTGGGATTATGAGATCTGGTACCTGATGCTGAACTCAATGGGTCAAACTTGACTTCGCACCAGAGGATTAGTTTGGTGTTGGGCACAAAAAAGGTTATTATTTTACAGATTGCATTAAATGACTTAAAACAGTTTATTAGAAATTCTTCTAATACAGTATCGGAGTCACAGTAATAGAATTTTTTTTAAAAAAAAGTTACTCAAACGTGGTTTAAACAAAATTTTAATTGTATTCTACTTAGTCATATGAAAAGACAGTTCTAAATACAAGCATATGTGTTTACATATTTGTATCTGATCCCTCCAAATAAGTATGTTTACCTGATTCGCCAAAATAAGCACATGAAAATATGCTTAACCCTCTCTCCTGTTTTCCAGTGGAGTGTCAGTAGCTGGCTACAGGTAGTTCTCACGTGTCTGCCTCATTGCCTGTGTATATAGATATATTTAAATCAAATAACTTTAAGCAATGAAATAGTAAATGTAAACAATTTCAAGAAATATTAAAAAGAAACTTCTAGATTACACAGTGAAAGCTGGAAGTTGTTATGAAAAGTACAAAGAGTATAAACCTTCTGTTTCTCATGTTAATATTTTTGGATGGGTACTATTCCTCAGCTTAGTAACAAAATTTAAAACTCATCTGCTTCTTTCCCAGTCTGGGAAAGATTGGCATCGACCTGATTTTTATCATATTCAGATGTTGATTTATTGCCATATTTAGATGAGTATGCAAATTTGTTTTTACGGGGCTGGCTCTTAAGGTAGACTGTCTGTAAAATAAAAGGAAGCACAAAAAACGACAGTGAGACAGAGCCATAAAAGCGGGCAAAATGGGAATGGGTGGTCAGCAGTACAGATTTCTGTTTATTTTTCAAACCAAAACAAAAATAGGCAAAAAAATAAATAATCACACAACTCAAATAAAAACAAAAAGTGCCCACCACCCTCAAACTGCGTTACCCTGTGGGTACTGAGGATTTTGGTTTTGGACTAGATGGTGTGTTCACATCTCTTGCTGCAAAACTTCCTTTTGCCTGTTTAATGCCTAAGGATGAAAAGGTGTCTGTTCTTAGACATTGTTAGATATTAAGTTCTTTTTGTAGGAGAAAAGAAAAATGTGAACAATGTTTCTAGAATCCTTTTTGTTGAATTTGCTTAAGCGAAATAGGAAAAATCACATTGGACTTCACAGCTGCTGAGAAAGATCCTTTCTTGACCATGAAAGGCAACGTCAAAGAAGGAAGTGTGAACCCAGCAGTAGCTCAACTTGGTGCAAATTCTGAAGGAGAGTTTTTAATTATTCTTCAGTGATCTTGTGAAAGCTAGTCTTGATGCTCACCTACTGTTTATTGCTTGTATCTTTGCACTTGGGATATTAGATAACTTATGCATGTTCTTCGAAGCAGTAAGAAAGACCTACAAAAATTCAGTTTTATTTGGGGGGAAACGGCTCCGCTTCACTTAGTCTTCTGTGGAAACTTCTACAAGCTACCAGTTGAAACTGCTCAAAACATTGTGGGGAGGCACAGAACAGTGTTAAAATTAGTAACAAGGAACTTTGATTAACTTATGTGCTTTTTGTTCTGCAGTGTGATGTTCAGGGTCAGAAATGCCTTATGTAGATCGTCAGAATCGCATTTGTGGTTTCCTAGATATTGAAGAAAATGAGAATAGTGGGAAATTTTTGCGGCGGTACTTCATTCTGGACACACGAGAAGACAGTCTGGTGTGGTACATGGATAACCCACAGGTGAGATGTTCTTGGCAATAGTTGTCTGGCTTTTGTCAATTCCCACTTTTTCCCATTTTTAACAAATTTACCTAAGAAAAATGGGGTTAAATATTAGTTTGTGGACTTGGGAGCTGGGGAAGAAAAGAACTGACATAAGTCAAATGATTGTAAATTGTTGTTTCTTCTTTTCTAATGTATGTGGATTTTAAAGAAAAAATATATTTCATAGTTCTACTTAAAACATTATCAATTGCACTTAATAGTAAAACATTAAAAACAACTTGAACATCAGTGAACCGAACTTATGGAATGTAAGTACTGACAGGAGATTTAGGGATCAGGCAGGAACCTGAATTTGATCCCACACATAAATCGGTCATTAGTTTTGAGTCGCGCTGTGCTATACTTATTTTCTATTAAGTGTTTTGAATGTGCCTTCCAGGTTGGGATGTACTGAAACACACACGAATTTCACTACACAGGTCTTGTAATCCACCTCTAGCCTCGTGTGGAAGGGTGGAATTTTCCTTGCATTGCACGAGCCCAGTAGGTGTTTCCTATTACTTTACCTCAACAGAACTGGTCATTGAAAAGCAATTTCTAATGACGCTTGCATTTTCACTACAGCTTGAATAGTGTATGAACCAGGAAAGCTTGTATCCATCCTGATGGATGGCGGCCTTATGTCAAAGCTACTTCTACAATGTACACACATCAGTGTGTTTTCAGGCACAGGGGAGAACAGGTAATTGCTGAGGGTTTGGGTACAGAGACAGTGAACATGTAAGATCTAGGTCAGCTGGCGACTGCCTGCCAGGAGAATATTCATGAGCCATTCTGCCTGGAAGACCAGAGCTAAATGTAGTAGAAGTCCACTGTTCATAGGAACCAGTGGGGAAAAAAGTTAAACCGCGTGCAGCTTGATGAATATGCTTGTGATTGAAGCACTTAGTAGTTCTTACTGAGGAGGAAAAAGAAAGAAATTCTGGAAATAAGAGAGGCTTCAAACATTTGATGCAACATTTGAGTAATATGAAGCAATTCTTTTTCTCAGTTACTCCTGTGATATAACTAGGGCATGTAGGCAAAATCTTGAACATTGTAGAAATTAAAATTCTTCAGAAGTCTTAAGACTAATAATATTTGCAGTGCACACCTCAGTTATTAGTTTAGGCTTCCTTATTTTTTACTTTTTTTCAATGTTACCATTCATGGGCATGTGAAGGACTGCCTTGCAAGAAGCAAATTGAAGCTTCTTGATTTTTCTTCCATTGCTTTAGTTTTCAAAAACAACAGAGTTCTTCTAGATCCACTGTGTAGAGACCATTTTTAATCCATGAAGCGATGGAACTCTTCATGTAGGATGAGTGTGCAGGGTGTGCAGAACCTCACTGGGCCTTTTGTTGCCAAGAGAAGTGTTCTAGCTCTGTCTATGAGAATCAGCTCAGCTGTTCATAGGAATAATGTTTTTAAGTCCACCATTAACCACACACTATTATCCCAATATAAAGATTATAAAATGGGTGTATTGGTGGGATCAAAATCAATCTGATAAAGACTTAAATGTATTTATTTGGGCAGAGTGGGAAGTCTTTTTAAATCAAATTTCAATGTTACCAGTCTATAGTAAAGCTGTCCTACTTCTTACCTTTGAAATATGAATGGAGTATAAACCAATTATTAGTCTGTCTTTCTGACTCTGGGTAGCATTAGGCTCCTCTTTGTCATGTAGAAGTTTGTAAGGTACTAAGCAATAATTTTTGCTGCAGGAAGGCTGGATGAGTGAGATGCAGTACCATTGCTATGGTCTCCAGTGCTGATACTGGAACATAAGAGCCATTTCAAAACTAAAAATTGTAATGGAACAAAGTATATGGAAAGCTATGCTCCATTTCAAGAAATAAAATTTGAGTTAACAAAATTAACCATGGCTTGTGATGCTCAGTTCTTACAACAGTTATGTTTCTAGGCTACTGACTGCTTGTCCATAGCAATATGTGTGTTACAGGTAGTGTGCCAAGCAAGTGTGCAAAAGCAACAGGCAGCTCCTTTTTGGATTGAAAAAGACTTAACTTCACCTTCAGGAAATATCATGGTCTTTCCTCGCTATTACTTTAATATGATTTTTCAATGCATTTTGGAAAATATGTGAGACAGCCTTTGAAGTATCTGACATAATAGATGAATGTCACTTCTTGTCCCTTCCGCCTGCCCTGGTCAAAATATATAAGAAGCCAACATCTGTGAAGGAAAAAGTATTCTTTCCGGATTTCCTGGATGCAGACCTGCAAGAATCCTTTTTCCTCTAGTAAAATACATAAACCTCTGAAACAATTCCTATTTGTATTGTTTCTAGCAGCCTTTCTGTTTTTAGTTGATTAACAGATGTGTGTATAATAAACAAGCAGTTTGGATCCTGTTTCAAGTGTACATTGTGTATTGTCTATAAAAACTTATAAGATTTTATTTTTGTTTGTGGAATTTGCTTTTCATATATATAAGCATTGACTGAGATGTGAGAATAAACCAGTTTCACTTTGTCACTTACGATTTGTTTCAGAATCTTCCCTCTGGATCTCCACCTGTTGGAGTCATTAAACTTACCTATATTTCAAAGGTAAGATAATATGTAAGATACTTGTCGTTAAATTTTGGTTGTAACTACCAAAGCCTCAACTTTAGCCAATTTTAAAATCCTTTTACATAGTGCATGGGAACCTTTTTTTTTTTTGCTTGTGTGCTACTCCTGAATTTTAAAGAAGCGTTACAAACATTTTGTGTCAAGTTAAAATAAGAACAGACTAATTAGTTGTCTGGGTTTGGTTTGTGACTTCAGGTGTCAGCTCTTTGTGCTGCATAGAATTAATATTTCTGAGTTGTATGTTTCAGTTCTTTGAGTGTTTGAATTCCTGTTAGTCTTGGAGAAAAGACAGGCCATTTATGAAGTGGGTGTGATAGTCTGCAAGCAATAATGATCTTTAGTAGATAGAACAGGAAAATTTCTAGGTCATTACATCATATACACTCGCTTCCAAATATGTCTGAAAGTCTTCATGGTTAAATTTGTAGCAGATACTTCATTAACTAATAAGTGGAGAAAAACAATTGACTTCTCTTGTCTTTCTGTGCATTTCTTTTCCTTCCTTTGCTGTTCTTGTTGTCATGCTGCATGTCTCCACCTTCCTTGTTTTGGTTTTTTTTTTTATTCTTGTAAAAGTTATTGATGGTGATCATGGGTCCAGAAATGTCTATGGAGACCTGCTTATTCCTTCCTGGTTTCTTCCTCCTGTGCTTCCTTTGCCTCAAACTTCCCAGTTATCATCTTAAGAACTCTGAAATCTTGTTGTATTGCCCTTTTATCTTGAACCAAAATACAGCTTAGGTCCTTGATGTCATGAAATGGCCTTGAATTTTCAGTTCAGTTGAGATGGAACTTCAAAATGCAAGTGTTCTGTTTTCAGACTTCAACATTTTGTCTGGTAATGGATCCTTAGGCTTAAGGAACAGGATCATGGCCTAACCTGTCCTCTTACCATAGGTTGCACGTCTTGAACTCAAATTTATATAGTATTTTTTGTTATATCTGTATATCTTTATACCAAAGAAGCTTGCTATGCTGTTAATCCTCAAATTTAGCTACGTGAAAGAGAAAAAAATGTGATACCTGATATGTATTTTGTATGTACAGTGATATTTACAATCTTAATTTCCCTCCCAGGTTAGCGATGCAACCAAGCTAAGGCCAAAGGCAGAATTCTGTTTTGGTAAGTTCTTGTACGTGGCATGTGCATTCAGTATGTTCTTCAGAAATTTGAAACAAAGATAATGTTTTGCAATTCCGTTACTAGGTACAGCTGGTAGTCCGTTTTCCAAAAGTAGCTTGTATTCACTGTTTCCTCTTCAGTATGGAGGAAATGTTGGCTTTTTCATAAGATGTTTTTGTGGCTTTTTATATTGCAGCTTAACAAGGAGTCGGTGAGGGCTGGTTTTCAGATGTTTGAAAATTTTGAGGCATTAATAAGCTAATAAAAAATGATGGGTGTTTTCAGAAACATGGCATGCCTGTCAGATATGAAGGCAAGCAATTTAGCTATTCTAATCTGTATTACTGATTAAAAGAGTTGATCCAATTGATCTAAAAATACTGCCAGGCAATGTTCTTACCTTAAACTTCAGCCTATGTTGCTGCACGGAAGAATAACTTGCTTGGGGTACCTTCAAGGTTTCTTAATACTTAAACTTTTTTAAACTTGAATAAAACTTTAGCTAATCATAAAAGCCCCTATAGTATATTTTTAGATATTTATTTTATTCTCATAAGTAATTTGTCCAGAATATACGATAATTCTAGAATTTTTTGACAAGCAATTAGCATTCACAGAAGTATGTGTAGGGACTGAAAACAGACCCTGCTGTGTTTATGAATAACTGTTCTTTAGGGCTACATTCACATAAGAATTGTAGCTCAGAAAATGCCTGAAAGGTTTATGACAATTCATTAGGGTGTCCTTTGCCACATGCAGTGTTGTAGAGGGCCCAGAGCAGGCAGGTCCACCAGTCTCTGTGTTGGAACACTTCATCAATCACCCTGTGGGTAGGGCTTCAGGGATTTTAGACAAGTACCTGCTGTGTCCGTTCAGTGCCATCTACAGATTCCTCTGCACACGCATGTGTAGAGGTGTTTGTCTTCATCAGCTGTACAGTTGCTCTTGTCAGTGGGCCAGCTCCAAAAAGAATTAATGGCTCAAGGTGCTGTCTGAAAGCTTTTAATATTTCTGATTTATTAAAGCATTCTTTATACTCTTTAGAGGAAAAATTTACTTGTTGTTTCAGTCAACCAATTTTACAGTTGTGTATTTTGAATTTGTATTTGCATCTAATAATGTTTCCTTCAACTTTGGGGGAAAAGGATGATAGAAGAGTGAAAATTATCTGTTTGCTGTGTTTGCTGTTAGCAATGACCTGAAGAACTGATATGTTCTAGGTAGAGCAGGGAAATCTCTCCAGGCCTCAACTGCAGTGCTTCAAAGTTCTGGGAAGATTTTAATCACCTTAACACTAATTTCAAGAGAAATTCTTAGAGTTTGTGAGAAACCTAGTCATGTGGTTTGGGTTGGTTTTTTGTTTGGTTTTTTTTTTTTTACTGTTACACAGGAATATTTTTATCCTTCTTGGATAAAGGTATGCTAGATGTTGTCAGGTAGATGCATAAACTTACTAAAAATATGCTTGCTTTGCCAAGTCACTAAAGTAAAATAAAGTTTAAAGTTTGATCGTGAGCATCATATATTTAGTAATCAACACTGATTTTTCCACAGGTTAAAACCAAAAATCAGTGACCGTAGTCACATTAGTGAGTTTGTTGCAAAAGATAAAAAGTAGTGGTCTGAGTATTAAAAGGAGGAATGAGTATAAAACCTTGTTGCTTAGGGAAATGGAGAAGTAGAAAATTCTGATAAAATTTAAGGCTTTATTTCTTTGTAATAAAAATAATTTAACAGCTCCTGTATGGTGCAGATTGAGTGGAAAGCTTTTAAAAAAAAACAACCCAGCAAAAATAAGTTTGTTTTTTTTAAGATAAAGACACTCCAGTGGATGTGTGTATCTTCAGATGACTTTCTAAAAAGAAATGCAACAGAGTTCTTAAATACATCAACTGGATTTTCCATGTGAAATTAAATGTTTTTATGATGGTGTTATGTTTGCTCTTAAATTTCAGTGTTGTTAACTTTTCTGTTAACTTCTCATAATGGTTTTTAACAGTTATGAATGCAGGGATGAGAAAATACTTTCTTCAAGCCAATGATCAGCAGGACCTGGTTGAATGGGTAAATGTTCTGAACAAAGCTACCAAAATCACAGTAAGTGGTTTAGTTGATGTTTAGTGATGCTTTCAAATGTTGACTGCCTCAGGGTACTGAAATGTAACCTTTGCCTTGAGTTTTTTATGCTGGTCTAGTCTTTTTATCCCTATGATCAAACTTTGGCTTGGCTTTCCAAGGCTTGGAGAAACTGTGCAAAACATGCCCAATGCTTAAGTAGTTTTTTACTTTTTGCTTTGGATATTGGGACAAAAATGTGATGAGCTTTTTCATTACAGCATATGATGGTTTCTAGGAATTTAAAATTAACCATACATACTTAATATGAATTGAAATATCCAGAAGACACTTGCAAGCGATGGAAAGATGCTCGTATAAATGCCTGTTTCAAAAGTTTGTAGTTCTTAAAGTCTCACTAAAATAGTGAGCAAAGATGTGCCATGTTCCAAAGATGCTCTCCTCATTTCAAGTAACATCCATTCAAATAAACGTTAATGCATTCTTCTGATCAGTGTTAATTTACTTTTCTGGTTTATACCAGGGCAGTTTGTTATCACGTGATAGAAATCCCCATGTATTTACCTCAGTCTTTTGAAGAGGCAGAAGTTACGGTTATTGTCATCTCTCTGGTTTCAGGGAAGTGATGACCTGAACTGTTTTGAGATCATACCCTTACATAGAACGTGTTCTGAGCATGAGTGCACAGCTTTGTATTTATTGTCAGGTTTTTTTCTGATTTTTAGGTCATTTGAGGATATTTCCATGAGTTGTATTGGTTAATGTAGTTCTCTATTTGGAGTTATAAAAATGTATCTACTAATAAAAACACAGAAACACAAAGCCGTCTCACTTGAGTTTTTCATAAGAACATGCCACAACCTGGTTTGAATTGTTTCCAGTTCAAAAAATAGTACAGTGAATAAAGAATTAATTGCATCAAATTAGAATTTAGTCTGAAAGCTGTTTATCATACATTTAACTTGCATTCTAAGTGGCTGGTGAAATCATTCATATTTTTTATCTTTAAAGGAACAAGCCTTTGCACTGTTAATCTGTTCAGATTTGCACAGTTAATCTGGCCAGTGATTTAACCAAATAATTAAGGTCATTCAATTATTAGTTTTCATATAAGCGTTACTTGCTGTAGATTGTAATCTTCCCCAGATTTGTTGCATTTTTAATACTCTGAGTGCTGATAATTTCAAAACAGCTATGAACCTTCGCAGTCCAGTGTGTTGTGTATCTATTTAAGAATATTTATTGGAAAACACATTCGTATGAGCAAGGAGTTGTGGATTTGGTTTGTAGCACTTTCAGTCTGAGTTTGTGACGGTTGAAGCACCTACCCATAAAGCTGTAGCTACAAGCCCCATCTCTTGAAGAGCTGAGGCCCTTCAAGAAGACATTGAGGTGCTGGAGCGTGTCCTGAGAAGGGCAACAGAGCTGGTGAGGGGTCTGGAGCACAAGTCTTGTGAGGAGCAGCTGAAGAAGCTGGGGGTGTTCAGTCTGGAGAAAAGGGGGCTGAGGGGGAGACCTTCTCACTCTCTCCAACTCCCTGAAAGGAGGGTGCAGCGAGAGGGGGGATCGATCTCTTCTCCCCAGGAACAGACAGTGGGACAAGAGGAAACGGCCTCAAGTCATGCCAGAGGAGGTTTAGGAAAAATTTCTTCACTGAAACAGTTGTCAAGCACTGGAAGAGTCTGCCCATGGAAGTGGTGGAATCACCATTCTTGGAGATATTTAAAAGACAGGTAGACTGGTGCTGAGGTTTAAATCACATGGTTTAATGGTGGGTTTTGTCAGCATTAGGCTGGTGGTTTGACTAGATGATCTGAAAGGTTCCTTCCAGCCTAGACCGTTATATGATTCTGTCTGTGTGCACCAGGAGAACATCTTGTACTTCATCCCCAGACTTGGCTGTGAATGGAGTCCATTTTTACTTCTGCTGGCAAAGCTGGGCGTTGTGCAGGGCTGGGGGGACCGGGGAGGTGAGAGAATGAGCCTGAGGCCACAGCTGAGCAAGCTGCCAAGTGTCACCACCACTCAGCCAGATGGAAACTGTCCTGGGCTGACTTTTGTGCTCTCAGGAATGTTTGTGCTTCTTTGTAGACTGGTTGGTGGGTTTTTTTGTGAAATAAGCAGTCCTGGGCATAGGAACTAGAATCACAGCAGAGTCTAAAGTAGCTTTGTTTTTGTCTAGATCAGTTCAATTGCAAGTTTTGAACGTGCCACAGTCTTGCCTGGTAATTCACTGTTTTGTGTCCCTTCTTTCTGAAGGAATTTGGACATCCTGTGTAAATGTCCAGTACGTTGCTGGCTTGGATATTTTCGCCTGAGACTCTTGATCTCTTTTTGTTGAAGTCACTTCAAATTTATTATGTTAACATTAGGGGTGAAAGGATAAGTCAAAATGTCTTAGGTATTCAGTTAGTACAGTTCTTAGGTTACAGGTGTTTACTTCTTGCACGAACTCAGAAATCTGAATAAACATTTCAGATCAAACCACTTATTGGGAAATTAAATTCCTGTGGTGTTTTCATTGCTTTAGTTCCACATTTGAGAAAACTAGCGAATCATAGAATACTTTGGGTTGGAAGGGACCTTAAAGATCATCCAGTTCCAACCCCCCTGCCTTGGGCAGAGACACCTCCCACCAAACCAGGTTGCTCAAAGCCTTAGTTAATGATAGTTAGAAATAGGTAATTAGAGTAATTTTGGACGGAATTTAGTGATTAAATGTAGGAGGTGGTACACAATGTCTGCATCACAAGTATGGGAATGTGAGTGCAGATGTCATGCTGCTCAGGCATCCTAGTTGCCAAAAGCCACAGTACTGTAGCCCTGTACTTGTGGTCCTGCTGTGCTGGCTCTGCAGCGTCTCCAGTCTAAAGTGCTTATTGCTAACACTGAAAGCAAGTGAAAAATAAAGAACCGGTTCTTCTGTAAGTTAGCAGTGCTTCTTCAAGGATAGCACTTGCAGCAGAGCTGGGAATTGATTTTTGTATTTCAAGACACCTGGTGAAATGCCTTTTTTGGCCCCGGTTTTCTTCTGAGAACTGAAGCGTAGCCATTGCATCGAATTTTCACGTAAGCTATTTCTAGTTGTTTATAATTAGAGAACATTTGTTAAATCCTGCTGAAGACAAGAAATGCTTGAATAGCGATCAGGGCTTTTGTTAGGTCGTCATCAAACTCTTTATGTTAATTATTATATTCTACTTCTAGGTACCAAAGCAGTCTGATCCTTTGTGTCAAATGGATAATGCAAATCGTCAAACTGAAAGCCCAGGTGGGAAGAAGCAAGTGTCTTACAGGACAGAAATTGTTGGTGGTGTTCCTATCATCACACCTACCCAGGTAATACCCTTAAAACAAGTCTGGAATTGTCTGATAGAGGGAGATTTCTTGTTTTACTGGTGAGAATAAGTTATATATCACTCTATAGCTGTCAGCTTCTTATGCTTTGATGTGTGCCTTTCAATTGATACTGGCTGGGGTTTTTGTTTTGAGAATTTTATTCCCTTTATATGAGATTACAGAGAATTATATATGGCTATAAGGAATTATTTGAGTGTTGATTTTTAATCACAGATACAAATTAGTAGCCTGAAAATGTCTTTCTGTGTTTGAAATCAATTGGCATTTAAACAGAACTGTGGTATTCCCTGCAGTCAGGAAAAATGAGTAAAAAAGGGGGTGGTGAAGTCAGCTGATTAACATTATTTTAGAGGTATGTTTTTTGGGGATGACAGCAGATTAAATTACTGCAGAAGGGTCTTACGAAGTGATGTGTGTGAACAAACAAGATGAGCAAGTGAAGTTTAGGGGAAATAAATGTGATGTAAAGGACTCTGGGAAAACAGTTTTAATAGAAGATGCTGGATTGTGAAATAACCATTCCCACTTGAGCGAGAGATATGAGTCACACCATGAAAACATCATCTCAGTGTTCAGCAACAGTGGAGGGAAAACCCACAAATATTGTGCATTACTAGAAAAAGAGTAAGGAACGAACCAGAGAATATCTTTGTTCCTGTACAAGTCCTGTCTTTGACCACTTTTTTTCCCCCATCTTAAACACTAGAAATGGAAAGGTTCAGAGAAAGATTTCAAGGATGGTTGGTCCACCAAGGATGATTGGTGGAATGATCTCCATGTGAGGAACAACTGAGTAGGCTGATACTCTTCCATGTGCAAAAGAAAGAACTAAAGGTCGATGTAAGCGTTTTATAAATCACAACTGACAGAAGTGGATGGTATAAACTTTCACTCTGAAAGCTATGAGCTTTTAAACAAAGCTAATGGTGTAACCAGCTGAAGCAAAGGGAGGGGGCTTTTCTTTCAGCGAGTAATTAAATATAAGGTACTTCTTGCCAAAAGATGGGATGGATGCAAGAAACTTCTGAGTCTGAGAGGTTGGACGAGCTCATGGAAGACGAATCTATGCAGTGCTAAAGATAGAGACCTCTGTCTGTTTCTGGAAGTTCCCTGAGCTGAAAATAGTTACAGATAGGATGTAAATGATGTCTGTACAGCTGAACTGCATTTATAAAGCTGGTAAATTCTGATGTCTCTTATGACCCTAAGAGCTTTTTCTTTGCTGTAGCCACTTCTAGTTTCTTGCCGATAAATTCATGTTATGAGTTTGCACTGAATACATGCATGTATCTTGGTTTTAGGTTGGTAACGTTCTTCATCGAGTGTCTGTCAATATTGTTAGAGAATACTCCAAGCTTTCTTAGAGTAGTTTCTAAAAGGAGCTTGCAAGTACTCAACAAGAGCCCTTGGAGAGTTCTCTCAGTTGTCTCTAGAAATCGGTTGGAATATTTTATCCTTTCAAAGAAATTGCAAATAGGATTTGTGAGCACGGGATGATAAAATTACTATTATAACAAATGTAGTTATTCCTTCAGTGTTAGAAAAAACTGCTGAGAATGTTCTGAACTCTTCTGCTTTTTTTCTAGAAAGAAGAAATCAGTGAGTGCAGTGAAGGGGGTGATAGGAATTATTTGAAACGATCACAAAGTCACCTTCCATATTTTACTGCTAAGCATCCCCCAGATAATGCTATTATCAAAGCTGGCTACTGTGTCAAACAAGGAGCAGTGGTAAGTATTTGAGATCAGTGATTCATTAATTGAGAACAACGGTCCTAAGGTGACAGTTGTATGTCTGCATGCTTTTTAAATTACTAAAATGTGATTTAAAGCTCATTTTTCAGTTCAGAGGAAGAATTGTACAGCTTCTCAGACTGATTAACACAAGTGGAACTAATTACACAATGCCTTGCTAAAAGAAGGAGCAAACAGTTGAGGTTTAGCAAGATATATGCATGCTTCATAAATCCTCAGACTTAATATATTCTTTTTGTAACATGCCTTTTTTTAGTTAAAAATAAGCTAGAAAACGTTAATGTATTGTCTTTTAACATTTCTTATGGGGTATTGTGCTCCTGAGTTGCTAGTTTCAGTGGAGATTGTTGAAAAAATTTTGTATAGTAGAAAATAGTTATTTCCAGAATTTTTATTTTTTGCAGTTTAAGAAAAAATTAAAAATTAATTTGGCAGAGTCTTGCAGAATTATTTTGGGGGCACTATATATATACACACAACCCACATAAATATATGTAATGTATAAATATTATAGATGAATATTTATAAATAATTAGGGATTATACAATATCATGTAAATATAGACTAGAATTATAAGTATATTAATATATTGTTAATATATATCATGTAAGTATATTTTTGGTTTAGTCATAAAATGTATAAATATTTCTTTGCCTTTGACAGATGAAGAACTGGAAGAGAAGATACTTTCAGTTAGATGAAAACACAATAGGATATTTCAAGTCTGAACTGGTAAGTTTCCAAATGTGTGGTGTTATTCAGTGATAGTTGCAAGAAAGTCTAAAGAACCATATTGTATTTGAAAAAGTTGCTGTGCTGATCCTGCAACTCTTAGCTCTGTCTTATAGTAACTTTCCATGATTGGGAAGAATGAAATTTAATAGGGTGGCTGTTAAGTTGGACTTCAGTCTGCTGTTTGGAAACCTATCTGTAGGGTGCTGAAGAACAGTAATAGGATATATCCTACCATTACCCTGGTTTTTGTATTCCTCTCTTATGTCATTTTGTATTAGCATATAATTAATTGTGTTCTTGAAACAGCTGATCATTCCGTGGAGAGGCAAAACTGTAATCTTACAAATCTTCATTTAAAGTTAGGACTACGGGTGTCTGATCTTAAAAATGATGGGATCTTCTCCCACGCACTTGTTTCAGCAGGACAGCCAAGACAGGCAAAGATCTCTGCTGTTCAGAAGCAACACTTAGAGTTTGTTTTGGTTTCGTGATCTTTCTTCTCCCCTCATCGCTCTTGAATCTTTTGACCAATTTTGACCAAAAGTTAAGTACCTTCAGGCTTCATTTGAACATGAAGTGGCTGGTACTGGAGGCGGTCTGTTTTCCCCAGAAAGGAATCCTACACTTACTAAACATGAGAATGTCTGTACACGAGGAATAAAGTCTGAGTTGTAGAGTGTTACAAATCAAGGAAAATTGAGTTTACAGGTCAACTGTAAGATGCAAAACGTAAAGAAGCCAAATTTCACACTGCTTCTGAAGAGAACTTTTGCTTTACTTCTAGTGAGGGAATACAACAGTAGCAGGAGTTTGATCTTGCATCATTGTCTTTGTTAAACTGTCAGAATAACACAATTCTGACTCGTTGCCTATAATAAACCCTCTGTTCTCATTTTAAAATAGAATCTGAGTGCAGATTGCTGACAAGTAAATTCTAAGTCAATGAAGAATTGAGGGAGTATACTAGAAAGCTGGTAGAAATGCATACACTTGTAGTGTTCCATCAGGATTCTTTCCACTTTAGGTGAAGTGAACAATATAATGTCTTGTAGTGTCTTCTGTTCGTCAGGCTAATCTCCACCTGCTGCAGTTTGGGGAAGGTACTGGACTGACCAGCTCTTAGACAACAGAGAAGCAGATCCTGCTTTAGAGTTTTTACTGAAATCAGGGTATTTTTTCCATTTCAAGAGAGTCTTCCCTCTTTTCAGGGAAGTAAGTGCTGAATAGATAGAGAATGTAGACCTTAATAGAAGAATTCCATGGTTAGGAAACCTAATAGTGATAATTGTGTTTCATACAGATTTTTTTTTTTTGTCTTGTCTGACACAGACATGTTGAAGAGACATTTGATCTCTGGCAGAAAGAACAACACTTTCACAGAGCACAGCCTACTGAGGAGAAAACACCTGCAACAACTTCACTATATGTCCATTAGACTTTTATTTATCCACTACAAACACAAAAAGGGCAAAATGCTCTCTTCTGGAGAGTTCAAGCAGCAAATGATTTCTTTCGGTGATGTGTGGGATCTCAGTGTCCCTAATTAATAATCTCCTGTTCCTAATGAGAGTAACACAAAGATAGGAAAAGAAGTCCAACAGCGATTGCTTGTCGTGCCTTTTCAGTTAAGGAGGCTGCAGCACAGAGGTCGTATTCAGCTACTGTGGTACCAGACTTCTGATGCTGGAAAACTTTTTATTGGACGCCAGTTCCCAGTAGGTGCTGTCTTCAGTCCAGTATGGCTCTTACTCCAAGGTAGTTTGTCCTGGCAGCCAGCCTGCTCACCAGTAGGTCAGATGACTTGTGCTGGGTATTTTGAGATGCTGTTGGTTTGCATCTGTAAAAATATATCCCAGTTCTCTGCTCTCCTAACCATAAACAGTCTTGGGAGGTTTTTTTAATTGTTTCTAGGGATTATTTAGTTGAGTTTGGTTTATCTCCTGTCTGTCCCATCCTATCCTATGATCTCCTCTTTTCAGTTTGAGGTGCCCACGTCAATCTTCAGCTGGAACACAGGGGAATACAGGCAGTATCAGTGGGAAGGTGATAATTTCTGAGCTGAGGTCTTCCCTGCAGCGGGTGCCTGCGTTCCAGGCATGATTCCGCAGTTCACATTTGATATATTACTTTGAAAATTCTGTTGCAGCGGATAAGTGAACCTACAAAAGCAAGGAAGGGAGAGAGAGGAAAATAACTGAAAACATTGAGTTTTAAACTCTGTCCATTTGATCTGCTATAGAGGCAAGTGATCTAACACAACCAACGTTGGATGTCAGTTTTTATTTGGGTGACATTCACTGTTTGCTATAACAACATAAATCTCTTAAGTATATGTAATAGAAGTTGCAGAGAAAGCAGTCATTCCAGAGCTGACAGCTTTCTGGCTTGTCTATAAGCCGAAGCCAACTGAAGCAGTCAGTCCATTGGAACACTGCTTAATGAAAACACGTTAGGAAGTAAAATCAGTTGCTTGTTTGTTCATATTTTACTGCAGCCCCAGGAAAAGAATAGGATGTATGACATGACGTTGTCGTGGCAAAAGTGAAAGTATTTCTGTTTGAATGTTCTTTTTTCCCATTGTGTGAAACTGACAGAATTGTAACACTTATTTTTGTTAAGATAACAGAATTTTGATATAATTTAAGAACACTTGCTGCCTTAAAGATTTTAGTACAATTGACCTTTTTTTGGTATTTTTTTTAAATTACATTGAATACAGTTAAAACTTACTTAAGGCCACATCGTGCAGTACAATTAACAAAGCATCTTATATTGTAGCATTTCATAGGAAATGAATATAATCGTGATTTCACTGAAATAACCTGCTTGAGGCCAGATTCAACTTTCTGATCTGGTTAGGGGACAGGGACAGGGATGGTTATCTCCATTATGGTAAGGTGAATGAATGGTTTTGGGGTTTTTTTTCCTCTTTATTTCACCTCCTCTTCCTTGCAAGTGCCATGGTTAGTTTAATACTTACAAAGGCAAATTAAATTTGGGTTGACATCATCTTTTGCATAAATGACTGCCTTGAAAGTCTCAATTACTTAAATCTGCTGCCATCAGCTGTCCTGACCTCTGGCTTTTGACTGCATTCTAGTTGTTAGATATACTCAACTGAAATATTTTTGCCTTTTTTTTCCCCCCCAGGAAAAGGAACCTCTCAGGGTTATACCACTTAAGGAGGTCCATAAAGTTCAGGAATGCAAGCAAAGGTGAGGAGAGAAGCACTGATGTGGTTACATGGGATGTAGTACAACTCCTTTTTCCTGGCTGGACTGCTGGAAAACAGTGGAAAACTCTTTAATAACTTTGGTTGATGTGTGCAAGTGTGATACTCTTTACAAGACAGCAAGTAGTTTTGTGCATCAAACTGGTCTTGAGGGTTCTGCATTAGCGTGTTTCACACAACACTGAGTAGAACGTAAGTGCATCAGACAAGGGGGGAACAAGGGAGTGTCATACAGTCATGAATTAGGGATGTGTGAATATGGTCTGATTTGAGACAGCAATTTTTAGGACTCTGCATTCTGCCTACATAATCTGTACACCTTCTGAGGGCATTACCTTATGTTAAATGTCTGAATTTGGATGAGAACACTCTTCTTCCTGCTGTTTTGCTCCCAACAAATGACAATATACTAAAGAATTAATTGGACTTTTAGTGTTTTTAGCAAGCTATTGCTTAGGACTCATACTTTGCAAAGACATAACAAAATAAAATGTGAGATTTTACTGAGCAATAAATACTTTTAAACTTGACATGATAGGGTTTTAAATATCCCAATTAAAATATGCATAGTAGCATACATGCCACTGATAGAGTCATGGGACTAAAATGAGTAGGGGAAGATGGTTTTCTATTCAGTATTTACCACAAAAGCACTAGAATGATAAAGAACTTCAAAGGTCTTCAGACAGCATATGCTTTGGTTCCCTGCACATCCTAGAGTCCTTTTAAAATAGAAAGTTGTTCTTGCTGTTGAAGTATTTCTGTGTGTTTCATTTACAGTGATATAATGATGAGAGACAATCTCTTTGAAATTGTAACAACTTCTCGAACCTTTTACGTACAGGTAATTTCTTTTTTAAACTTTGGACAAAACCAGGAGACTCCCACAGTCAAAGCAAAGAAGCACTTGCTGGTTTGCTTTTTAAGTTGTGCTTAATTATGCTTTGATTTTCAGGGGGAATGGGATCTTCATTGTGTCTCAGATGCATCTAAGAAATACTCTGCTTAACAGCAGCTGTGATGTTGGTAGTGTCTGAAAGCAATACACAATAAATCACAATGTGGTTTTGTTGGCATTCGGGTCTTCACATTCTGTAGGATCAATTCAATGTTTAAATTTTTTGTGTGTAATGATTGAGTTCTTGGGCTCAAGTTGGTTGCCACATTAAAATATCTACTAAAGCCCAGGAATATTTATATTTCAGTACCTGTTTGGTGACATGTATCCATATGTGCTTCATTCACCGCATCCTTGCCGTGTTCCCATTAAATGTTTGGATATAATGCAAGTCACAAAGACTTGCTTTTCTGAGCTCTATGGGAATGTGATGCTCATAGCTCTGGAGATGATGTTTGAGTGCGATTGTTGTTGTACATATATGTGGAGCTGAGCCCTAACAGAGACTGATTTCTATTTTACTGTAACTCTTCAGTAAATACCCCATAGAAGTAAAGCGCAACAGGGACTGAAAAGTACCGAAGTTATGTCTTTGGCCAGAGCCTGCAGAGAGGGGTCAGCAGATCTCCTGCAAGAATTTCTGTGGGTGCTTCATTTTTTTTTTTTTGTTTGTTTGCTGGAAGTAAAAATTAGAGTCTACAGTATGCAAACAGTATAAAAATACTTATTTGTTGCTTATTACTTTATATCACTATATACAGGAAATAGTAAATTCAGGGTAAGATTTTAAGAAATGCCTGGGTTAAGAAATGGAAGTCCCTATGGCTTGAAATAGTAAAGTTTAAGTGAGGATACTGGGAGAGTTGAGAGCTGATGATGTTAAATGTAATGCATGTTGTTTGATCCAGGCGGACAGTCCGGAAGACATGCACAGCTGGATAAAAGCAATTTCTGGGGCCATTGTAGCACAGCGGGGACCTGGAAGATCAGCAGCTTCCGTATGTTATTGTGAACCTCAGAGAAAATGTGATGAGTTGATGTTCACTTGTGCACATGAAGTTCTAGTTGTTTTTCCCTCTCCCCTGTCCTCTCTCCTGTCCTGTAGTAACGTGGCATCTTTGCATGAATTTTCTTACAGACTGGCATAAAATATTTTGCATTTTTAATAGAGCACTTAGTCTTACATGTATGTAACTTTCTGTGCATTGTATTGCCTTGAACGTGTAGATAAGGCAAGTGCTAACCTAGATTCTGAGTTGGGTTTGATCTTTGTGCTGCTCCTAGTTTGGAAGTAAAATTGAATCTTTCCAATTCCTGCGAGGTGTTTCTGCTAACTGCTGAATTTTGCAATCAAATGACGATACCCTAATTTGTTTTTAACAACTCTGGCTACTAAATTGTCTTTTCTTGTTGTTGGTAGTTAATTTTATATAGAGATACAGATTCAAATTTAAAGCAACTTCCCTAAGAGAACTCTGCTCGCATGAATGAGTTTTTGCTGTTGGAATTGTAGTGTGAACACCATGCAGCATCGCAGAACTGAGGGACTGTGACAAATCTTAATATTTGTGAAGCCGTGCGGATGCCAACATCTCGTGCATACATTGCATTTAAACTGTGTTAGAAGTTCAGAAAAGAAGAATGTGAAGTTGTGAATAGTGAAGGTCACTGTAGTGTCACAGTGTCTCCAAGTATGTCCGGATTTAACAAATGGAATACTATTCAGTTCAGATGCTGGAAGTTATGGTTTTCGCTTTCTGGCTGTGGGACCTTTCGAAATTCGCTGAATATGTCATTACCCCCATCGTCTGAAATCTAGTCATTGAAATCTGGCCTTTCACTGCAATTTGCATTGATGCTGTGTTACTTTCAACTCAGCTTAAACTCTCAAATACTTCTTGCAGCTGGGAGCTGCTTCCTGCTTTTAAATAAAACTTCCTATCATAAATTTAATTTTGGGGAGAATGAAAACACGCAGTTAACTTTTCTTTATGTATGCTTTTTATGTGGGGGGGTGGGCTAACTGAGCAATCTAGCTATTACTGTCTGCATCACTTCTTTCTTTTTTCCCCTCTTTTCTCTTCTTTCCCCAAGTATAGGTTACTCTAATCTTAGCTTTGCACTGTGTTCCAGATGCGGCAGGCCAGAAGGCTGTCGAATCCTTGTATACAGAGGTATACATCAAGAACTGGTGAATGCAGCACGTATGTGGGCTCTCATGTAAACTTGCCTTCTTAACAGAGGGCTAGGACTAGAGACTAATTTGCACTATTAAAAAAAAAAAAAAGCCTAAAAATAATGCTCCCTGTTGTCATTACCATTACTGAAAACTAACTCATAAATCATATCATTCACTTACAGGTTTGCACTGGTTTTTCTTACTTTGAAAAATAATTGGAAATTAAACATGGCAAAACCACTTTTTTTTTTATACTTCAAGGCATACTATATATTTAAACGTAAATTATGCGATGTCATTTTAATAGGAAAGTATTAAAACTAATTTGCATGAGAGTTCATATTTCCATTTTACTTTACATTTTTTTTGAAACTGCGCAAAAGCAAAATTAAATTTAAGCTACCCACAAACTAATACAGATGCGTGCACACAAAAACTGCACGTTACAACTCTAGTAATTGGAAGGATAATGTTGTAGCCTGATTTGCATGGCTTATAAGTCTCTGCATGAAATTATTAGTTCAAACAGAAGTATTACACTGTATAATCCATACAATCAGGAGGAATACAGCAGCGTAATCTCTTCCCTGAAATGACAGTCAGTGTGTGGGTAGTAAAATCTGAGTAGCCTTCACTTCAATGTAGGAAAAAGTTTATTTTAGAAATCTTGTCCTAATATCCCTTACTTTTGTCCTATTTATTGAAGTAAAGTTGTTAATAGTAAGAATATGGTTACATACGTTCTTCTAAAGGAAATGTTTATCTTACAGTGAAGTATCAAGTCAGGTGTGAAATAAGGCAATGTAAATAATGTGAAATAATTCACTGCAATTGAACACAAAACTGAAGTCCAAAAGAAGTAGCACAGGTCCTTCACCCAATAATATTAGTTAATTTATAAAAAGAAATACAGTAGTATTTGGCAGAATCCATTACGATTAGATTTATGAATTCATGTTGTAGGATTCTAAAAGACACTCGGAAAACTGCTGTGAGAAAACAAGTATTTCGTTAAGGATGTCTATTTGCATCTTGGACACATGTCTGATGGGGTTTTTTGGGGTTTTTTTTTGTTTTGTTTTTTTTTTTTTTGCTAACAAATATGCTTGAGAAGTGACTTGATTTGTGTGCACACATGGGTTGGCAGATTTCCTTAGTTCATGTACTAACACCGGTGGTGGCAGAAGTGGCAGCAGCCGCAGCTCCTAATGCATGGAGAGGGGGAACGTGGTCACTGCACCATCGCGCACCATTTGCATCGTATCATTGGGCATTGTTGGGCTGGTTTAGATATCCCTGGGTATTTGAAACCTCATGGGATGGATAGGTACAATTCAGAGGAATTTTCTGTTCTGGAGTTAAAACTGTAGGCCAGGCGCATCCTGATACTCTAGATATCCCGGGACATCTAAAATGTCCAAAGTATAGGCACAAAATGCCATCTGAACCATTCCTAGGCAGTCTGGGAATTTATTTCTCTGAGTAAGTAAATAGTGGACAGTTGTTTTCACACTGTCAATCTAATAGAGTTATGTAAAGGTCAACAGAGTGGCAGTTAACAATAATAAATCCAAGAAAATAACTTGACAATTAGAAGGAATATCTTAAAGATCAGTTGCTTTCCTGGGTTCGTTACCTTTGGAAATTGTTGTACAGTCTTGCTAGCACGAAATGGTTACTGCTGCTCTGTGTTCCCTGGAATGAATTTCCCCAACTTGTTAGTGGGGAGGTCAGTACCCGAAGAAGAGGGAACAGTAAAATGTTCGTTACTTCAGGGTTTAGGATCAGATTGCCCATGTAAATGAATATATTCGAATACATTTTTCTCTTGGGAAGATGTCGCTTTCAAATTAAAGCGTGTATCTTCAGAAGGTTGCTTGACATCTTGGTACGATGAGAAGCTCCAATTCGCTTTTACAATAAAGACTAAAGAGCTGCTGAGCGTGATTTGAGAAATTTAATTTCCTTCAATGAAGAAACCGATGTTGCTGTCACACACTGCTGTAAGCTCACATTTAATAATGCACTGCCTTCAGAAAGCACCTGCCTTCTGCTGCTGTGGCTGATGCTTCGCTTCGTGTATTTTCTGTCTTGGTTTGTTGGTTGGGGGGGTGTTTTGTTTTGTTTGTTGGGGTTTTTTTGTTTGTCTTTTTTTTTTTCTGAGAGTGAAATCTTAAAATGCATCTTTCCCACGTGACGTCCATGACTCCATCTGACACGTGCTCTTCTTTTCCAGGAGCATACAGAGTCTTCTTCCGAACCCAACCATGCTCTCCGTTCTGCCATCCCAGCCCCAGCCACCTCACATTCCACAGCCGCTCACGGCAGCCCTCTGGTCCCAAACCCTCACGCCAAATACCCTGCCTTGGAGAAGCGAGGATTTCACGAATCTTTTACCAAGGCCAAGCCAGGGAGCTACAAGATCCAGGCTGTCGCTCCAAGAGAATCAGCTTCCAAAGTGACTGATCGGGGCCTCTCGGAACCCCGAAGTAAAAACGGCACTCAGGAACAGGATCCTGGCCTTGTGGATCTGGATGATGCAAGCCTTCCAGTTAGTGATGTGTAGTGATGGAAGCGTTTGGAGAATGATCCATTTGTTCGGTCCTCTAATTTCCTCACTCGGACTTTTAACCAAAGAAAATTATAGGAAATGAGAACAAAAAACCGGAACACTGATGTTTTGATATATATGTATGTGTGTGTTTCTGTGCACACATGTGTATATATAATGTGTTTGTATATTGCCTTTCAGCTGAAGGTCAGAAATGGACCTTACCTGTTTTCTCAAAGCCTGATATAAATGACTTACTAGGGAGGGGCCAAACTGCACAATTTAGGAGGGAAAAAAAACAACAACCACCAACAAACAAAAGACAAAACCAAAAAAAGTACTTCTGCAAGTAAGCAAGGTACCAGCAACTTCTCATTCCTAATCTGGCAAGTTTACTAAATTTACAACTAATGCTCTGTTGTGGAGAACTTATTGCCAACAAATGTGATTCTTTAATTTCATTTTGAACGACAGTAAGATTTTAGGCATAGGTGAGAATTGTTTCTCTCTGTGACTTTCAGATACCAGGAAATGCACAAAATGGTTTTTCTGTTCTTTAGGATCAACAGTGTCAACTGATTTGTTACCAGAACAAGAATTCTGAACTCCCTTGGAATTCTAATTATGGTGCTGTAAAATTCCCACTAAAATAATATTTTGAATAGTCAGCCTGTTTTTAATGCACTCCTAAAGGTGGGTTATAACTTTTTTGCACATTTGGATTTGAATGGAATGCATGTAACACATGGTGGTTTGGAGGGGGGAGGAGGGAAATTGGACTTTGGAATTTGGACACTTTAGATCTTTTGAACTAAGTCGGGGTTATGTTGTGTTACATTCGGTTTTGCAGCAATTATTTTTCGTAAACATCTAAACGTGTCGTTTGATGACTGCTGTGGGAATGGTGGTCTTCTCAGTGCTTTGTGAACAGTTCTTGTGTCTGTATTGATCAGTGGAAGACCTCGTTTAGTTCTGTCATTATTGGTACTGAACTGTTCCTAGTCATGCAATTGTGGCCTATAACTTTTGGTGCACTAAGAATCTTAAGTGCCTGTGTTTTCTTTCACGTTGTTGAAACACTTTTGGATGCGTTACGTACACAAACCCTTCTTAAGGCTTTTGAACGTTGGCTTGGAGGTTCTCTGAACGGCATAGTTGGAAACAGCTATTTAAAACAGAAAACTTGTGCTAGGGATACCAGTGTTCTGGTATGGCACCTACTAGCTGTGCAATATATGGGTTTGGTTTTTTTGGGTTTTTTTTTTTTTTTTTAAAAAAGTATTTGTTGTTTGTGTACACTGTGTTACGGGGCTTGAGTGATGCAAATGAAAAGAACCTTTACATTTCAAGTATTGGATTAGACTGAGTGTCTGCTTTACATCATTCTTGAAAAATGTTTGCTTTAATCAGAACCCCACAAATATCTCATGCTGCTGCTTATTGTGATTCAGATTGTCCACCTTAATGCTATTTTTCTTGTGTGTGTGTCTACTGGAACCTAAGATACATATCGTACAAGTCCATCTTCTCTCCAACTTCCAAACGGACTTCCTGCTTGAGAGATACGGATGGCTTCACCACGACAATTTGTTAATCCACAGACAGAATAATTGGTGTCATATAAGAATGAAATACAGTCTAATTTCAAACCTTTAAATTATATCAGCACCTTCTTTTTATTATTTTTTCATTATCCATAAGCTAACTCATCACTGTCTCAAGGCAGTGGTGTTTGTAAATTACTGGTTTTGTTTGACTCTTTAGGTATATGTGAAACTAGCACAGAATTGGAACTTACTGTAAATGTCTGAACTAGTATTGTTAGGTTTTAACTTCTATAAAGATAAAACAATAGCTCTTTAAAAGCTTATTTTTTCATGAGTACATTCTGTGCAGAAGACACTTTGCATTGAAATATTTTTACTGTAGTCTAATACCTGAAATCACTTCTCTGGTACAGCTTTCACACTGCATGGTCGTTTTATTATATTTTGGTATTGGCCATTTTACACATCGGGTGGAGGTAAAGCAGCTCCGTTATGGGACTTCTAAAAAGAGGAGGGGAAAAAAGAAAAAGAAAGAGAAAAGAGAACTACTGTTGTAGTTCAGTAGCATAGGGAAATATTTGTGGCTGGTAACTGTCAGGGTCTCCTATTTATCAGTACTTTTATAAATCTATGAAAATTGTTAAATTATTTTAGAAACAGTGCTGTAAATATGTCACATTTAAATTGTCAATAAATCAGTTTGGGTAACTTAAAATAACATCTGACTGAGTTTCCTTTCACCACGTTAAATATTTTATCAGAAAAATACATTCCACTTCAGCACAGAAGAGCTCAGATTCTCTCTTACCCAGCTAGAAAATCTTTTTAACTCTTCAAATCTGGTTAGATTTTGCAGCTGAAGAAAGAAATTGCACAGAATGAGCTGGTTTTCTTTTACAGCTCTCAGTTTCTTTTGTGGACTTTTTACATGTTATGCCAGGGAGGTTCAGCAGTTTTCTTTCTAATCTGTGGAAGGAAAGAGATCATGCATCGTAATGTCAAGTTAACCATTTGGGGACACTCAAGCACTGTCTGAAAGGGGGGTGGGGGGGAAAGAAATAAACCCACAACAAAATATAATGTGCATTTTTCTGGCATTATACTATTACATAATGAAGTTTCTCTCTCAGAAACACTTCCCTGGAATAACAGCACCTGGATGGCATCTGGAAGCTCCTCGCTCTCCATACAGCAGGCTGTGACCACACTTGAGTGACCGCGTCTCTCGAGACCGCTTTTCCCCTTGTAAAGCAGCCCAGTGAATTGGTCTGTCATCTGGAGCATGCGAGCTCCGGGTAAAGAACGGTCATTGAATGGGAGATTTTTATATAGTTACTCAGATTCCGGTTTGACTGTGACAGCTTCTGGCTGTGAATTGTTCCAGGTATGTGCACATCTGCAGGTTACACCGGTACCAAGCTGCGCCTGCTGTTGCACCCCAGCATTTTACTGTGTGACATCTGGCTTCTTGGGGAGTGTCTTGAAGCTTCTGTTTTAACCAGGTGCCCCACAGGCCAGAGTTGGTACGAGGTGTAGGTAACTGTACCTTCCGTTAGCCCATCTCAATTTAAACTAGACATTTCCAGCTTTATCATGACAGCGTTAGGTTCCGAAAGCAGCTTGGCTTGCGGCGGGACGGAGTTGATGTTCCGGTGAGGTCCTTGGTATGCCAGGTTCAGTGCAGGAAAGACATGGACCTGTGGGAGCTGGTCCATGAAGATGCTCCGAGGGCTGGAGCTCCTCTGCTGTGAGGACAGGCTGAGAGAGTTGGGGGGGAGGGGGATTTCAGCCTGGAGGCAAGAGGGCTCCAGGGAGACCTTAGACCCCTTCCAGTCCCTACAGGGGGCTTGTAAGAAAGATGGGGACAGGCTTTTTAGTTGTGGTAGGACAAGGGGTAATGGCTTTAAACTAAAAGAGGTCAGATTTAGACTGGATATAAGGAAGACATTTTTTTATGCTGAAGGTGGCGAGGCACTGCCCAGAGAAGTGGTCGATGCCCCATCCCTGGAAACACTCAAGGTCAGGTTGGATGAGGTTCTAAGCAACCTCATCTAATTGAAGATGTCCCTGCTCGTGGCCAGGGGGTGGATTAGTTGACCTTTAAGGGTCCCTTCCCATCCAAACCATTCTGTAATTTTAATCCCTGTACAGCAATACGGACTATTCTTCTGAGAAATAAATGTCAGAATAAAATGTAATTACTAGCTGCAACTGAAACTCACTTAAAGGAGCCGAAAATACCATTATCCGGTTCATCTCTTATTGCGTGTGTCTCTGCTCTTCTTTCTTACCCTTTCATCTTTCTTACCTTCCAATTATTTTCATAAAAAATCTTATGTTATTTTTCACTGTGGTCCCTGGAATGACTTCGATGCTGTGTCTTGACTGCCTGCTGTCTTGCGGGTTTTCATTTGCTCTGTACTTGCTGCTGCCCCTTTGCTGAAGAGGGAACTGAATTTTATGGTTATAGATTTAAAGCCACTGTATTGCAGTGAGAACCTGGCAGAAATTGGGAGTGCTAAACCTGCGATCCACCTGCCTGACGGTAACTGCCAAAGAGCAATGGTCCAGAATACAGCAAGATAAACTGGCCTTACCCTCATGGAGTAACAGGATCTCAGCACCACCTAGAGGTTACGCTTTGCTTTAAAAATTATCTGAGTCGGGTGTGTAAGTGTATTTATGAATCTTAAAAATTAGGTTTTGAAGCTCCAGTTGTTAAGTCACGGGACTATTCAAAGTTTGGTGGGCTTAGCTGGTGGTTGGTTTTTGTGCTTTTGTTTTTTGTGTTTTTTTTAAACTTGTGCTCCTTGTAAGCTGTGAATAGCAGTGGTGGCAAATCAGTTGACAACAAAACAAAATCTCCCTTTCTCCCTGCTGTTCCTGGTTTTCATACCTCTTTACTCCTGAGGAAGTTGTGATGTAGGAAAAATAAAAAATAAATTTAAAAAAAAAGAATAATTTGCTAACTTGTCCAGTGCATAACGACAGTGTGAGGCTTCTTGTAATGCGGAATTGTGGAAAGCAGTTACGGGCAATCGGAGTTGAGTGAAAAATAGTTGAGAAAGAAGCAATCGAAGGAAGGACACTTCGGAGAATCCACTTCTTTTGTGCTGCAAACTGGGGAAACTCTAACCACAGCCCTAGTGAAATATATCCATGATAGAAACCTGCAGTTTCCCTACGATGAACCAGCCCAAGAGAAACCTATTGCTGATGGCCAGATATTCACCAGCAGCTCAGCAGCTCTTTGCCTGGGGACTGGACAGGAGTCATTGCTGCTGCTTTAGGTAGGAAAAGTAACGTGGCACGAATACAGGAGTCTGGAGGCAGAGTGGAATAACTGGGGCTACAGACTGGAGGAGGAGACCCAACCAGTTTGAGATTTATTTTTTTATTTTTTTTTTTACTGAGCTCCCATTTTAATAATTTTACCTTTTGACTTTGAGGTTTTGCAATTGCATGTATAGGTTCAGAAACCAAAATTCTTTATGGAAATGAGTTAAAAGTGCATCACAGAGTGTCTCCTGTCAGAAAAATCATCTAATCACAGAATGGTTTGGGATGGAAGGGACCTTAAAGATCATCCAGTTCCAACCCCCTGCCCTGGCTGGATTAGTAGAAAATGTTGATATTCAAAGGCTAATTTTTAAAGGTTTTCTAGGAAGTCTATATTATAAGGGGTGGGGAAATTAGCACACCAAAAGTGTGCACTCTGAAGGTGTGGGACAGAAATATCCTTGTTCTTTTGAAGATTCTGTATTAGTTTGAGGTTGGTGAGAGGGAAGAAACTGAAGAAAAAAAATAAATTAAAAAAATGAAGCCCTCTGCACTACGTACAGTTTGACCTTTTATCAGTTTTATTTGATGTCTAAATATTTATCTGTATTTTGGAGCACAACCTATATAAATTCTCGATGCTCTAAGCCAGTAAACTGCTGAAGTACTTCTGAGATCTTCCATTGAAGTCGTGGCAGGAATTGTCTCGGTTGGAAAGGATCATGGAGTGGTCTGAAGGTAAGGAAGGAGACTCTGGAAGAGCTGGATGAGGGTCCTGCCGCGTACACATTTGCTGTGCAGCCTCTCCTGAGAAAAGGAGCTGGTTCTCATTTGTAAAGGCGCTAAGGAATGGTCGGGTACCAGTTAAGTGTTGCTCTTCAAAGTGGTACCTTTGGCACTGTAATTAGGGCTTTGCATTTAAAACGACCGTGATTTTGCATATCAATCTGCATAGTGAACACATCTCCTAAGAATTTAAACCACTCTGTTGCACTACATTCCTTCTGCCCCCATTCCCCTAATTATCACTGAGCACATCAGGGCACCCAAGTCACGTCTCTCCTCAACAGGCGGATCTCAACTGCTGGGTTTTCATGCACCCCTGCTTTCTGTAAATCAAGATTAACTTAATTAAGAAGTTTCAACGCGTGTTTTACAGTCTGTGCTGTAGTCCCGCAAGTTCTCGCATTGCCCTCTGACATCAAGGCAAAACCGCGTGTACACAAATACCTATTTATTTGTTCAGATTAGAAATTGTTTTTTTGGGACAGGTTGCTCGGTTCCATGTGAGGCTCATTTCATTTTGTAGGTTATGCCAACGGCTCTGCTCGTCCAGCACAAGGGCTGAACTCACATCTGGAAAAGCATACGTAGTTTTAAATTCCCTGGTTTGCAGCCACTCTCATTCAAAGTAATGGCATTTTTTCCTGTATGTAGCAGTAAGTCCAGTGTTTGGGGGTTTTTTAAAAGATTTTTTGTTTGGTTTGTTTTCTTTTTTTTAGGTAAATCTTTGATTAACAAAATAGAGAAGTCCTTCAAAGTAGAGAAGTCCTGGGTTGTGGGGTTTTGGGGTTTTTTTTGGGGGGTGCAGGTAGGGATGTTACATCCTGGCCAAAAATGTGCAGGGCAGCCTGCTTTTTCCTTCCTTAGAAAATCTGGCTGACCACCATTAATGAATGAAGCAAAATGATAGCACAGTCATAAACTTATAAAAGCTTTCTGCAACGTCCAAGCTATTTGAGTTCTCTCAGAAGAAAAGCGTTCTGGCCATCTCAAACTTCCCCCATCTTTTTTTCTGGCCAGGATCCTTCTAGCCCCAAACTACAACGTTAACCCCTTTCTCTCCTGTCAAATGTACTCCGATATTTTTTCCTCCTTTACTTGCTTCTTCCTTCCCACCGCTTTTTTCCAGGTGTGCCCAGGTGGGTTTTGCTGGTGATTCTTTCAAGTGTAAGTATTTTTCAGACCATATTTTTGGCCTCTTGCTGGCTTGGGTAGCCGTTCTTTGTGAAAATGTTGTGATGGGGGAGAAATAATAATTTCTGGCTTTATAGCACCTTGCAGGTGTAAGGCACTTCTACACTGATAAAATGGGTAATTAACAAATATGCTTATCAGTAAACTAAGTTATTAAACCCCCAAAGTTATTCTGGAAAGGGAGATGTTTATTTTTAGTTGTGTGTGCACCCATGTGAAACCTGTAAAATTCATATTCTAAAAAATAACAATTTAATACGCAAATTATAATTCACATTCTTACCAGTTTAAGAAACAAAAAGCCTAACAGCAGAAGGTCCTCAATCCTAGTCTGTTTATTTGGAAGTGAACTGCTAATTAATGGTTTTCGCATAAAACCCTGAGATATAATTTATTTCCTTTGCAGTGTTTAACCCTTGACTGTCAGCCAACAAATGTACTTTCCCTTTCTGTGCCATTTATTTAAAAAACATGGCTAGTGTATCATAGGTCTTTAGTAGTCTGTAAATGAGCTTCAGGCTGATAGTGCTGGCTGAACTGTGCAAAAAAAAAAATAAAAAAAAAAAATCATACATCACCGAAGAGATAAATATACTCCATGGGTGTTTCAAGCTTTCCTGTGAGAACACTATAAACTTGCAGTAGTTCTTGAAGTAGTTAAATATTTAGTAAACTCTGTAAGCTGAACAGTTAAGTAAACACTTCATACTTCCATTGATTAATTATTCCTTTATCGAGGCAAGGATGCATTCACTTTATTGAACTATTCCGAATGGGTTTCTATCAATGGGGCTTTTGTTAATGGATTTTGAGCCTCCATTGACGCCTTGCCTTTGCTCCCCAGAATGACGGATTCCAGAAGACACCAAACCAAAAAAGACAGAGACATCCACGGAGGGGGGAAGGACTCAACAAGGAGTTTTCCCACAGCGTGTAATTCTTTCTACCTGCAGAAAAGGTTCTGATGGTTTCAAACAGCTACTGTAAGTTACTTGACAAAGGCAGTGGGATAGGAAAGCAGATAAAAACCTTTCTGGATGGGGCAGGACTAAACCCCCCAGTAAAATTCAACGACTGGTCTTTGGGTGTTTTGCTCTTGCTTCCAAATAGGAGCTTATATGAGCTTTCCTGAACCTGTATTTCTTCCGTTTTAATACTAAACTTGGTTCATCTTTCCTTAAAGACTTGTCTTTATTTCAAGTGAAGGAAAAGAATACCAACCCAGCCCTCAAGCTTATTGAAAGTAGCCAATAAGTTATAGATAAACAAGTAATAATTTGGAAACACTTTACTAACACCATTCATATTATCAATAACTTTTTATATATCTATATACACATACATCAAAAACATTTAAACTTGTAAACATTTTTGAACTGTTTCTTAGACTTTTTTAACACTGTAGTGATTTTAAAACTGAGGAAGTCTTGCTGCAAATTGTTCCAGATTACTCCTGGTCACTTCTGCAACCAAGTAATTCTCCTGAAATCTCTTTTCTTGCGCAGCGCAGGCGGTACTGGCAAACAGCAGGTGCAAGGGGTTCCTACTGGAGCTTCTGTTGGGAATGTTGGAGTCTGTGTGGTTTCCTGCCTTCAGGTCAAGCAATTAAGTAAGTTTGGCATATTTGTGGTTTTCTGGTCACGATTTGATAAGGTTTTACAGTGTTCCCTGGAACAATTGAGTTTGAATTCTGACATTCGGGATGCTGCTTCCGCCTACTCAGGCTGGTAAAGGATATTCCACTTTTTATAGGAGAAAAGACTTGCTATTCTTCTATATTTAGGTAGTTGCTGGTATTTCTGGTTTAGTAGTCGCAGCTCATCTGCCGGGTAACAGCATTTCATCTTGCCAAATGGTTTGTAAAGTGCATTAGGTCCTTGGTTATCGGGTGCCTGCTAATGATACACTTACATAATTACAGATCCGTAGCCTGCTCAGAAGTTTAATCGGCTTGTAATTAAAAAGTGGGCTGTGCTCAGTTTCCAGCTATTAGTTCTTGTTATACCTTTCCCTACTAACTTCGGAAATGATATCTTTTCCCTGGGAAAGTTACTTGTGTGTAATTAAACTGCTTTTCAAACCACCTCGTGAAGGAATGTATAGTGCAGAGGCCTTTGTCCGTAGGTCCTGGAGGTTGTGGGGCTGCCAGGTCAGTGGGATCCACACCTGCTCTCAGAATGATGGAAAACTTAAAAAAAAAAAAAAAGAAAAAAGTAGTATTCAAGTTTTTTGGTTGTTTTTTTTTTGTTTTTTTAAATTCTTTCGCTTGATTAATCTTTTGCTAATCACAAGTATCCACCTGTCCCGGAGGCTGTGGGGAGCTCCGTTGAAGTGAAGGGGCGAGCAGAAGCACCCCGGGAGCAGCCTTCCTCCCATCCCCAGTGCCTTGGGGTACCGGCCACTGCCTCCTGCGTTTTCCCAGCACCGGGAATTGTTCGGGTGGCCGCATGCGGGAGTACCCGCCATTCCCGGCGGGAATACCTGACACTGGCATACATTTGCATGTATCCCTTTAGTCTTTCTACCAGGGGACCGGCTGGCGGCTCTACCCTCCCCCTCTGCTCTTCATTTTATCTGATAAAAACGTTATCGACGCTTACTTTGGACTGCCTTTCCCGTAATTCCTGAAGTGTGGAAGACCTTTCAAGCCATACACCCACCCGTCCCCTTGCTGGCAGCTGTCGGTCCTTCTTCGTTCCTCTGGCGAGTTTTTGGTGCTGCATCAACGCCAAGTTCAACAGCTCCGGGCGGTGACGGACCATTATAAGTTTGCCCCAAAAACACA
>VXBJ01003726.1:669529-718547 GCA_013400055.1 Nycticryphes semicollaris
TTTTTTTCATATGTAAAGAACCTAAAATAAAAAGCAATGGGGAGTAGGCTGTAAAGATGGGGCAGATTGAACCGCTGTTTTGAAAAGCCATGGCCTAATATGTGGCTCCTTAGAGCTGTTTATTTTTAATTCCGTGTGGAGCTCACTTTCAGGTGTGCTTTTGATACCTAGAGATGGAGTTATCTTTGGCAAAATATTTTTATGCTTTCGCAGTGACATACCTGCATGTGTAGTTTGGTGAATACAGTGCAATGGCCCAGGGAAACAAGGGAATTGGGGATATAGAGAAAACATTAGAACAACAACAAAAAGTGTTTTCCAAAAGTTTCACATCACTTTAGCAGCTGGTCAAGTACAAGATTGTGTTTATTGCATAAAACAAAGTGAAACTTTTGGTCTTTTTTATTATTATTTTATTTTTGCATACTCCAGCCCAATCCTGGTGCTCCTCTTGTTCTTCAGTGACTCTCGGTACATCTGTTCAAATACCTGATGTGTTTATGAGAAGATGTGGAGCTGCAGGGGAAGGTTGTTCTGGCTCTGTATGTGTGAGGGGAATGTTTTCCTACTCAAAACGGGAATCCCGAGTCTTTAAAAGCTCAAGAAGAATTTCAGAAGCCTTGGAGCTTGCTCTAGCTTCATCCCTAAGGCCAGGTGGTGGCAGGGGGCAGCCATGTGGCACTGAGGTGCTGAGCATGTCTCTTGCACTGTGCTGGGGTGCAGGATCAGCCCCGCAGCTCACTCTGCCAGCCAGGCAGCCTTAGCACAGAAAGGACAAAATGGGTTTTGTCTGGAGGAGCCCTGGGAGCAGCAAGGGGAAAGCCTGGCCATGGCTTTTCACCAAGAAATTCCACCGGTTAAACTAGTGCAGGGAGTGCCCGGGGTGGGAGCAGGGCTGAAGTGCTCCCTGCTTGGGCTTCACCTCTGCTAAAGTCAGGCCAGGTAGGGGATGGGGGCACCCTTTGCGGTGGCCGAGGGACCCCTCTCATTAGTGCTGTGTCCCCATCCGGGGCTGTGTACCCTTTCCAGCTCCTGTGGCATGGCCGTGGGCAGTGTGACTGGAGGTACCCTGCAGCAGATTTTCCCTGTCTCCATGAGGATGATGTAGTGCTGCTTTTTCTATCAACACCACTAACAGATGTTGAGAAGCTGTTTCAGCACCAGCCTGAGCAGGGCTGCTGCGTACAGACCTTGTGTAGGAAATGTCCACTCTAGTAGATGCATCATGTGTAGCTGCAGCTTTCACAAAAGGAAACTTCACTTTCCGTGAAGGACACGAGCGATGCTGGTAGAGGGCACTCAGGCCTGCAAAGAATATGCTGATAGATGCTTAGCACGTGTAGGGCAACACAGTGTGGGTGAGGATCAAGGAAAATACAAAAGGCACAAAATGGCAAACGCCCTTTGAGGAGAAACCATGACCATGTCAATGCTGTCCCTGGGTCTGGGAGCAAGGTCAGTACAATGAGACCTCAATATTCTGTGTGAGGAGGTTCAATGTACTGGGACGATGTTTTTGTTTCCTTCTGCAAACTTGTTTATGGTGTTCTTAAATCCCTCCTGCTAATCAAGGGGAGAAGGCTCGGGGATGTTCAATACATGATTTAAGGCAGTCTTCCTTCCCCTCCTTGCTTCTCCTGGCAAATGTTTTAGGACAGTGTGCCCTTCTCTCTGCCTTGTGCTTTTGGCACTGTAAAATACAAACTAACCTGGGCTTGCCTTTTCACCTTTAACCAGAGTAAGAAGAAGAAAGTTCCTTGTGGTTGCTCTCCACTCTTAACTTGCCTTTGCGCCTTTTTTACCAGATTTTTAGGTTTTGTTCTTTTTATTGGATTTATTGTGGCTAATGTGGTTTCCCAGTAAGCTCAGCAGTCCTCAGTACGCTAGCATCAGGCAGGTCATGCTTCTCTGTCACAAACGTACTCACACCATGATGTCATATCTGGAGTTTGATGTGAGCTCTTCTGGTTTAGATTAAGCAGGTCATTGCTGCTTTCTCTAGGGGAAGGCGGGGGTGAGTTTAGGGATAAATCTCAGTTCTAGAAAGGTGTGTTTCACCAACAGGTACAGGTTTTGCTATTTCTTTTCATTGCATTATTGTTCCATAGTTCAGGAGACTGGAGGGGGGAGTGTGTGTGTGTGAATTCCATCACTCAAACTGTGAAACTCAAAAGTTTCTTGCAAAGTGGCCGACTTTGTGTGTTGAAATAAATGCACCAGGTGAAATTGCATCCAAGTGACTCCGTATGATTATCTGGCAGAAGAAAAGGACCTGCGGTCAATAAACCATTTATCATTAATTGAGTTCTTTAAAAAAAACAAAACCAGAAGTGTTAAGAATGCTCCCCCATGCAGCAGAGGATGGGAAAGAGCCGTAGATGGAGCTGTCTGAATTCCTTTCCCTGTAGCACGGCTGGGGCTCACAGGCTGGCGGTGCAGAGCCTTGCAGGGATGGATAATCAGGGCAGGAAGAGAAGCTCGGTTGAGAAATCTGGGAAGGTCAGGAGCTAAGCTAGGTGTTTGTCGAGAGGAAAGTTGATATTGTTGTTATGAAGTCGACTTTCGACTGTTTCCCAAAAAGATAACAGCAGGAACATTGCGGATGGAGAGCTGAAGAAATGTTGGGAGCGCCTCTCAGTTTACTTGGCACGTGTTGAGTCTATTAAAAGTGACCCGGGAGGACCGGGTGCTAAGGAACTGGGTGTTCAAATAAGCAATCCAGTGCTGGTAATTTTTTTTTTTTTAGCTGCCTTCATCTCCCTCAGTTGTTGTGTTTGGGTGGTCTGAAAGTCATTATCTTCTGACTTTTCTCAGTCTCTTTTGCAGCAGCAGAAGGGAAGGGAGGGAGGGAAGAGGCAGCTGAAGGCAATGGAAATAAATAGCAACATATTTCCAGAAGAGAACCAATTCCCAAGTGTGGGATTAAAAAGCTTTTCCAAAGCCAAGTATTCGTCTCTAAGAGGAGGGAACTGTAAGAAGTGGTTTGTCTGAAGAAGCTCACCTTTTCCCCTCTCCACATCTAGATTTCCTTCCCAGGGAGCCAGCAGTAATTCTGTAGTCTCTAGACTTCAAACAGTCCAAGTTGGTAAATACAACTTTGGAACAAGGAAAGATTCAATCCTTTCATCTTCTGGGCTTTGAAATTTAAGGGTACCTGTGGACTGGACAGAAATACTTAAAGCCGTGAGTAAGCAGCAGTAGCCTGATTAAGTGGAGTTTGGATGTGATGGAGGCGGCGTATCCCGAGCGGTTAAAGGAAAGGCTCTGCCATCCAAGAAATAGGAGAAGCTGGAAAATATTTTTCAAATGTGAATTTACGTGTGCTCGGAGTGAACGAAAGCAACGTTAGAAATAGAAACTGGGGTACTGTGGAACTTAACTTTGGTTGTAAATAAAGTCATTCCTCACTCCCATAAACTGCTGGGGCCTCTAGGATCCCTGGCTGGACTTGGCAGTAAATCTCACAGCGTTTGAAACTGGGCCCAAGTGAATATCTAGTAGTATTTTGGAGGTCTTAAAGAAAAAAAAAAAAAAAAAAGAAGAAAGACTTCATTTTGCCTTCTGGTCACAGGTCAATGTGATTCCTAAATTGGTTTGCCTGCCTCATAGAGAAGAATATAACTAGAAAACAAGCCCCAACTCCCCTGTATGGCAGAGCTGTAAAATGATGCATCGCTCTTACACAAACTGGTGATGTTGACCTCAGATCTGCAGGTAACAGGAGTCATACAACATCTTAAATGCATCAGACAGGACACAGGTGACTAGTTATTTTATTAGCGAATTGAGAAGACTTGGCCACCGTATTTTAGTGACTGGAGATGAATTAGGCAGCCAGACAGAGCAGCTTCTGGACTTCTAGGTTAATATCAGACACCCTGGTGCACTGATAGGCTGGGAGCCAGCTGGGTTGTGCAATTCGTTGGAAGTGCTCTGCCAGGAGCCTGTTTCTGGAGACCAAAATGTGTGCAGGCATATGCTCACACACTGAAGAACCCCACATGCGAGTGGGTAACTTGTGAGTAGATCCATCATCCTCTGCTTTCCTTGCACACTAACCCTACAGGCTGGCACCAGGACACTAGCTGGTCCCATTGGTGCCAGCAGTGGTGAGTTAATGGCACCAGTGCTGGGGCTGTGCTGAGCATCACATCACAGCTACCCTATAGGCACCCTCTTAAACTTCTTCAAACCTCCTTCTTGTGTCCACCATCTTTCCCCCATCAAATTCCATCCAGGATTCTCAGCCTTTCCATTTCCCTGCTATTGTAAAGATGTTCTTTTGGTGAGATGGGAGAGATGGAATGCAGTGAACTGTTCCTATATCCAGTTTTACAGGCTTATTAGAAATATTGACAAGATGGAGCTCGTCAAACTAAAAAAAAAACTAAAAAAAACTTCATGTTTCTGATAGCAATTGCCTTTGCACATCTTTTTCCTGACAAACAACCGATGGATAAAATAATGCATATTAACTCTAGTAACCATGCATAAAATTATCCAATGATCTTAAATTTGAAATAGTTTCTGTAGGAGAGCATTAGGAGAAGCTCACAATGTGTTTCCAGAGGCCGATGTCATTACCCCATTTTGCAGATAGTGAATCTAGGGCAGGGGAAGATAAAGAGCTTTGCTCAAGGTCAACCAATAAGCCAGCAGCAGACCTGAGAGCAAACTGAGCTTTTTATGAGTCTCTGTTCATTCTTCTGCCCCTTCCCAGCATCACTGCTCCATTTTTCCATTCACTTCTCTTTTCCATTACTCTATTTCTTAAACTTGCAGACTGCACTTTTGGCTTTGTTTTGCAAATGCCATTGATGAACTGTCTATCTGCATCTGCAGAAAGTCATTTTGGAGAAGGGAAGAAACGGGTGGACCAAGCAGGAGAACAAATAAGGAAGAGAAACCCAAACAACTCTCTCCCCTCCCACTGTCCCACCCCCAAAAATAAACACAACCCCCATGGAATCTCATGCTTCAACATTTGTGGTGGTAAAGGGATGATTCATTCCTTTTTCCAGGACAAGATATGCCCTGGTTGGTATGTCTGCTCGTTCTGTAGCAGAGATCTGTGTGTAGACCTCTATCTATAAAGGTAAAGCTTGGCTTGCCCTTGTTTTATTTTGCAGTTGAAGGGGGCAAGCAGAAACCGCTTACAAATAAAACACCAAAAATATTCAGGTGATCCATAAAATAAGGCAGAATAGATCTGCAGGTAAAAAAGCACTGTGTAGTAGTTGTTGTTAATAGGGGAGCAGCACCTATAATAATTAGAACTCTAAATGTCACAAAAATATGTGTATTTGAGAGAGAGTGAAATGGAAGCCTTGCTCTTCTCTTAACCTTTAAGGAGAAACCACACGTGCAGGGGAGCAGGGCACTGCGTGACAGTGGCTGGGTCACCAGTGGCAGTGCCACCCCCTCTCTGCAGGTCTCAAAATAGGATGGCAGAAGTACCGTCCTTGTTAACCCTGTTCCATTTCCCAACCACTCCTTGGTTTCTGATGTCTGCTCTGAAACAAATCTGGATGCTCTTAGACTGATTCTTAGGATGCACGTAGAAAATTCCACCAGAGACTGTGGTTTGCTCAATACGGAGGTATTCAGCGGCTTTTGTGATACAGTTGTGCGGAATTTTTTTTTATTGCACAATTTTGAAGCCCCAGAAGGGGATGGGGGGAGGGGAGGGGGGTGAGTTTTACTGCTGTTTTGACGTTTCTTCTAGAGATTTGATCCTTCTGTGTATCATCTCTGTGTCACTGTAAGTCCCACCGCAGCCAAGTGGTGAAATACATGCCTTCCTCAGCTGCAAGGAAGCAGCATCTTAGGAGGCTTTTATTAGGCTTGCATCTTAAGAGGCTTAAATGTTCAAAAAGCATGAAAAAAAGAACTTGGTTTTATTCCCTGGTGTCTTCATACCAGGGTTCCTGGAAGTTGAAACTTAATCTCTCTTAAGTAGGGATTTCTTCTACAGATGCAGTGCGAAAGTTTCTCACGTACTTAAAGTGAAACCTTAATGGTTTTATAATGTTGAGAGGAATTTTCAAGATCAGACAGCTGCTGGTTGCATGTAGGATATAGGAATTACCACGTCGTTGTTACTTAATAGGCATTTCGAGGTTGTTTTGCTGGTTCTCTGCCTGCCATGTGTGGAGCTGGGAGGCAGCCGGGTTATGACTGTAGTTGGAAGGACCGTAAAGTGAGCAGGGCTGGAAAAAAGAGAGGAGAAATTATTCCTGACTCATCTGTTATATTTTCAGTCTTCTGCAGAGAAGAGAATACCACGTCTGCTTTAACCTGTTGACTGAAATATTCTGTCCATCCATCTGTCTGCAGGAAATCAGGCAGACTCTTTTCCATAACTACATGACTTCTATTTCTTAATGTTTCCAGTTCAGGCAGGACTACTGTTAATTGTGCTTTTGAGCTCAGACTTCTCTGCCCTTGTCCTGAGTTTGCTCAGCACCATTTTTTGCTGTGTCTGAGCATCAGCTTGTACCCTCCTTGTTCTTTGGACAGACCAGAACACCCAGGCAGGGCATGGGGAGTGATGCTGGCATGGCTACCGATGCTGGCACTGCCACCCCGAGCCGAGCATCTTTGTTAGTGAGCTGCTGACTGGCGATTAATTTGTCGTCTCCTCTGATGAGCCCAGGCTCAGCGTTGTATTAATATGGCAATGCTGCTCCGGGAACAGCCTGTTCCTCCTCGCAGGGCTGCGTTCCTCCTCGCAGGGCAGCTTGGCTGTTTATGTGCAGAAGTTGGGTTTCCTCCCACCTCACTGCTGGTGTTTACAGAAAGGATTCGCAGTTTCCTGTTGAGTTAGATGGAGCTGTCGCTCCGCTCTGGATTCCTGCCCTCCCTGCTTACGCTGAACTGCTTTTTAGCCTCATCAGCTTGGAAGACTATTGATTTTGCTCACTGCTACTATAACTGTGAGACTGGCTTCTTGCAGGGGCAGCCAGGGCACTTGGGTCTGTAGAAGAATTTCTGGCATTTTTGAGACATATTGTACATACTTTCTCCCTGTGATGTTCTGCAAGGGTTCTTCCCGTGAGATAAAACAAGGGTAATGCCCATTCTCAAGAGGCATCTAAGGCACTGAAGATTTACAGTGGCTTTTCACCAGCTGCACACAGACTGAGTAACGCAGTTTTGGCTAGCTGGCACACATCCTCCTTTTTCCTCCTGCTGGAGAACATTCCAGCCATTTGACACCTATCTAGCAATTCAGGAGTTGGGTTCCAACAGAAGACACTCTGCATCGGACTCATTTATTACTTTTTCTGCCTTCTAGACAACTGGTAGGAGAAGTTCTTCTTTGGCTAATATTTTAAGTTTTATATCTGAAGTTATATAGGAGCCTCCTACAAGAAAGCTGTAGGCACGTCACCCAAGGATGTTGCCCGTTGGCCATCCTCAGTGGTAAGAAAAATCTCACATTTCATAGGGACTGGATGCCAAAGAGGTCTATTTCATACTAAGGAAGAAGCTGGTCCAAAGTTTTCTGAAGACTCTCTGCTTTACAGTTTAATTTTCTGTTTTGTTCTACAGACTTCGTATAGATTCCCTGTTTTGTTTAGCTTGGCAGCTTTTTCTTTTTGGTTTGTTTAAAATCAGTGATTAAGATTAATGGCTTCGGGCTCTTGGGTTATAAGGGAAAATAAAATTTCCAGACCTGTTACTTGCATGGTCCCTGGTGCATGTGACAGAGTCCTTGTTAAAGGGCACCAAGAAAGAATTGATCATATAAATATTATGATGATGAAAGTGGACGTTATTTTCCTTTTGCAAGTTTTGTATTTATGCCAAAAAGCAATTTCAATTTAAATCCTCACTTTAATCTTGCAGTGGTTCTTGCTGCAGGAAATCCTTAAAGTGAATACCAGAGTTGTGCAGTTTACTATTTGCTTGAGTGAAATGCTTGAAATCTCTACAGTAGTTAGCACAGTGAAAGTATTTTTGCTTTTAGGGTTGTCAGAGTAATATTTTATTTTATTATATTATCTGCTTTTATTCTCAGAAATCTGTGAAGACTCTTTAGTTTCTCCTTGGATTATACAAGAAAAAAATAAGTGATGTATTAGTAGCTTTATTAGCAAGGTGCTGTGGTTTTGACCTCTCAAAGTTCCCTCCACTGATCTGAAAGTTGCACTTTAGCAAATCATCTACAATATGTAGAATGTTGTTTCATATTTTCTTAGTGTTTTTATTGCATAATATCATTTTTTTGGAGTATTACACAATTTAATAGGAAGTGGAATATTTAGGCTTGCAGTTTTATGCACTTTAAAAGGAAAAAAAAAAAAAAAAGAGTGGCAGCAGAGTCCCATACATCACTTTTTCCTCGTGTTCCTCCAGCAGAGCTTGCTGATAGCACCGCTTTCAGTGTAAGCTAAGCACATTTGCTCCAGTCGTTTCCGTAGTAGCGTCAGAGGTTTAACATTTCCCTATATGACACAAATGGGAGTTCCTACAAACACCAGCGGCTGGAGCTTTATTTGGGAGGGTGGAAATTCTCCAAGTAAAACTTTAGAGTCAGTCTTGTGGTCTGTGCTTGTAGCCACCAATTCTGCCAGCCCGAGGTTTCCTGAGCACTTAAGCCCTTCTGGTTTCGTGCTGCAGAGAAACCCAGGCTATTCTTTCAGACTCTGGTGTGCGTATGCACCTGGGCTTGTGCATCTGAATGTAAGATTGAGTAAGCAGCGAGTACAGGAGGAAGTAACCATCTATTTTCTTCAACCTGGGTAGCTTAATGCACTTAGTTACCCCATAAACTTCAGCGGGTTATGGTGACTCTGCTTGTACTCAGGGCAAAGATTTTGGAGAATTGCTTATGATCACTATGGAGTTAATGGGGAAAGACAGATCAACCACAGAGCCCTGGATCTGAGCCCCATTTTCTTCCGCTGGCACCAGCCTGATGTTAGCAGACCATGGACCCCACCAGCTGAGAGGGTGGCAGTGGGTCTGATGAGCAGGATGGGGGCGGAACAGCTTTCGTGGCTGAGCATGCTGCTGCTCTGGTGTAAGCGTGGAGCAAACCTGAAGGAGACTTTAATTTGATTTCCGTAGGAGGACAGGGGTGTTGCACAGTTCCAATACTAAGCACATTTAATGATGGACCCAGAGAGGGCGCTCCACCCTTCCTGCAATTTGCATATGAGCATCCTCTAGCAGTTACAAAAATGTGAATACAAGAGAGTCCAGGTGATTATGGTTTCATGAAAAGTTTTTTTTTTTTAATTTTTTTTTTTTAATCTTAATAGAAATGACAGTTTCTTGCTGTTTTTAAAGAAAGCGAAGGCTGGATTCCAGACTGAATCTGAGCTTTTTGACTTGAGACATGAAGATATAAGATGTCCAGTGTGGTCACGTCAAGAGAGGGTGGGAGGGAGAGACTTGCTGGTGTTTGCTGGGGTGTGCCTTTTTTTCCCCCCTCTCTATATATATCTAGGATGAAAAGTCCTATTGAATCGTATGGTTATGTTGGTTCTAGCTTCAGATGGTGGAAAGGAGACATGGGAGTGTTGAGGGTGCGTTAGCACAGGTTGGCTGCAGAGGATGCAGAAGAGAATGGGCAGTGAGCTGAGCTGGTCCTGATGAGTTGAAGGCCTTGTTTGAAAGGGGGAAAACACATGAAATCTGGTTGGGAAAAAGATTTCTGCCCGAGATGTGCCTAAAGCATTATGTGAAAAGCTGTTTTTCATGAGAGCTGGACCTACGATGAGAGAAGACCTTTCAGAACAGCAGACACAGTTCTCACAACTGCAGGGGAGAGGTTGCTTTTATGAGATTTCTATCTCCAAAGCGTCCTTTCAGCTTAGCTCAAAATATTACCAAAAGCAGCATGTATAAGTTATAAGCATTGAAGCATCAATGCCACTTTGAGCAAAGACCTAATCAGAACCCAGATCTTAATATGCCAAAGGCTCCTCTTTATGAAACCAAATTGTTTCAGTTGTTTACAGCTGGGTATGCTTTTTTTCCATGGGTTGTCATTCTTTCTTGCCTATGAGCAGTTTGTTTACTGATATTAGCCCTATTAATGTCTGTTGGCAGAGATTTTCATTCAAGCTCTGACAGCCTGCATGCCTTTGAAGTCCTTGAAGAATTAGTTGTCTTGGGAATTTTTCATGCTGTAACCTATTTATATATTTTTAAGTCAATTTTTATAATTAACTGAATTCACAGCAACTGTCTTCATAATGTCATTAATAAAGGTTTCTTAGCCAGGCTCATGGGCAATGAGGGCATTGTGCAATAGTTCAATAAAAACATTACAAAACACACATAATCAAGCATATAAATAGAAAGTGGAACAGACTGCACAGGACTGATCATCAGAGCCTGAAGGTATTTAGGAGCTTTATTCAAGTCCACCTCTCAATGTTTATAAAAACCCAAACATAAAACCAAAAAAAAGCAATGAAAAGACTCTATTAACAACAAAACTCAAAGGGTGTGATTTAAAAGAAACAAAACAAAACCAACCAGAATAACAAAAACAAAAATCAACAAAAAGGCCAGAACATTGTGGAAACTTTGTTCACATGAATTCAACCCTGATTCTACCACAGAAGCGGTTTTTAACCCAGAAATCTGTTTTGGGGACCAGTTTAAGTATGGAATTAAGGAGCTACTCACCTGTTTGTGGGGTATGTGTAAGCCAGGATGAATGCTGTGGTTAGATGTGTGTATCAGAATATACAGGCAGTGGGGATTAAATAATTAAAACCATATCATCCATCAAAACTTAAAGCTACTGCTTTTTTGTTGCTTAATATGTTGTCAAGCACAGTCCATCACTAAACCACTGAAGGTCTCCAGCTCTTTAAGCTTGAAAATTTGGAGGATGTTGCTCGATACCCACGCCTAAAATTGGAAAAAATACTAAAATTGTATTTTATACTAAACCCCTGAACTACCAGTACAGCTGTAAATATGTGTGTGTTCAAATAGGAAAGCATCTCCTGAGAAGTTTGAATTTCACTGCTGTCTTCTACAAGTGGCTGGATAAGGCTGTTGAGGAATGAGCGTCTGCTCGTATGAGGTTGGTACTGTTGGCATTTGTTTGGCAATTTCGGCTTCCAGGTAGGAAGCCTGTGCCTACTGGTGGCTGAGATCTAAGATTAAACTTTACATGGTGGTGGTTGCTTAGAGGAAAGATGTGTGCACCTCTCTGCACACCTCTCCGCTCCCACGTGCCTTGCTCAGTAATCCCAAAGCACTTAGCTAATGGTGAGCATTAAGTATGTACGTAATGGCCCAATGGTATGCATGCACACGTGTCCATTTTGATCTAATCTCACCCCCACCCCCCCGATATTTTTTCTCAGTGATGGATGAAATTTTTAACATATTCCTGCTTTTCCTACAACCTTCAGATTCTGTGTCATCACCGGATGGTAAAGAGCAGTTGATGGGATTTTTTTGTGTTGTTGTTAGCATTCATCAATGAATTAATCTGAATGCTACTTTACTTGAGTTTATTTGCTTTAAAAAGGTGTTTTCCATTTAAGCGGGCAGTTGTTCAAGAGCTGTTGCAAAACCGTGTTACACAATGCAAGAATTCCTAATACCTAAGCCAGAGGCAGGCGTGGCAAGGGCTGTAAGCTTTTTAGGTCAGTATGCCATGAAATCAGTATTTATTATCTAACTTTGTCGGAGTCTGCAATTTTGACCTCGTAACGGCGCAGCTTAGTTTGGGACTGTTTGAGAAGGTGGGTTTCAGGCAAAATACTGTTACTTCTGAAATCTTGGCATTCGTATCCTCAGATTCAAAGAGAAGGCAGCTCTGAGATGAGGTATTAGTAGTCTCACCATGTACAGCTTGGGCATCCTTTCTCTTCTTGAATAGCTAAGTGGAACAAAAAAAAATAATGAAGGCATAAAAAAAAAAAAAAAGCTGTGTGTTTCCTGTGCAGTTCCCTCAGCTGTGGGAGCTCCCTTTTCCAAGGGCAGGATGTGACCTTTCAATATCTGCAGCTTTGTAACCGAGATGAAATTGTTTTATAAGCAGTGATAAGCGTATTGATGGATTCAGTAGTGCCCTGTGGCGTTTTATCCTGGCATCGTGTTAATCCAATCTGATAATCTGTCAAAGCTCCTGCTTAATGCGAGTGTGAAGGCTTCCAAGCTGCACTTCTCTGTTCTCCTACCAGTTTTCCAAACCACTCCCACTATAGTTGTCAGCTTTATAGCGATGATGTGGTTCATTTGATACCGAATATTTCTCGTGAAGAGATCAGAAATCCTTTGGTAAATTGATGTTTGTCAGTCAGCAAGCTAAGCCTTTCTGGCATAAAAGTCCAAGGGAAACAGTTTACAAGTAAGTCAGACAAAGCACCGAGTGCTTTTGAGGAAAACGGTAGGTGAGGATACAAGTTTCCTGATCTGCATAGTAAAGCAGATTAACAGCCCTGAGCTGTGATCTGAGGCTGCATAGCGGATTATGCGGTTACTGCTGTGGTTGCTGTTTCTGATTGATTGCATTTAAAAGCCCCTGAGATGCTTCTCGTGGGGAAAAAACTTGTTCTTAAGTAATCAGATAGTGTTTGGGTTGAGCATCCATGCAGTTCACGAGGGAAGTGTATGTTCCTTGGCAGTGGGTTTCACCTGAAACCCATTGTTCACCCCTGAATAAAACCAGTATCCGGTTAGTATTAAAATCAGTAATGTTTGGTTCCTAAATAATTCCTCTGAATCTCCTGCAGTGGGTTTTTGCCTCCTGTATGTCCATAAAACTTTGCGTAGTTTTCCATTCTGGATTTCACATAATGAAGGTCATTCAGGAACTGTTACTGGGATGATTTTATAGGATAGTCCTGTGTCTCCTATAAGTCTGCAGATAGATCGTCCTGTTACACCATCACAGGCACTTAGAGCGTCCACAAGCTGCTTACTGCTTTAATCTCTGGACAGATTTAGAACCCAAATGGCAAGGATGGGTGGGAGCAGCACAGCCCATCAATACCCATCTGAAAGTCAATGGCAGATTTGGCTTGTGCCTTTATAACGCGAGATGGATGTACCAGATAAAATGGAAAGACTCATGAAAACAAAGGGTGCTGTTTCTTGCCTGTAGGGAAATACAAAAGAAGTCTTTGGGGTGTTCGGATCGCTGAGTCACTCCTCATTTAAAACACAACAAAAGAAGTCTGGGGTGTTCGGATCGCTGAGTCACTCCTCATTTAAAACACAACAAAAAAAGTTTTGCCCTCAAACTACTGGAGAAAGGGAAAGCTGTGTCAAAATTCCGAGGGCTTTTTTTTTTTTCCCCCAGAGATTTTTAGACAACTGATGGTTTAGACAACAGGTTTTCTGATGGCCACAATAGGAGTCTGGTATCCAGTTGCTTTTGAAAATCCCACTGACCTCTTGACTACTCGGTGACCATGAGCTTTTGTGTTACAGCACTGCCCAGGAATGCAGAGCTTTGTAGAGCCATTGTTTTCCTTGTGTGAATCTATTTTGCAGCCTCCAGGGTGGTTCAATGACTCCAAAGTAGGTGGGATCTCTGGAGCTGGTAGACCATGGCTGGTTGCAGTGGAGAGGACACCTGGAGTATGGTTGTGTAGAGCATGTCCAATGTGCATCCACGTTCAGGAGCCCGGCATGGGCTGGTGGTTCAGGCTGTGTGGGGATGGCAACGGGAGAAGCAACACGGACCTTGTACCCGAGGTGAACTTTCACAGCAGCTGCTGTAGGCCTACACTGAGATCAGGACCTTCTCATCCTCGGCATTTTACAAATGCAGCAGCATGAGAGTTCAAAAGCCACTAAGAAGGCGTATTTTGGCAGAGGAACAGAGCCTGTTTGTTTAATCTGAGAAGACCATACAAGCTAAATATACCATCCAGAAAAGAGGTGAGATCAGGAACGGGGGCATCTAAGTACAAAATGCCTTTCACAAAGGGAAGAGCAGGGCAATGCAAACAGCGACTAAACCCCGTTCTCCTCTGGTGCCTCATCCCCAGAGCTGGCAGTGGTGGGATGTGCTGGACCAGGGACTGCAGCTACAGCCAGGCTTGAAACAAGAAGGTTTCATGGATCCATTTGTCCTAATGATAAAGCACATTGGATCTTCTGGTGCAAAGCAGCAGAAGGGAAATCTGGGGGCAAGGGTTATGCTGCAGGTGACTTTTAAGGAGGGGAAAGAGATCCACTTGGAGTTTTGGAGCTTTTTTCAATTCAGGTGTTTTGTGATGACCCTTCTCCCGTCACTTGAAGAACTCATGACATGTTTTCTGTTTCTGTTTCAGGCCAAGAACATCCTAATAGCCTGCGGCACAAATACAACTTCATTGCAGATGTGGTGGAGAAGATCGCTCCTGCTGTGGTTCACATTGAATTATTTCGCAAGTAAACAAGATGTTCAGTTTTGATTTTTGTATTCTTGAAAACAGCTGTTAGTGTGCCAGAAATGCTGATTGATGCTACACAATAGCAAAGAGGTTTTTGAGGTGATAAATATTTGCCATGCTTAAAAATTAAAGATAATTTAAGAGTCCTGGAAAAACAAACAAACAAATAAAGCCTCAAACCACAACCCAAGGTTAAACTACTGCATGTGCAGTATCTTGTTAATGATAATATATAACATCAGATATCCTAAAAATTAAAAAAAACCACCAAACTCTTTTTGGCTGTGTGTTACTTGGAATGATTTGTGATCTTTCAACTTTTTGCAGAGACAAATGTTTATTTCCCCATGTCTTCTAGACTCCCTTATTCGAAGAGGGAGATTCCTGTTGCCAGTGGTTCAGGGTTCATTGTCTCAGAAGACGGACTGATAGTGACAAACGCCCATGTCGTCACCAACAAAAACAGGGTGAAGGTGGAACTGAAGAACGGTGAAACATATGAAGCTAAAATTAAAGATGTTGATGAAAAAGCTGACATTGCACTAATTAAAATAGATTCTCAGGTGAGTCATTAAAGCAAGACACATTTTTTGGTCCTTAATTTATTATCCTCCTGCCCAAAAGCTATTGCTGATTTTTGTGTGGGAAGGAAGGGCTGGCAGTTGAAGGGTCTGAGTTATGGAGAATCTCTGAGCTAGGTTGATACACGTTTTTCAAAGCCAAGTTTGTGGTTGGTCGTGGTTAATTTTATCACCTCAGTGTAGCGCAAGCAGGACATCACTCTTTGTGTATGTTTTTATTTTGAAGATGCACACAACTCATAGGCTAAGATAACTCGCTCCTTTTCAAAAGAAACAGGAGCTGTTCCCTTGTGGTTGGTGGAGGGATGTATTAGTCTTTCTTGTGCGCTTGTATTGAAGTTACAAATTGCTTTTAGAAGATGTATTTTGTGCTGGTGAAGGGCTGTACTGCACTGATGTAGGTATTAAAATGGAAAATATTTTAGGAAGCATCTTGAACATGCAAATTAAAGCCTCCTTGAAAAGTTGCTCATGCACTGCAAGTGGTTTTTCTGAATGACCAGGAATTTAACTTCCCATCCACAGTCTCCCTCCCTATCAAACGGACGGCTGTCAGCATTTTTCTGCCTCCTGTAACAGCGGAAAAGCTCTCATGCTGTTCTGTACACGGTGACAGCACAGCGCAAGCAGAATATTGTGTGGAAATACGGTGTAATGTAGATGCAATTAAACACATGTGATTGCTTGGGGTGCTGCTCATATTGGCTTCCCTTGTTTGGACTGTTAGTTATGATCTCAAAATTGAACGGGCAAGAACGTTTCATTTGAAACACATGACTCAAAAATGTGTAAATCTTGCAGTGTTGTTTTAGTTCAGGCCTATTCCCCAGTGAGGTCAAAAGTGTTTGTGCCAGAGTTCATGACTAAATCAGACATTTAATTCAGAACTCTTGGATGACCCAAGATATGAAGTTTATTTGTAATTTAAAATCTCTTTCTTTTCCTTGCTTATAAGCTTCTCAACAGCAACATGGCAAAAAAAATGTAACAATACCAAGAATGTTTTTTGTTATGTTGTTTTTTCCTATTTTTCTGGGAAGGAAGTCCAGTTTTCCAGTGAGCTGTGGTGACATGGCACTGGGAAATCCCAATCCTCAGTAAGGCCTGAGGCACCTCTGTTCACAGGACAGGATGCTTTGTATTTGGAGAACTAGAAACACTAAATTTTAAGTGTTTGCAAAAAAAAAAAAGTTAAAATAGAAGTGCAGACAGTTAAGCAGTTGATTTTCGGACTGAACTTCCATGGGCCATTTTTATATCCATTTAAGTTCAGTGTTTGAGCTTTCCCTTTTGTACTGAAATGCCCTGCGATCATTCAGATTCATAAAAGGCTTTTTAAAATCACAGAGGTAATAATTTGTTAAAGTTGAAATATATTTGATGACTAAATAAGTCAATGTGATGGTACAAACAGCCCTTTAAAAACTTGGATGTGACATGAAAATCCTCCCTAAGGATTTTTAAGAAAGAGGTGAAGTTCTTCCTTTCGAATAAATTAGTTGAAGGTGAGGCAGAGGACTATTTTTTTTAATTTTTTGTTTTGTTTTGTTTTTCTATGGCATGTTAAGGCAGGATCTGATGAGTGAAGAATGTTTCTGTGGTTAGGGACAGAGCTGGGCTTGAAGTACGAGTTTAGGCTGTCAGTTGTCATTCCTAAAACTGTCAAGATTTTGCAGCAGCACGCATGCTGTTCACCAGGTGTGAACATCTGGCCAAAGACATCACTAGAACTAATTTGGCTTTGCCAAGTGCAATAGGAAGGGAAAGAGGGTGGTGAAATCTGTGCACCAGTAAACATGAACTGTTTCCCTGGTTAAATTCTTCTCCATGGAAAAACGTATTGCAGTCCACGTGCGATAAACACGAGGGCAATATACAAACAGCTTTGAGGTGGCAGCAACACTAGACAGAAAGGGTTGCAAACAATTTGGATACAGACATGTAAAATTTATAAAGCTTCCCTAGCAAAAAAAAAAAATGGACTTTGGCAGCATAGGCAGAAGCTGGTGAAATAATCTACCCTGTGTGACATGGGTGATACTGCCGTCAGCCTGAAGCCTTTAAAAAACGTTGCACAACACTCCAAAGCCAGCAGATGCTTTTGAGCTGGCAGAGCTTGATTATGAAATTCATCTCCAGACAAATAACTACCTTGTTGAATATGTGAGACAGCTGCTGAAAACTGTAAACACCAGAAGGAGGAGAGAAACTTTTTGTGGTGGACTAATGGACAGTGTCAGGGTTAATGGAGGGCAGAATCAGAAGAGAGCCCTGTGCCCTCACCCAAATTGAAGCTGGAAACCAAAAGTAGTGGAAAGCGGAGGTGAGTTTTGCCTGGAGAACCCTTTCACCCCTGGAAGTTGGACTCTGCCCACAGAAAAGATCTCTCTGGCAGCTCCCTCCGGTTTGGCAGCACATACAGGAAGGGGTGAGCATGGTGAATGGGTGCATTTTGAGGTGTACCTTCTCCCTGCATGCTGAAAAACCAGCCATGAGACACTTGCCACTTCCGTTGTCATGGAAGACATGCCAGGGCATGAAGAGTTTTGTTCCTCGAAGTGACCAGTTGCTGCCTTCTGTATCCCAGGCAGGATTTGGCATCTACACAGTACAGCAGCAGTGGGTTTGTGACCGATCTCTAATTTGTGGTTGTATTTCAGCCCATTTGCTTAAGGTTTTTCCGGCATCTTACTAATAACCACTTTGTTTGACACTTTTAAATCAACAAGACCTTGTGCCCTCACTCCTTTGGTTTCGTGAGGCAATGCAGCGTCTGTATCTTTGTGGTCAGAGGGGATTTGCTTTTTTTCCCCTGTGTGTACAAACTGGGGGAAGCAGGAAAGCAAACTTTCCTGTTTGTGTATCAATATTTTAATAGCTTGCATTTTGAAAAACCAAACTACTGGAATACCAGATGTAAGTGGCTTTTCTAAAATGCTATTTTACTTTGAAATCTGTAGCTGGATATTACACTGCTTCCTCTGAGAGCCCGAGGAAGCCCACATATTGCTTCCAGAATGCTTCGGGACCCATAGAAATGGAATAGCTTGTAAAAAGCTTGCATGTTAACTCCTGTTTACTCATCAGTTTAGGCAGCAGTGGTTTTCTGCCATCTTCGATTGCTAGTAGCCCTCACTGTGGGGACGATGTGCTGGTCCATCTCCCCAGGCAGTAAAATGCTCACACACCTCCAGGGTGGGTCTGCCAGCACCAGGGCATTTTATTTTATTTTATGTTATGTTAAGGGAGGAGAGCAATGTCTTGCTGGGTAATTGAAAGCCCAGTGACGTAGCAAAACAACGCTTCCTCCTTTTTTCTGTTTTTTTCCTGCGAGCTTCCCATGCTCCATATTTAGAGAAGGAGACTGAGTTTTGTTTTTCTAGCTATAGATGAAATACTTTCAGAGGCTTGTCATGCATTTAGCTTGGGTTTTTTCATTTTCTTTGGCATTTTGTCAAGCAGTTTCTAGATTGTAGACGATACGCTACATTTTTATGTGCTCACGGCCTGTGTTTTTATTTTGTTATAAAGTATTCTGAAAGTTAAATAGTTTCATTAATGAGAACAGATATGCAATTCCCAGGGAAGTTACACGTTTTGCCAGTTGGTTACAGATGAATTAGCATACCATACAAGCATCTGTTTCTTTTCCACCTAAAAATAAAAAGCATGAAGGAAATCTGTCGCTATTTAACACAATTTGAACTCGGAACATTTGTTTCCTCTTCAGCACTTTATTGAACTGCAAACTCTTCCCTGAGACTTTGTGGTCTTCCTCCCACAAGTGAAGGGTGTTTGAGCAGAGAAAGGATTTACTCACTTTCTATGCCAACATGGAGACAGATTCACTTATTTCATGGGTGAAAAGGATCCAGCTGAAACCCCAACTGGGTTATGCCCACCCGTCTCTTGTTTTTTATTTCTCTCCAGCACTGGCTATGCCCAGGTTACCTCCTGCTGCTTCTCTTTGTCAAGGCTCCACTTATTTTACCTTACTTAAGTTGCATTGCTAATATATAATAGATTCATAGAATGGTTAGAGTTGGAAGAGACCCACCAGACCAGGCAACTGCTATGCCCTGGGCAGGGACACCTCCCACCAGACCAGGTTGCTTAAAGCCCCGTCCAGCCTGGCCTTCAATCCCTCCAGGGATGAGGCATCCACAGTTTCTCTGGGCAACCTGGGCCAGGGTCTCACCACTCTCACAGGAAAGAATTTCTTCTTGGTATCTAATCTAAATCTTCACTCTTTCAGTTTAAAACTGCTCCTCCTTGTCCTATCACGGTGTTCCCTGATCAGGAGTCCTTCCCCAGCGTTTCTGTAGCCCTTTTAGGGACTGGAAGGGGCTCTAAGGTTTCCCCGGAGCCTCCTCTTCTCCAGGCTGAACAACGCCAACTCTTTCAGCCTATCCTCATTGTTGAGGTGCTCCACACCCTGTATATCAGGTCTCCTATGCTGAGCTTATATCTCCCATCTGTGGCATAGCTGCATCTGATCCTTCGACGAAGCTGTCTCTTGAAGCTCTCTGTTTCGTGGGAGTTATTTTTATCTAGGGTTGGAGTCAAATCCATGTATAAAAATGTCTGAAGTTCTTTGGGATGAGAAAGACTTAAAATATTAGCACTAATTAATGGCTCATTCTCTGTCTGGGTGTAAACAGTGAGTCATGTGCCAATTATGGTTTTGCATGTTTAGTCCTATTTCTAGGGTACTTACAGAATGCCGGCTTGCAGATTTGTTTTGTTGAGTAAACACGGATCCCAGCAGAGCCCTGAGGCTTCATCAAATGAAAAATGAGGGAGGAGGGAAAGAAGAGACATTATGTGTTGCCCAGGGTCATGCAGTGAGTCACTGGGAAAGCTGGCTTTAGGTGTTGGGTGTTTCTGTCTCCCTGTTCATTGTGCTGCAAGGCATGCTCATTCGCCTGGGCTTTTAATTAACTGTTGTGGCAAATCTATAGTTAACTGAAGAGAATCACGAGTTCTAACAGTAGTTACATCATCCTGATGACCATCAGATGCTTTGTAAAAATTGAAAAGTACCCATTAAGTATAGATAGGAGGGGCCCCAGACCCAGGCATTTAGTCTTGGTTTCCAAGGACTGCCTTAACATCCTCAGTAAGGGGTTGCCAGTGGAAGGGGGCGAGGATACAGGCAGCGTGTTCTGATATGATTCTCATTACAACCACCACAATAAATGCTTGACCTGCATCTCCAATACTCCTCATGTGGCCTGCAAAAGGACATACTTCCCACTTGATCACTCAGTGCCCAGGGAGTTTGATTGGTTTTCTACTGATTTCACTGCAAAACCACCTCTGCAATTTAAATAAATACTTGGGAGAGGGAGGGTTGATAACAGAAAGTTTAGTTCTGAGTGTGGCAACATTACTTTTAAGCTTTTTCAGAGAGCAAACTCAAATCACTATAGCCACTACAAAGGATATATTCATCATAACCAATTCTTCATGTCATTTACTTGTAGAGGTGCTAACGAGAGTATTTACACGCAGTGCTGTTTGCGCGCTCTGCACCACACTGCGAAATTGTAAGGAACAGCATTTCTCAAGCCCCACTAACTTTCTGTTAAGTGTGGTAGATACCCCTGTGGGTGGTCTTGGCATGGGGCTACGTAACAGGCAAAAAAATTAATTCTCTTGCTTAACAGAATACGACAAATCAAATGCTATAGTTACATTTGCAGTGATCTTGAGATAGTGTATTTTCCCATAAGGCGATAGCTCTCCTAGAAACGTGCTGCATAGAGAACACATTTTCCAAAGCTATGTTTCATAATATGTGCAGAGCAAAGCAATTTTTGCAATTGATTTTTGTTTAGCGAAGGAAAGGTTAGCCAAACTCTTTCCAGAAGGCGCGTTGAATCACACAGATGACCCACAGCCAATCCATACAGGGTTAGACTTTGAACTGAAGCCTAGCTAGTATAGGCACGGGCTTGAAAACTCAGCACAATCAAAAGTAATTGTATTAGTCAGAGATTGCTCATGTTTTTGCTTTCTGCTGCCAAATGCAAATTTGGCGTAGTGACTGTTATTATAACTCAGGGACATTGTATAAATCTTTAAATTCATACACAGCCAATCTTTCTTTTTTTTAATAATGAAGAAAAAATATTTTAATTTTGTTTTGCTTGTCTATCTTTCATTTGCTGATAAACATCCTCTTTCTCTATAAAATATGCATTCTCAGTGCACTGGGATACAAAAAAAGCTACTTTTTGTGTTGTTGGGTTAGTGTTGTGTTATTTTTTTTTAAATAGGGAAAATCAGTGCCAAAAAGAGATGCTCTTCTTGACCAACGACATCTTGAAAACACGTGCTACGTAAGCTTAATAGCATCTGGTGAGAGAAGGAAGGGCCAGGATGCTCCCTCTCTCCAAACGAGATCCATATGGGGCCATTGGTGTTGCATCTGCTGCGTGCTTCCCGGCACAGCTAATCGGAGCTGCCTCTTCCCTGCTGTACTGAGAGGTCCCTCGGAGTCAGGGCTGTGCTCTGATATTAGGAACCACTCAGCAGCGTTGCCTTGGGATGTTGCTGCTTCTCTGCCGCCCTGCAAACACGATGGGAAAACTGGGCATCGCCCTTGAGTCCTTCTCAGAATCCAGCTGCAGCCTTGGTTGGGCCTATCCACATCTGTGGCACTGATAGGGACCACGGATAATTATTATTTAATAGTAAGGCATTGCTAGTTGTGTAAGGGAAATGTTTTTCTCCTTACCGTGTAGCCTATTCTGTTTCTCTTCCAACTGATTCTGTTTAACAAGCAGTTAGTTAATTATTTTCTTGCTGTCTGGAGACTGAAAGATAAGTTTCCATAATGCATCTTAATCCTGTCTAGGATTTTGGCAGTGAGTTTTATTGAAACAATCTGTTATCTGTTGCAATTCAACCAGCAAAATTTTACTCAAAGTCAGATAAAGGATACACAGGACCAGGCTTGTTAAACATTAAAACAATAACTTCTGTATTTGCAGCAGCATATAGTGATGACTGATGCCTTTATTTTTTCTTTTCTACTTTGCAGCGTTGTGTATCTCCTAGGATATTTGAAATAACTGTAGGGGAAAAATAGGAAGTGGTGGGTGTTTGGATTAGTTTATATTAGTGGATTTTTGTCTCTAAAGGTGTCTTATCAATACAGACTCACTAACTTGGGCATTTGTACAAATATAATCAGGTCATATGTAGTATTTTCTTGTTTCTTTGCTACATGAGCACGCAGTGCATAGCTTTATGATCCCATCAAGTATAGGCACATACATCTGTGTGCTTGGGAACAGGTATGGGATGAAAAAGAGACCTGTACAAGTTTTCCAGCAGGAATAGATTATAAGAAGGGAGTATTAAGCTAATTTGTACATCCATTTTAGGTAAACAGCTCCAGAATACCTTGAAGGTACCCTGGTTCAGATAAAGTGACTATATTATCCATTCCTTGGAAACTAGTCTGCATCTAGAATCACTGGCCTGTTTTGAAAATTTAAACTAATGTCTTTTCTTAACTTTTGGGGCCAGGTTTGTTGAACAAAGGAAAGAATTTTGTTAAGTGGGGTGGGCTTGGAGGAAAGCTATCTTAAAGTTAGGTTTGCCAAGCACAAGATACATTCTGTTTTGATTTCAGGTTCAGATCCTTCAAATCCTTCAGTTGAAACCTGAATTTATATGTGTCTAGGTCCATCGATGCTAATAGAAATAGTCTAGTGACATGATTAAACATGGCGCTCATGAGGAATTTACAGGCAGGTGATAAATGAAGGTGAAGTATTTATTAAAAATGGGAGGTTCTGTTTCAGAACATATTTCTTAATTACCTGGTAAGGAGGAGGCCTTAAGAACTTCCCATCTGTTTTCTGATTGCTGTGGAGGGGTTGTAGGTCCAGCTTGAGTCATCTCTTATCCAGCCAGTTTGGTTCCTGTGCAGATACAACACATCTTGGAGAAACCACACTTGGTTCCTTTGATCCATCGCATTGACAAGGGTGTGTGGATCCAACTGTCCCTCCCTTTTTTTTTTTTTTTTTAATTGCTGTAAATTGCAGAGGTCTCTGTTGACACTGGATTTTAAGAATGTTTTGTGTTTTAGTGGAAATGTCTTTAATAACGTGATAATGAATATGCTTAGAGATAAGATCTTGAAAGGAAAATATAATTGTCTCCTCTGCTGTCATAACAGAAAAATCCCATAAGGTCTTTAAATCCTAATATCTTCAGAAGAAGACATCAGTGTATGTAGGAGGCAATATAATTATTTAGAAGAGATACTCCATTGGAAAAAACCAGTAAGATGAAACGTTAGCTGGTGTCTTACAAGAATATAAAATGCTTTTAACTATACATGTGCAGCTTTGATATAGTTGTTGCTTTCATGACTCTTTAATGTTCACTCTTAAACAATACGTTATTTTTACTTCAGCAGTTGTTGGCTAATTATTTCAAGAAGCTGTTGGAAACAACAATTCCTAGTATCATCAGATGTTTGCTTTGTACCAGCAGAGCATACATTTTCCTTTGGACCTTTAATTGTTTTTGATTTACTGTGTACCTATTGTGGAAAAAGTAGTCCTACAGTCTAAAGAGCCCAGTCTTAGGGTTCATTGAGATGTTTCTGTACAGAGCCATGTGAAATATTCAAAGAAAACTCAGCAAGCAGAATCCCCAAGGGATAGAAGCCTCTTTTCCTCTCTGCTCTATTAATGTATTCATATTGCTATAGATTTGTTTCTACCAGTGTAATAGTCTCTTAACAACATCTGATTTTTCTATTTATTCCTTTTAATTTGTAGGGTAAATTGCCGGTTCTTCTGCTTGGTCAGTCTGCAGACTTGAGGCCAGGAGAATTTGTGGTCGCGATTGGAAGTCCGTTTTCCCTTCAAAACACAGTGACTACAGGGATCGTTAGTACCACTCAGCGTGGAGGGAAGGAGCTGGGGCTCCGCAACTCTGATATGGACTATATTCAGACCGATGCCATCATCAACGTAGGTTCCGCTCTACCCTTCAGTGCTTAGATTTCTTGAGTAGCTGCTTTTAGAGTCTCACCCATGATACAATTCTTAGGAACAGTGAGCACAGTTGGCTTTTCTTTTATCCATGTAAATACGGACATCTGCGATGCAGCAGTGCTTGATTGTTATTTAAAAATCCCCCAAGGAACCACACCAAGTACAATATCTGCTTTAACTTCAAAATTCTTACAAATTCCAAGGGATGAGGCAATATTCCCTGGTGAATAAGTATCTTTTCGAAATCCATTATGTTTTTAAAAAGAAGCCAAGCTTAGTTTAAGGATTTGAGTTTGTTTCTGCAATAAGGCAAAACAATAGTTTTTGTACTTCTACTGTTGGCCTTGTAAGAAATCTTCACTAACAGCTCCCAGAGCTGTCCTAAAATCTTCTAAGTTTCTAGTGTGGTACTATTAAAACAAAAGAAAAACCTTGGCTTTCTTAACTTACCCTGGCAAGAGAAGAAGGACTAAGGGTTTGCAAGGCTCAGCTAAAAGCAATGATGTTAAGTCTAGTTAATGGGGTTGGATGTTAAGACTGTTCTGTTGCACTCATTTAATAGACAATGAAAAAAATACTACAGAAATATTTAAAAAATTCTTTTATGTTTTGCTTGTCATGAATGAAGAGGTAGATATTAAAACATGTTCTTGCCATATGTTTATTTTCAGTATGGAAACTCCGGAGGGCCCCTAGTAAATCTGGTAAGAGTTTCTTTAAGTTTGCTTAGTGTCAAGTTTATTACTTTTTAGCTTACATAAAACCCTCAAAACCCCACCCAAACCAGCAAACAAACAAAACCTCACACCAGAAAGGTGATTCAGAACTTTTCAATATCTGTCTGACTACATGAAATTCACATGGTTCTTACTAATCACTTGTCCGTGTTTATGCTGGCAAATTTCAAGATAAGCTTGCATTTCTATATTTAAGGTGTTTATGGTTTGCATAGTTTTGAGCAAGTGTAATATCCAACTTTTTTTTTTTTTTTTTTTTTTTTTTTTTTTTTTTTTTTTTTGCTTATGCCTTGCAAAAAAGTAAAAAGCACGTTTTAAACTTGAGGTATTTGCACTATGGTGTTGGGGTTTTTTTTTGCATACTGAAACTCAGCTTAATGGTTCAAGAACATATCCACCCTTTTATTTTGAATCACACTGAGGGGGTTGAAAACACTATATATTTATCTGAACATTAGGGTTTATTTGCTGATATTATAGTCGGCTCTGATTCTGTTATCTATATCCCATATCCCAGGCTGGATGGGGCTTTGAGCAACCTGGTCTGGTGGGAGGTGTCCCTGCCCAGGGCAGGGGGTTGGAACTAGATGGCCTTTAAGGTCCCTTCCCACCCAACCCATTCTGTGATTCTGTGACCTGGCAGCAGCTGTGAACAAGCCCAAGAGAGAAAAATGGAAACAGGTTCCACAACCCAACTACTGTCTGAGAATTGTTGGATGGGGACATGTGGGGTCAAACAGAGGAGAGGCAGTGGTCCTCAGTGAGGGAAGAAAAAGCTAATCAAGCTTCTACCTTGGAGATATGACTTTGTTTTTTTTACCTAACTCGTAGAATTTCAGCACCAATAACCTCCGTTTTCAAGTTTATCATTAGATAGTTTTTATCTGGGATAGATGGCGGAAGGAAGCTGCTGAGATTTCAGAAGAGTTAGCATCATCAGGTGGCAGCACAGACGTTTTATCTAAAATTTTCTCTTGGAGTCTCATTACTGGGAAATGCTTTTAATTTTTGGTGAACTGTTTTTTTTCTTTATATTACTATGCAATATTTGCTCAGAAACATTTGGTTCCACGCTTTGCAGGAGAGCTGCCCAGTTCTAATCTCTCTTCTGCTACTGGCAGTATGAATATCCACATCAGTTCTTTGAAACCATAGAATACTTTATCAATAGATGATTCAGAGAAATTGGACCACTTAGAAAATTGAACACCAGCTATGGAAAGTGTTGTACGAGTTTGCCTTTGTGATTGTTTAGAAGAAACCATGCATTTCTCTTGAAGACATTTCACATTTGCTAATAGCGATTTCTTATTTCTCTAGGATGGTGAAGTCATAGGAATTAACACGTTAAAAGTTACAGCAGGGATCTCGTTTGCTATCCCCTCAGATAAAATCAAAAAGTTCCTAACCGAATCCCATGACAGACAAGCTAAAGGTACTGTACTTCACTGCTTTGAAAGACAAATGATAAACCAGAAAGTCAACAGCTCTTCTGCTTAGAGTGATTGATCAAGACCTGTTTTCCTTTTTGTAGGAAAAGCTATAACCAAAAAGAAGTACATTGGCATACGAATGATGTCCCTAACTCCTAGGTAAGTAAAAGCAGTGGCTCCTCACCTTTCTGAAGTGTGGTTCACTGTGTGTGTTTTGATCAAGCTTGCCATCTGCAGAAACAGCCAGGAGGATGAACCACCAGCACCTGCTTCTGTAGGTGCTGGTGAAAACCTGCTATCTTTTCCCTGCGCCTGCCACATGGTTGAACTCTCCTGTAGACTCTTGTATGAGCTAGTTCTTAAACAACTCCCTGGACTTTTTCTTTTCCTTAATACTTCGGGAGAGATGTTAGCAATTGCTAATTTGTCCCCGGGTTCTATTAGTGTTGTTGCCACCTGTCCCATGCTGTCATGTGGGTCAAGGAGAAGAGAGGACAGTATGTTTTAAAGGATTACAACAGCTATGTGCACATTTCTATTTCTATACAAATATTTTCATTAAACACTTCACTTGGTGTAAAATGAAGCTTCTGTGTGGACTTGCTTATTCATACTCAAACCAGAAAATACTCCGAGCATATGATACTGCATCCTGTAGAAATAACCAGGTTTCACTTGTGCAGGACATGGGGTATAACAAAGCACTGAATGCTGAGGGGGCCTTTTTCCTTATATGTTCAGGATCTGCTAGTTCTAAAGCAGTGACCAAGTTTTGAAATCTATTAACCCTGCTTCTCTCTATCTATTGAAATAATTGCTTCTACCAGAAATAGGCATTAAAAAGCTGTATGCATGCAAAAAAAAGTGTGGTAATTCTTGAAATCCTTTTAAGAGTTAAAATGAATTGTGAAGTGTCATGCCAATATGTGTAAAATACCTCAGGTAGCGAACGCTAAGTGAGGTAACTAAGTAAAAATGTGTGACTTTTCTTTTTTTCCATCTTGTCAAAATACTTTTGTTGCTGTTTTTTTTTTTCATTTTCCAGCAAAGCTAGAGAACTGAAGGATCGCCATAAAGACTTCCCTGATGTTGTCTCTGGGGCCTATGTTATTGAAGTAATTCCAGAAACACCAGCTGAAGCGTAAGTTGAACTACTCTTTTCTCAAAACCACTGCCACTGATTTAAGGGGGTAATGACGGAGAATGTTCCCTGCTTAACTGGCTATCTTGATTATGCTAAATTAACAAAATTACAACCATCTGATAGCAATTTGATTGTCTGCTGGAAATCAGTTTGTGGTTTCAGTCTGGTCCCCAATGGGCAATACTGGGAATGTAGCAGGGTATTGCAGCAAAGCCCTGTCAGCGTTCCCGGCCAAAAGGGCAAGGATTCAGTGGGTGTGAAAACTTCAATTTTTATTTTTCTCAGCATTTTCTTCTAAGACATCTGTTGTACTGATGCCAGTGCTGAATAAAGATGTTCGCTTGTGTGTGCTCCCCATAGGGAGCCCTGTAGGCCCTGTAGGAGAGCAAGGGAGAAGCTTTGCTTCCACCTTGTGAAGATGTGCCATCACACGTGGGCAAATCCACAGGCTCTTCTGGCACATCTGCACCGTGAGTGAAATTGTCTCTTGGCAGGAGACAGTCTTCCATGATAAAGCTTTGTCAGGAGTCACGATACTGGGAGAACCTCTTGGTTTTGGCCAGCTGACCTTTTTCTCTTCACTTGCTGGTTGGGACCACACTTCACGGGCTGCCTGGGTGAAGTATGGCATCTGGTCTGTGGTCACTGACACTGGTCTGGCTGGCTGCTGGAGACACTTTCCCTTCAAAGTCTGGCTGATATAAAACTGCTTAGTAATCCAGGATAGGAAATAGGAAACTTTCTTCATTTTCTGGAAGTAGAGCATCATTTAAAAGAAGAGCAAATCTCTGTGGCAAAGAGAAATAAAAAAAAAAACAAAGGCACGTAAGCAGAAAGCTTTATGGAGCAGGCATGTGTTACCTCTTAGGGAGACTGCGAGGCTGGTTGGATGATGTCTTTTTGTTGTAGTTCGGATGCCACTGTAAGATACATACAGTGTTAGCTCTCTAGTTTGCTTTCCAAATTATTGCTGCTTTTTGTAGGTAATTCTGGTTGGCAGTGCTGTTTGTGCAGAACACTGGTGTACATCTGTAATGTGGAATTAAACTGCAGCTAGTGCAGGAATAATGTGACTGCTCCAGTGGGGCACTGAACATGTTGCCTTGACGTGCAGGTCCAGTCTGAGGGGGAAGAAAAATCATTATCAGAGTATGGAGAATAGTTAACCAAGAGTGGGAGAAGGATACTAGAGAGGTGGAAGAAATGGGAGGCAATGTAGCCTCAGAACTTAAAGGCAACCTCAAACCAGGACAATTCACTCAAAGGCTGGCCTGGCAATTAACATGTTTGCTCTTGTCCCCTGCTCCTAGTCTGTGGATTTCCCCGTTCTGCTGGTTTCCTCTCCAATGCGCATTGTGTAGACCTGTTGGTGGGGGAATTAGAGCAGTTCTGCAGCAACCTGCCTGGGGTATGTGTTGAGGAGAGGCTGCCTGAGAGACCAAGATATAATCCGTAGAGTTTCTCCTATGAAAATGTTTTAAGTCATGCCTTCAGGAGGCAACCAGATTTGTTGCAAAGTTTGGCCAAGACATCCTGCTTGCAGGAGACACTCACGTAAGGCGTTTTTTGCGGGCGGAAGGGGCTGATGACTGCTCTGTGGTTTTGTGAAGAAGGATTCTGCTGAAGGGCTGAATCATGTCTGATCTTGTTACTTGGTTAATATTTCCATAACTCAGAGCCAGATCGTTGTGCAAGACTGGGCAAGACGTTGTGGTCGCTGGTATCCCTCACCACCTCGTTTCTTGGTCCCAGCAGCAGTCTCAGCCAGCTCAGGGAGAGACCCGCAGCTCTGGGCAGGACAGCCTTGCCATGCTGGCTCTGGCTCTGCCCTGTCTTGTTTTGAGTCTGGAGGGTTTTGCTTTTGGCTTGCATATAGTGCTGAGGTCAGGAGAAAGGGCTTTGGGGGCTACAGGCAGGTGGGCAAGGGAAAGGGCGTCAACGTTTTTGGTGACTTGGCTGGATCACTGCTCTCTGTTACTCTGCTCGGGTTTAAAGCCCAAAGGTAAGGTAAAGAGGCCACCGGTAAGCTATGTATGGAGGACAGCAGGGATCCAGAACTGAAATTCCTCATGTGTTAAACACACTGTACCATTCAGATTGCTTTGCTAAGTATATGTGGAAAAAAAAAAAAAAAAAGCTTGGACAGTTTCCCCATTAAAGTGAGAATCTTGCTGCAATTATTTTAAAAGAAAAATGTGCCTCTGTCTCTTCCACCAAATCAGCATCTAGAATCCTGACTGCAGAATCATTGCACGATTTGCAATAGTGAATTCCTTTAAAAGAGCGGAATATGGGATTCATCAAACTTGTACCTCCATCCAATCTTTTGAGGTTTCTGCATTGTGTTGTAATCTTCACCCCTTCATAAATTTTTGCCCACTCACTGTGTCACTGTGCAACTGCTGTTGGGTGGGAAATAGGAAAAATCCAGCAATCTTTTTTTTTTAAAAAAAACCAACCCTATATTGTAAAGGCAATAAAATGGCAATTATAATAATACATTGCTGCTTTGTGTTTTCAGCGGCGGCCTGAAGGACAACGATGTGATTATAAGCATCAATGGACAGTCGATAAGTTCAGCCAGTGATGTCAGTGACATTATTAAAAAGGACAGTACGTTGAACATGGTCATACGCAGGGGCAATGAAGATGTTATGTTAACAGTAGTTCCCGAAGAAATCGATCCCTAACCAGAAACATGAGCTGGATTTCATGTTTTCTTTTAACAGCATTGGACTGCTTATATTCTCTCTGTGCTGGTACAGGAAACGTTAGACTTCTGACCAACTTTCTGCTTGTTCAGTGGATAGTATTGGCCAACAGAGTAACTTCTAATAGGTTTAAGGTACAAAATCAGCGTAATTTCACATACTCCAGATGATAATTTTTTTTTTCCTTCTGTATTATGTACGCAATGTATTCTTTACTGGCTGTTACATTCCCCGCTTAACAAATCGACGTTTGCTTCCCTGTGTTGACTAGATTTACCATTATTTCTGCAAAAGATTTAAATAAAACCCACGCACACAATGTGTGTTGTGGTATTCAGGTATTTATAAGTTAGCTGTGTTTTAACTGGAAATGCCATTGTAAAGGAGTAGTTGGTTGAAAAGAAAACAATTGGGAAATAAAAGTTTGGTTTATAAACACAAAGAAATCCCAACCGAAATAACCCTTTGAGGATCCCGTGCAGGACTTTAATACTATGATATTTTTCCTAGTGTTATTAAAAGAATTCAACAGTACTTCCTCTTGTGAGTGATTCATTTTGCTTCCCCTCGTGGAGTGTGTTTCTTTGAAAAGCACATCTGCCTGAAAGGATTCCTGATGGTCTCACTTTTATCATCATGAACCAAAACACTTACTTTTCAGTATGTGCTTGTGTTTGCGCTGTTGTGCATCTTGCAGATCTGTCATATTGACTATCCCAGAGCGCCTGTCCTGCAGATGTAATATGTTTTCCTTATTGTTTTAATTACAACTTCAACAACGCCTGAAATCTGTTTCCCCACTATAGAAATTGTCATCTTTTGTGGATCACAAATCCTATACTGCTCAGGTTCAGATATTTGTATGTCTGTAGCTGTTGTAGATCTGGCCTTAAAAGCTCTTTCAAATGGGCTGTTTTAGTCATGATCTGAGTGCCAGTGTCTGTATGATGGGAACTGGGTTTGACTGGGAGATGGGGCATTCCCCCAACATACAGACTAATCCTTATACATAGATTTATGGGTGCTCTCGAAGGATGGGATGGGATTGTCTTACTGTGAAGGAGAACAATCAACTAAATTTAATTACAGTGTAATTACTCATTGGGTAAACAACAGGCTAAGCAGCTTTTCCTTTCCTCTGTTGAAATGTGTGTCTCAGAGAATAAATCCAAGGGCTATGGGCAAGTTTTGGTGACAGTCATTCCTAAATACACTCTTCTTTGGAAACAGCTTCTTAGGAAAACTCTGCCAGGGTAGTTGGTAGTTTATGATTTTTAAAGAAAGGACTCTATTCCACGTAGTTACAGCAAGAACTCCTCTACACCCAGGTGGACAGGACTCCTTCTCTCACCAGCTGTATTTCAGTTTGTTTCAACCAGTTTGTCCCAGTTTGGGGAGCTTCTTTATCCCCAAGAGCCAGTGCCTGCTATTATGCACTTGGGTCACTGTAAATTTACACAGTCATAGAGTGTATTGATATTTGTCATGACTGAACACCTCATTACTGATTTATTTGTTCTGTCGCTGTAGTAAATCATGTGTCTGAAAATCTGCCAAGATACTACGGTGCCAAGCGCTGAAGGGCTGCAGTACTTTCTAGCATGAAACGTGCAAAGTGGAATGATCTTGCAGAGTTGCTTTGTAGGATGTTTGCAGGTTCAGCTTAGAGGTGTTGATTTGTATCGCAGTGGTATTTTATTTTGAAGATGATCCATATCCCATGTAGTGCACAGTGTGGTGACATATAGATCTCAGCAAAAAACAATTAAAAAACCCACCCACCTTCACTGCTACTGCACCTAACCCACCTAGCAAAAATTTTAGCTAAAGCCCCAAAATGAGGAAATTGTGTTTGAAACAAAAGTTATTTTTCATTTGCCTTTTTATTTCAGAACAAGTGGTTGCATAATTTACCGAGCTGTTTGATTCTTTTTATTTCTATGACTTGTTGTTGTGGTCTCTTAATATGCAAACCCATTAATTTATTTTCCTTGCTTGCTTTCCAGCTAACTACTTTGGGCTCAGCGACGATATGCCTGCAGTGACTGCTAACACAGCACATCGCTCTGCCTGTGCTTGACACAGATGTTGCTGTGAAGCATAAATGCCTTGGGACAATGTCTGGAGGTTTGCGTGTCCATCAAGAAAGAGGCAAATGAACTTGACTTTTTTAAGTGGTTTTTCTGTAAAGTATTTGACCAGGCTGTGTAGTCAAGGCCCGTAGCTCCATCTAGTGGGATGCAAGATGGTCTTTTATTGCAGCCAGTCGTTTCCATCTTACACTTGAAAGTGGTTATCCGATTTGTCTCTCTTTTTTTTATTTATAATTTTTTTTTGCATCAGATATCTGTAACCACATGCACATCTTAAAAATGTTTAGTGTCTACTGTTCTAGTATCCAGCCATGTTCGCAGCTACCCAGAGGGTATGATCAAAATGGTCTCTAGATGTTTTTTAAGTACTTAAAATAGGGTTACTGATAAGCAGAGACACAGAAAAAAAGCTTTCCTTTAATATAATTAATTAATACGGTTTTCTGATGTAGTATTGGGTTACAGAATTGGAATGGGTTTGTTTCTTTTTTGCTTCAATGCACAGTTCTTTCCAAAATGGCAATTGGAAATACTTTGTACAGGATAGCTTTGACACACTTTGTACAAATACCGCTTTCCTGGAAATTTTAGCAAGTGTTGGATGCTAAATCAGGAAAACTGGACATTCTGGCTTGATTTTCAGTATTTTGGAATGTCTGAAATGGAAAATGGAGTTACTGCATATGTGATGCGGAGTACATGGCTGCATGTGGCTGCTCTCAGAGGTAGTTTTGAAAAGCTCGTTCACTTATTCCATGAGGGAAATGCTTTGAACTAAAAGAACTGTAAAAGCTCATGACTAACAATTGTCTGGTTTCTGTGGCTTCTATGCCAAGCAGGAAGGTCCTGTGGTTTCAATAACAGAGGGATTTCTTTCTTTTTTTCCTCCCACTCCTCTCTCCCTCCCCACCGCTATTTTCTATTGATGTTAAGGAAGCTGAGGGTGTTTTAAAAACTGTACCTTTCCAAATTAGAACGAGACATGTAGTAGGGCATTAGATAATATACAGGTTATTGCTGTGTATCAGAAAAATACCGTAGAGGTGATTAAAACTGCAGTTGCAGGTAGCCAGGAGAAATAGTGGTGATGAAGAAGTTAGAGGTGACCAGTCCAGAGCAGTGAATGATGACTGCCACTGAGTATTAATTTGATGCGATGGGAGGTCAGTGCAGGAGCCCTTTTCATCCTTAGGGTGAGAATAAAGTTTGCTGGAGGTTTCAGGGATCTTCTTGATTGAATTATATTTGAGATTATTCTTGCTGTTCCTAAATTTGTGTATTATTTCCCAATGTTTCCTCTTCCTCCCAGAAAATAAGGATGGTACATGGCATCCTTTACTGCATTTCCCCTCCTCTCCGTGCTCTGACTCCCTCCCCATTATTGCTCCTGGTGAAAGGAAACCAGAATTACACCCTGGGCGGATGTTAAGTCAGACCTTGAAGTTAAATATCAGCGAGTTGTTGTGAGGCTTTCATTGCACCCAGAGGCATAAATGTCCCAAAGAGGCAGAGAGGAGCCAGGCAGAGAAGTGGTGGTGAAAGGTCTCCCTCATCTTGCTGTGCTTTCAGTGTTAGGATGCAGATATCCCATCCTGACCCCAAAATTCAACCAGCATTGGTTAAAGTAATCTGGAAGCAAAGGGCCAAGTAGAGTTACAAGTACATACTATAGAGTTACTAGTTTCTACCATATACTATCTACCAGGATAAGTAGAGTTATTCATAACATAAAAGACATTTTCATTCTTGACTATAGAAATGCGTAGCAGAAAGTTTTGCTGATTTTACACTCTTAGTGTGTGTAAGCTGTGTGTCTGTACATCAGTCTGTACACCTGTGTGTCTGGCTGTGCTGTCCAGGTGTCTGACACATTTTGTTCTCCTCATTCCCCAAACTCCATTCTCTTGTGCAAGATGCTGGGAAGTCAGGACACACTGGAATTAATCCAGTTTACCCACTTTGCACTGTTACTCTGTGAATATGCAATAATTTGATTTGTTAAGTGTTACTTATTGCACAAAATTACTGCTAGAACCAATGCATATGTAATTTCACTAATTGGACAGAGCAAGTGAGGAAGGAAACTACCAGAGCAGCAACTCATCAATTTAATTTATGTGCATTTTCTGGAAACTTTTACTGCAGTTTGTCGTGGTTATCTTTAGTAGTCATGGTACTGCTGTATCTGTGCCCATAAAATCCCTGAGGAAGTGGGTAATAATTAGGAATTGATTAAAGAGAAAATGAGTCAGAGCTAAAGTATGGGAGCCAAATTTACTGAATTTGGTGAAGAATTACATTTAATAGCTTGGAAATACTGCATAACATACTGGAGAGGAAAATTAAATGCTTGTACTATTCTTCCCTTTTCTGATCGGTGTTTATGCAGGGAGCACAGAGATTCCCAGAAAGTTTGCCATGTGAATATCTGAGGGAAATGGACTGTGTCACAGCAGCAATTAACTGAGTTCTCTGAACCTGGTAGAAAGCTGCTGCTTGTAGGCTTTACCACCGTACCACAGGTGTGGGTACAGAGCTGTCAATGCATCAAGCAAGGACTGCGTCTGCCTCGGTCAGTGGGATCAGAGCAGGACACAATGGCGACCGCTTGGTTTCTCTGTACCTGTCATCGCCGGACATATCCCATGCAGCAACTTCCTATGAATGTCTCTCATAAACAGATTTTTTTTTTCCTTTCCCCTCTGGAGTGGAGTTAATGGTGCATGGTTATCACTCTGCAGAGGAAAATAGAGGTGTGAGGTGTTATTGATTGAGAAAGCTGTGATTTAGCCTGTGTCCCTGTGGGAGCTGTGGGGTCTTGCTCTGTCTGCCTGGCTGCTCCTCTCCCAAATCCCCCAAAAGCTGAGAAAGGAGCAGCAGCCCATAGAATGGTTTGGGTTGGAAGGGACCTTAAAGCCCATCAAATTCCACCTCCCTGCCCTGGGAGTTGGAATTCCACGCCCCCCTCCCACTAGACCGGGTTGCTCCAAGCCCCATCCAGCCTGGCTTTGAACCCCTTCAGGGATGGGGCAGTCACAGCCTCTGGGCAACCTAGGCAGGTGTCTCACCACCCTCACAGCAAAGGAGTGACCTCCAGGATAAATAGCAATTTCTAAGAACCTCTGGTCAGGTAAGTCCACGAGGGGGCGAATTGAAGCTAAAAACTCAAAGCCACACGGGCAGTGTCTGGACATTGCAGTGTGATTATCAAACTCTTTCTGTTGGCATGGCCATGCTGAGTCGGGGTGACCTCTCACAGGAGGAGCATGACACGGGGGAAAAGCAAGTGTCCATGGAAACCTGAACCAAGTGCCTGTTCAGAGAGAAGAGCTGCAAGTTGTTCTTGTAAGAGAGTTGATTCCCACTTTCTGAGGGTCTGGGCAGGGCTGGCAAGGGAAGAGTAGGTTTTGTTTGCATCTTGAGTAAGTTCACATGTTTGGCAAGGAAGGAGAGTTAACAGTCTGGGTTGGAAGCTTGGAAAGCTTCAGGATGCTGTGATTTGGTTAAAATCTTGTACAGCTTTGCTCTTAGAGGAAAAGGAACCAAAACCCCCACAATCCTGCAAGTCACCCAGGAACGGGCAAATACAACACTAAAGAAGCTCTAGCCATCACTCTCTGGTACAAAACTAATCTGTAATAAAACACTCCCCTAATTCACTGGAGAGCAAAGAGTACAGTTCCTCACATCTGAATCAAAAAGCATGGTCAGAGACCATGGTGTCTTGCTTGGAAAGAATGTACCGCTGAAGCCAAAGGGGCACTGAGAATGCAACTTAAATTGCTGAACGTGGTTGTGGCAGGGCAATGGCAGCATCACTCCTCCCATGTGTGAGATGAGGCTTGTGGAGGTCAGCAGCAGAGTTAGCCCTTGCCTGTGGCTGAACAGGGGACATCTCCTTTGAAGTGGGGGCTGGGATCTTGAGGGAAACCTTCCTTTTGAAGAGGAGTTGACAAAAGAATGCTGCATTGCAGCAGCAGGGTTAGTGGGAGACGAATACTCTATTGATGGGAGAGAAAAGGATTTACAACCATGTAAATGTTACTATCACATACAGACTTATGTGAAGGATAATAATATATTGAAGCTGTGACAGGCATCTTGTTTTTTTCTTATGATCTATTAATTTTGCTTTTTTTTTATCCTCAGATAAGTGGGGTTTTTTAGTTAAACAAAAAAGCACTTCCAAAGAGAAGGCAGGAGTGCTGTGCAGAAGGATGAGCTCTATTCAGGTTGGTTCCAGCCTCTGCAATGACTTGCTGCAAGCACTAAGGGACATTGCAGGGGCTTCATCTGCTCAACATACTTTACTGTCTGAAAAACAGTAAAGTATGTTGAGCATACTTTTTTTTTTTTTTTAAATTAAAAGCTAGTCTACCAAAGTTCTCTGCTCAACACTCTTTCTGTCCTGGAGAAAAACAATAAGAGCTAATCCCAACCCACACGTGTTCATAGTGTCATTTGGTTTGTTACTAGAAATGCTCAATACTGCAGCTCAACTCCTGGCATGAGTCAAGATAGGAAGAGGGAGCAGCTTTAAATAACCGTCGCATCCACTGTCATTTGGAGCCTGGTATCATCAACTCAGTACTCGGTGAGCAGCAGAACTGCAGGGCTGTTGCCCAACAAGTCACTGGGGACATTCCTGCAACCACCCGTGTTACCTCCATGGCACACATGGTTTGAGAGGTGATGCATCTCTTGTACAGAGGGTTCCATGAATTTGCCCACTCCCATCTGCTGTACAGTTAGTGTTTTTTCCTAATACTGATAATCTTCCAGGTTGTTACTAAAAAGGTTTACTCCTTACTCTGTGACAAACATGGACAGTGCATGTTGTCTGCTTCCTCTTTTCAGCAACTTTATTTTATTTGAAGACTGCTATCACATCCCCCCTCTGTGCTTTTTTCCTCTGAAGACAGAGGACAATTTTCCTCAGCAATTGTTTTAATCCCTTTTTATCTCAGTTCACATTTTGTATACCTGTCCTCACTACTGGACTCTTCTTGGTGATTGAAAACCTTTTTGAAGTGCCCAGCCTGACCAAAGGGCATCACTCACCACCATATGGGCAACGTAAAGCCACATGCAGTGGTCCAGCTGCACCTTCTAGCAACCCAGTGGAGACTGACAACTCATTTACCTGTGGCAGGCAGTGGAGTGATGTTATACAGGATAATATTTATGCTTTAACTCTGGCTTCAAGCTGTGAGGGTTTGAAATTGCAGCCTGGTTTTGGCACCCTCTGCAGGAGCTGCTGGCCTGGCTCATATTCCCTATGTGTCTGTGGCACTGTGTCTGCTGATCGTTAGCACCATCCAACCAGACTTATCTCTCTTTTTTGTTTACATTAATTATTAAGTGATATTGCTTTTTATGCAATGCAGATACGTAGTAAGAAGTTGATGAATGCATAATGCAATTTACCATTTTTTTTCTCCAGTAAATTATTAATCCATTTTCAAGAAGAGATATTGCGCACTATTTTATGTGTAATTTCATAAGAACAGGGAGGCCTTTGTGCCGCATTTCTCATTGTTCGCATTATCTCAGCAGTAAAATGTTGTCAACGAATCTTTACTGCTCAGTTCTACACAACTTCTGTATTAAATTGCATACAGTACACTGAGATACATAGATGTATATGAATATACTACCCACATTACTGCAGATAACACTTTTCTGGCGGGATAGTTTTCTTTCTTGGTAGTCTACCTGCTCTTCTGTATTTCTGCAGGCTGTCTGTGTGGATTGAAGTGGTCTCTTGTAACTCTGCCTCACTTATTCTTCAGCTGTTTCCCTCAAGAGTTAGGGCATCGCACACAACCTCCCGCATCAGAAAATCTTCATACCTAAAAGACTTCCCCTTGCAGCGGCAGCTATTCCATGCAGTTGTTGGCCATCAGATAAACTGAAGATTGAAGAAGGGAGCAAGTACTGTCTCGTCTTTGTCACGGAAGTGCTAGACGTGCTTAAACAGAAATCAAGTGGTAGAAGGTTTATGGCTAAAATGGAAAGGGTTATATATTTAACTTATCTTCATCTAGAAGTCATGATATCCAGATATTACTGTAGGGAAATCTTTATGTAACTTCCATATAACCATCAAATAACTGTAACAATCTATTAACTGATTCTTTCATGTAATAGTAAATCCTTTTATTTATAATCAACAATTAATTATTATGTTCAAATACAGTTATTGCCTGTGCAAACCCCTTTGGTCAAAAGTACATCCACATGTTATATTTTGTTAACGATTCAACGTACCAAACAATTACACCTCACAAAACAATTAACCTTCTGAATGAACATTAAGTCTTTTGGTAGAGGTTAGCTTCTGGATATTGCGTTGCCTGCATTAAAATTTGCTTTATGGCAATTCATTTTCTTAAATTTGTTTTCTTTGCCTGCATTTCTTCCAGGCAAAGAGAACTCAGAAAGGTTGATGCTTTCTTTCTAAGATGAATTGATGTCCTGGTCAAGTGTATATAGGTACTTCTGTGGAAGTGGCTGGCCACTGTGCAGAGAGGCAACAAGACATCTAGTCTGGGGTGGGCTTTGTAGGAGTCAGACAGCCTTGTATTTGTAAAACTGCATTGTATTATGAATTTTTTTTTTCCTTTTTATGTTGTTTGAGGCACTCTGTGTTAAATCTTGAATGGGAATTTGGCAAAGGTGCCCTGTTATTGTGGGTGTTATTGAAAGTGAAGTAGATCAGCATGATATGGGGCAGATGGCTGGTGCCATGAGTGGGCTGGCACCACCTTGGCAGTGCCCTGAGACTCAAAGTCCTATTCTAAGGGTCAGGCAGGGCTGAGCATTGGTAAGAAACATGGTTTTCTGGGAAGATTTTGCCTCCAAGCTTTGCCTGGCACCTCATTATTGTGATATGCTGCCTGCATATTTTTATAAAATGCTGTTTGCAATTCTCATAGCTGCTGTCCTGCAGGGAATTGGGTTGGGATCTGCTTTAGGGTTTTTTCTGTTTCTGAATCAGACCCTTGCCAGCCCTCAGCCACAGCAGGGAAATTGCGCTTCCAGGAAAGTCTGCTTCAGCAAAGAAATATAATAAATTTATTTAAAAACGAAGGCCACAGAAAATTGTTCCCAGGCATTGAGCATTTATTTTGAAGAACAAGGCAATTGGAAGTGTCACAGAGACCTAAAGCAGGGAAAAATGCCTTAATCTGATTCCAGACCTCCTTTAGAAGTGTAGCACAGGAGTAAAGAGAGCTGGGGCTGTCTCCACCAAGAGCTCTGGTGCCAGGCTAGGGCCATGGCTAGGGGCTGGTCCTTAAGAACAGAGACCTGTGTTTGGTGCTGTTGGTCATTCGTGGCTTGGTAAGTGCCTGGGATTCTCGGAGTGGGAATCTCCCAGGGTGCAGCCTTAAATGTCCAAATTTCTGGCATTTGGTGTTGGAAATCAATTTTGCCTCCAAATATTGCTGGGAGTACTCAAGAGCCTGGAGGACATTTGTCAAGTACTGTACAGTATTTTGGAAAACACATTAAAATAATGAAGAAGGACACAACTGCAGAACTCAGTCATGCCTTGGTGCTGGTCAAATAGTTGTTCCCCTGATGAAGCATATTTTTGTGGTTTCCTTTTTCCTTTCAAATGTCTTTATAGGCGCAGTCTCTCTCCTTTCTAACAAAAATACCTTTGGCTTTGACTTTTTGTCTGGCTGTAGGCTTATTTATTCATGACAGCAGAAATATTTGATGCAATTACAAGTCATGGTGGGAAAAAAAAAAAAGAAGGCATAACTCCGAAGTTTAGAACTAGCAGTGACCAGCCCAGCCCAGTCAAATTCAGGAACCAGCTGCCCTAAATTCAAAACTAGGTGGGATGGATTGTTTAGGAAGTTGGCCAAACTGCAAAGGCCAAAAAAAAAAAAAAACCAAAAAAACCCCCGCATTAATAATACATAGCATTGTTGGTTTCTCTTCCACCGCAGAAACGATGTCAGAACATTGTAAATATTTGTGTAAAATCAGTGTTAAACTTTATCTAATGACAAAACAAAATGCTTTGTCATTTTTGGCAGTGAAGCAATTCATGACAGGTTGTGAAGTTCAGCACTAACTTTGGTTTCAGAGTTCCTGGTTGCAAGGAAACACAAATTTTTGAGCTGTGCTATTTGTCAAATACTTCTGTTTATCCTTAAACTTAGGGAAATATTTTTACTTTTTAGTGAAATTTTATGGGATTGTGGTTTAATGGCTTATCCTCCTATTTTTGTTCCTTACTGTGGTCATCAAACAATAAGATGAGAGAGAGAAGCCCTGAGGAGGACTTGGGAGTGCTCATGGATAAGAAGCTCAACATGAGCCAGCAGTGCACACTGGCAGCCCAGAAAGCCAACTGCATCCTGGTCTGTATCAAAAGAAGAGTGGCCAGCAGGTCGTGGGAGGTGATGACCTCCCTCTGCTCTTGTGAGACCCCACCTGGAATACTGTGTTCCACTTTGGAGTCCTCAGCACAGGAAGAGCATGGACCTGTTGAAAGGGGTCTGGAGGAGGCAACAAAAATTCTCAGAGGTCTGGATCACCCCTCCTATGAAGACAGGCTGAGAGAGTTGGTGCTGTTCAGCCTGGACAAGAGAAGGCACCAGGGAGACCTTATAACAGCCTTCCAATACCCGAAGGAGGCCTACAGGAGAGAAGAAATTCTTTCCTGTGAGAGTGGTGAGACCCTGGCCCAGGTTGCCCAGAGAAGCTGTGGCTGCCCCATCCCTGGAGGGGTTCAAGGCCAGGCTGGATGGGGCTTTGAGGAACCTGGTCTGGTGGGAGGTGTCCCTGCCCAGGGCAGGGGGGTTGGAACTGGATGATCTTTAAGGTCCCTTCCAACCTAACCATTCCATGACTCTATGATTCTATGTTTCAGACCCATCCTCCTTCTTCAATGCACTGTTCACCTTTTTCAACTTCTTCTGTTTTGTCGGGTAGTTTTGTGGCAGAAACTGAAGGCAAGACTCAAGGGAAGTCTTGGATGGATGAAAGCTGAAGTGTCCTTCCCCATCTCTTGCTGCTATCAGTTGCTGCCAACCTTGGAGGCACTTAAATTTGATTATTGGGACCCAGCTATTTAGTACCTGCCTGAAAGGGCTGAAATGGTGGGTAATCTCAGCAACTGCTGTGACTGGATGAGGCTGCTTGCAGATGGGAAAACAGAAGCCATTTTCTTTCTGAGCATGAGCGGTTCCCATCTCAAAATTGCTCAAGGGTTAGTCTGTTCAGCAAGGTGAATGCCCAAGGTGAGAAGGGGTCAAATCCACCCATCTCATCCCAGAAAATCAATCTGAACCCTTGACTATCAGCCTGACAGAGTAGAAGAGGTCTCCTTGCTTCTACCTGCATGATGCGCGACACAAAGATTTTCATGGTAAAAAGCAGGTTTTTAGCAGTGGTTAAAGGCTGCTTAAAAGCATGCAAGTCTCGGTCCTAGTCCCTGCTCTAGGTCTCACTACTGTCTCTGTTCCAGTAACTGTTTATGTAAACTGCAGGTATTCAGACTTCATAGTGACAAGGAAATTCTCTGAGATCATATTTTTCATTTATGTTTCTTTTGCCATTGAGCTTCTGTCTCCTTATCAGCTGCAGGTCTGAGTGTATTGATTTAAGTGGGGAAAAGTATATTCATATTAGGATTATGTTGCTCCCTGACACATTGTATAATATATTGGGGTGTTCATAACCAGAAAGTAAATAGGGATTAAACAGTTCCTGCTCTGCAAGATGTCCCCTCATTGAAAGGTAAAATTGATTGATTTCTGTTATCTCATACAGACCTTTGGCAAACGGATCTCATTGCGTTCAGATGTGGGAACGAGCTTGTGTACCTCACTTGGGTATGAAGGAGAAATTAGTGTTTATTAGCTGGGGTGGACTGGAGTCAGTGGAGATCTGGGAAAGGGGCTGAAAGCAGATGAAGGGCATCCAACAGGAACACGAAATAGAGAGTAGGAACAATTTTCATCTTTCATGATCATCTGCCAAGTACCTTTCCCAGATAAACTCAAGTCCCCTCTCTTCCTCAAAAGTGCGATGTCTTTTCCAGGCATGGGCAAGCAGTTCAGTAATAGCAGAGCTGGTGAACAATACATTTTTCCATTGCAATTTTACAGGGCCTCAAAGGAAAGGGGTTGTTTTGCTCCCAGCTTCTTCAATCTTTAAAAAATAGATTGGTTCAATTTACAGCAATGTTATTTGAGATATTTTGTTATGATAGGTACAGAACAGAAATATTTAGACTTTAGCATTTTGTTTAAATGAAACTGCTGAATTCAACCTGAATTTGTGATGAACCTTTTTTTCTCCTCACTTTTCAGAAATGTTTGCTCCAGCCAGGGGTATGGTTACCCCTTGTTCAGGAACATGTCATAGATCCTGACTATCATAAGATCGATGCAATTATTTCTTTCTGCAGCTCTTGGTTTTACAAAGAGCTGTCCTCTCCTCCTTACCTGGATACTCTCACTAGGCACAGGCCTTGGCCAAACACTTGCTGCTCTCCTGCTCAGTGCCCTCCAAAGGCAGCAAGCCAAGAGAAAGAAGGTGCATAAACAGAATGAACAGAGACTCCCCCATGTAGCCATGTGATAGGGACTCTAGTGTCTATGAAGTAGACCTCAGCTCTGTAGCTGGTACATTGCAATCAAGTAATATCCTTAATCAGCTCTGTTCTAGCTGTGAGTGGGCTCTGAGACATCCTAGTGAATACAGCCAAAGCCATGTAACATGAAAAACAAGGGGGGAACTGAAGAACAAACATGCAGAGGTGGTGCTGGGGGAACCAGTGTGACCTAAAGGCCTGTATGGCTGAACAAAGCAGTGGTAGAAGATGAGGACCGAGGAGTGCAAGCAAGTCTTCTGCAAGGAAAGTCAATTTGATGCAATATCCTACTGTTCACAAATTGTCAGATGCACCGCTTGACCTATACAGTTCCTTAATGACTGCTGAGAAATTACTGTAACTGGAAGCAAGGGCAGCAGAGGTGTGGCAGGAGACCTCTCTATGAGGAGAGAGGTATGGCCAAGCTGCATGCCTGTCCCCAGTTGCTGACTGAATTAATTAATCTTCATTCGTCCAAGCAAACCGTATTGGGTTTGTAGTTGTCTCACGTGCTCCCATTTTTCATTCAAATATTAACACCTGTTGTTGAGTTTTCTGTGGTTTTAGTTTGTTTTTGCTTTTCTTTCATATCTCTGGCTGTGCTCCCAACCTGTTTGCCAAGCCACCTCTCTTACTTCCTTCAGTTCCTCTGAATGACCGTTTCTCCCACCTGGCTTTCAAAACTATGATAAGAGAAAAAACTATCTGTGTTTACAGAGTCAATGGACTGTTTGCATGTCTAACAAAGTAATTCTTTCTTTTTCCCTCTTCCCGCTGTGGAGTTTGTGCTCCCTTTCTTCTTTTGATCCTCTGACTCCCGTCTACTGTATCAGATTGAGTTTGGGGTCCTGATTGTTCCGGGTCAGGCCAATTGCATTGCATTTTTCATGAGGCACAGGAAACACATTTCTGAGTTCTTGAGAAGTAATACGTTTAGCAGTCAGTGATAAATCCAAACCTACCTAAAACTAAGAGCAGAAAACAACCAGCATGTCAAATCTTTCTACTAAAAGTTCTTGCGTATTTTGTCTAGAAAAAAAAAAAATCAAAACCACCAGAGAATTCTGAATTACCAGAATAACCAAAGCCCTGAGCCACTTGGTTGAACTTGAAGATAAAACTGCTTTGACTGTGGGGCTGGACCAGATGGCCTCCAGAGGCCCCTTCCAGGCTAAATCCTTCACTCTGGGCTTTTATATACTGTTCAAGCATGCCCAAATTCAGCATGGGGGCTGGGCAAATTCAGCATTCATGCTGGGCAAATGTGAGTTCTTTGTTGGGCAATTGGATCCCCTGAAACCGGCCCATGACTTGAAATATAGTTTCTCTTCGTAAAAATCCATTGTGGAATTCCATTGGATCCCATTATTTGTCCATTATCTTAAGTACATTCCAAATCCCAGTGGGAGGACCACATCAAGGAATCTGTAAAGTTACTAAGAGATTCAAAAGAGAGAACCTTTTCCCTTATTTCCTCTACTTGCCCCTACAATAATCAGTGTACAACCACTTCCACTTAATTTTGACTTGAGTTTGTGACAAAATTCAGAAGATTACTTTGGTGGTTTCAGTTTTACAGTAGATGACTTGTAGGACTTATACTGACAGTCTTGCTACCCTGGTGAAGATAAAGCACGCTGAAAGGACAAGGGAGATCAGAAGGAGATGAACATATTCACTTTCTACTGCACTTGTATGTGACATCTATCAGGACAGAAATATTCACAAAAGTAGTCTGGGAGAATTCAAGGCATCTCAGCATCCTAGTTCAAAGCCTTCTACCTTCAGAATTTTAACCAGTATCTGAGTTACGTTGACGGTAAGTGATTTGTGACATTTGACAGTTCCTGAAACTGTAGCTTCACAACAATTTTAAGGGAGTGTAGACACGACAGTTGTCTCTGGCTGATGCCCTCCCAGCAGCTGGTGGTTCTGTCTCCCCAAGGGAGTCCAGGCCATTCAGAAGATTTTCTGGAAGCCCCTCGATTGTTTGCCACCACACTCTTACCCTTCCCCATCTGCAGTCACAAAAAGGAAGGCTCTGCTACACAGACATAAAAAGCAACTGTGGCTCAGTTACGTCTCAAACCTGAGAAAGGGACACGTTACATTTGTGACAGCAAAAGAACCTCACAGCTGAAAGAGGGGTGGAATGGAGAAAGAGCAGTGATTACAACCTCTTTTCATCTCTGCCTTCTTCCCCAAGGAAGATGCCAGGTTTTTGTAGAACCAGGAAGCTATAAATGTTGGGTAACAAAATCAAACAAAGTAATGGAAATTAGATAAGTAAGAGCAGTGAGGGAATGTGATTGGTATTAACTTACTGAAGGGACAGACTGGGCTGCTGAGCCACACCCCTTAGCACCTTTGCCTATAAATTCTGGTGCTATCCAGCATCAGGAGATCCAAGGAGATGGCTGCCACCATGATCTTGTCTTGGGTGGTAATGATAAGTCTTCAAATTCAGGTGGATGCAGGTAAAGAGTCTCACTTCTGAACACCTTCATGGCTTTATTTCACATCAGGCTAATGTTGAGGTTTAAGGGTAAAAGATGATTTAACAGCACAGTTTGGCTCTTTCGAAACAATAAGCAGGGCAAACCTATAAGCTGAGCAAATCAATCATTATATCCATTAATTCAAAAGCTTTTACTGAAACTGCTTAATGAGTTAAAGTTGTTGTCTTCATATTTTCGAAGAGGCCAGTAAAGGAAAATCAAATTAATATTCTGTAAAGCCAATGGTATAATTTTCTGAATCTTTGTATTGGTGTAATGCATTTACAAATTAACATGTGTTTTCTGGATGAAATGCATGCTTATTTTAAAGAGCGTGAGGTGCTTTTTGAACCATGTGTTTTGTATTTGATTAAGTGTATCGTTATGACTAACACATTGTCTTTTAATAACAGAATGCCCTAGATAAAACAAGTACAGCAAGTGTCCCTGTTCCTATTACTGTTGTAATTATTAGAATATAATAGGAATTACTGTAATTTTGTATTATTCTAATTTCCCATAGTCTAAATCCTGTTATAGGAGTAATTTGATTAGGTTGCAGAGGCAGTGATCTGCCCAGCCACACTGATCCCTTTGGGGACCAATAGATATACGGAGGGAGGATGCTTAACAACGGATGAAATGCTCTTCCTGCATTCAAAAAACTCTTTCCCCTTTTTCAGGTGAGGCTTCCCTGGCTGAGCAGAGTGCCAGCATGGTGCTGAGAGAAACAGGGCATTTCTTTTTAAGCAGCTGCTGTTGCTTTTGTTGTTCGAGAGAGAGGAATGGGAGAAGACCAAAAGCGTTTGCCACGGCTACTGTCTTTCCAGCTCTCCTCCTTTCAGCTGTAAATCTCCGGCATTACCTTGACTTCAACAAATGAAGCAAAAGCAAAAACCCATTTTTCCTTTCTGTGCCTGCCCCCCGCCCTGTAATATAGAAAGAAATCACCATACAGGACTATTTCTAGGCTCAGGTTTTTAGACGCTCTTATTATTTACTACCTTCATAAATATTTGAGATGCACTTGGAGATATTGAAAACTAGGCTGAAATGTTGATATGGAGTGGAAAAATACTGAATTACTGTTTAATCCTCTCATTACCATTTAATTGATTTAGGTTTAAAGCCTTGCATGCATAAGGAACAGTGTGGTGGGACATATTGGAAAATTCCCTACTCACTGAATAAATGGTGCATCGCCCTTTTAGGATCTTCCTCTACATTCAGAAATCACTTCAAATACATAAAACTGTGTGTTTAAGGGCCAATGTTGCAGGTCTTGTCATACGTGATATTAGTCGGTGAAGGCACATTCCCACCTCTCAGGCTGTCCATGGAGCAGGATTTTTATGGCCAACAGTAGTTGGACCTAACCCCCTCCCTCGTAAGTCAGCAGCCATCCCTTTGTCAGTGACCCCAGGGGATCCTGCAGAGGCAAACTTTCCATCCATGTTATTTAATTCATGCAATGATCTTTCAACTGTTTTTTTTTTTCTCCTTTTTTTGGTTTCTTGTAGCAACATTGTCTTCAGCGTCGACACCAACAATGTTTTTAACAACAGGTAAATTAAAATTTATATTAAAATGTACATTGTTTATGAAATTGATGTTGCTAAATATTGTCTCCATGAGGATGCTTGCATTTGAAAACTTGTATAGTCTGGTCATAGCCAATGTAGCCAACCTACCAGTATAGTCATGTCTCCTTCACACTGGGCTCCCAGGTGCTGAAATGTACCCATGCAGACTCAATCAGAAAAGAAGTCTCCAAGGAGACCTTACAGCAGCATTCCAGTCCCTAAAGGGGGCCTACAGGAGAGATGGGGAGGGACTCTTTGTGTCATAGAGTGTAGCAATACGATGAGAGGTGATGATTTTTGATTTTTGATAATTGAAAGTAGGGAGATTCAGATTAGATACCAGAAAGAAATCCTTTCTTGTGAGGGTGGTGAGACCCTGGCCCAGGTCGCCCAGAGAAATTGTGGCTGCCCAATCCCTGGAGGGGTTCAAGGCCAGGCTGGATGGGGCTTTGAGTGACCTGGTCTGGTGGGAGATGTCCGTGCAGGGGATTGGAACTAGATGGCCTTTAAGGTCCCTTCCAACTCCATTCTATGATTTTTTGATTCTATGACACGGCAACACATACATGCACTTAAAATGCAGTATGTAATTGTACATATATGTCACTCTTCTCCAAGACAGAATGCAAGTCACTGCTGCAATGAAGAACTTAAATGATTGCTTGGGCTAAAATCTTAGGATAACGTTGTTGTGTGAGTATCTGAAAGCATAGAGGAAAGTTATATGCAGTTTAGATAGGCAAATGTTGATTACAAGTTTGTAGACTGTTTTCCATTGATGTATAAGGAGACAGAGCAGCACCCATGAGATGCCCGATTATAGGATTGGTTCTGTCACCTGATCCTGTGGCCTAATTTTGCCATGCTCACTCTCATCTTACCAGACCCCTCAGCTCATCTTTTTCAAAACTGCAATTCTTGCAAATTAACAGAGTGATGCTGTGATTAAGGCAATATGGGAATCCATTTGGTTTCATTAAATGCAACTATTAATATTATTAAAACTGCAATTATTATTATTACTAAAACTGCAATTATTAATTATTCAAACACAGAAACAACTCCATTTATGTTTTGAAAGCAATTTCTAAGAACCCAAGCTCATCTATTTTAAATTCTTTTGAAAATTTTCCTGCTAATTATATTTTTTTCTAAAGGTGAAATGTTGATCTAGTATGAAAACTATGCACAAAAATAGAAAAATCTGTCTTTAATGGGTACACGCTGACTGTATTGGTGTTGGCTTGATGAGTTTACTCACAGCTATGTTTTGGGTGGGAGGTGTTTGTTGACTTTTACCGGTATGTGTGACCAGTGCTGTAAATAATAATAGTCTCCAGCCCTGTAGATTTTAATATTTAATCACCTATTAGTTGTGATTAGTTGATAACTGTATGGGTTTTCTAAACATAACAGTTTCTATGTTGATGAGCAACATGTGTGTAGACATTATTACTGCTCAGAGAACTGCATTTTGTGAAGGACAGTTTCCCAGTTAGAGCCAAGTTGTTTCTTAACATTCTGGCAAGAGACGCCTACATCCTTCTGAAATACACCGTTAAATATTCCAGTCTATAAAATCCATATTCATTTTATGGAGGACATAGTTGTATGCAAAAGGGTAATGGTGGTCTAGAAGATGTCCCCACAAACCCTCAGAGTTTGAATAATCCCATAAAGGCACATCTCGCAAAATCTAATGCTCTAAGATAGATGAAAAGAAACACTAGGAAGGAGGTCACTATTCTCAGACTGCCAGAGCCCTGTCTTATGGAACCTGGAGGACTTTCCATCAGCTGTCCTGTACAGGAGCCTTAGCAGGAAAAAATCTTCTCTGACCCAGAGTTTATGATGCCACCTGTTGTCAGTAGCAAGGTTATGGATGAAATCAGTGGTGTTGGAATAGGAAAAGAACGAGAGTAGCTTAAATATGATGGGAATGTGAGGAAAACCTGGCACAGGTAGCTTTTGGAGACCCCGTTTTTGCCTGTAGCTGTGCAAAATAAAGGAAGGAAATGTGATGTGCATCCTCCCTTCTTCCCTGGTCTCTTTCTCACCAGTTCCTCAGATAGATTTCTATGACCTTTATTTCTGTTAAGATTTTTGAAGTATCTTGTTGGTCTTGGTATGCTGAAAGCGAGGAGGCAGTTGCTCACAGCCTGTTCTCATGCAAGAAGCAGAGCCACCAAATTCTCATGCCTCCTGCTCTCTTCCAGCATCACCAGACA